>JAOSBL010000002.1:3859176-3875488 GCA_027568915.1 Erythroxylum roraimae
TGCAGGCTCCACAAGACAAAGGAGGAGCTGTTGAATTGAGTTGTCTTGAGCAGCCTGAAGTGCTGAAACTAGTGGAGGAGTTAGCAATGACAATGAAGGTAAGGAAGAAGAAGAAGCTGAAGGGAAAGCCGAATGAGTTTAAGTGAAAAAGGAAATTGGAATTGATGATCCTATATATAATTCAACAATGTATGGATTAAAGCGATGAAGATCAAGGTAAGAAGAGTAAAGATCAAATTCAGATGAAGGAAATTCGATGCAAAAGGGAAGCTAAAGAGAAGTTAGAAGCAGATATGGAAAATTCCAAAAATGCAGAATGAAGAAGAGCATAGCAGAAGATGAAATGTAGGGCAGGAGGAGTAATTCATGAAGATTGATTAGTGAAATCCAGTATTGTTAGAGATAATCATCACATGTAGTTGTAGCACTTTAATTTTGGGCTGACAATTTGATCTGAATGTCAGAAATTATTATTGCTGGAAATCAAGTTGTTGCTGAAGAATCATGCATTGTTCATGCTGTACAAGTTTCAGATTTTGGACAATGTCGGTTTTAGTTAAGCTAAAGACAAAATGAGTTGCTTTTGTGTTTTTGCTAAATCAAGAAATGTTGTACTAGTCTAGTTTTATTTATCAGATCAAGACATTATCCTTTAGTTCAAAGATCAAATTGTATCAGAACATGAAAGAGCTAATTATAAAGCTCCACTGTTCACTTTTCAGATATGGAATGAAAAACCAGAAAACTCTCAATACAACATTACCATTCAAGTTTCAATTTGCATGTTATGTCTTTTCTTTGATTCCCAGTAGCAAGTGAGTAGTTGAATAGAAAAGTGAAAGCAAGCATTAGTTGATGTTATTCAGTTCTCAAAATCCTGAAGCTAGTTTCGTATGAAAACCTCAATACTTACCAATGTACTCTTTTTCAATTCAGTCACTTTGATCTGTCTTGCTTTGTCAATTTAGTTGAGTTTCCAGAAGTAAATTAGTTAACTGAGGAGTGAGTAGCTGAAGTAGCTTGAAACAGATAGTGTTTCAAATTTTTCAATTACAGAAGTTGACATTTTGAGTTCAATACGGAGAGTTTCATTCCTTTTTAAACATATCAATTCACCAATCATACATTCACAAATTTGTGAGCAATTTGAGCTGCTAATCTTGGGGGTACATTGTGCATGTGATTCACAAATCGTGGAACAGAAGCTGCTGCATTTTCTTGTCCTGCTGAAGCTAGCGTGCACAGCACAGAAGGTGTTTGACAGTTTGTCTCAGCCATCTTTCTCACCCGACAGGTTGCATAAGGAAGGTGTTATCTTCAGCTCCTGGAGGCGCATCTCAAGAAGTTACTCAGCTTCACAGTTAAGATGTTGAGTAACATAATTATTGCAAATGAACTTAGAATCAATTAGAAAGTCCACAAAAAATGAGGCAGGGAACCAACCTGTGTATTATCTCCTCGAGTTGGAAGCCACATTTTTCAACAATTGAGGACCTTACAATCTCTGGGGTTCTTAGAGGTGTGAAGCCCCTTTTCATAACTTATGACAGAGTCCAGCTGATAACGGCCATTTCTAGCATAATTGCTTCAGTCTTGAGATAGTAGAATTTTGACCCACTGACCTGCTCTGCCAGAAAAAGTAATATGCATACTGATCAGAAGCCAATCTTATGCAAAAGCCAAAACTAAAGATTCCAGAGATTGGCCAAAACAATGGAATCATAGAGCTCTAATGACCAATTACATACGCATATCGCAAACAATGACACCATGAATTGTGTGCTTTTGAAGATGGTCCTACACAGGAAAACTGAACTCACGTGGAGTACCCACCTACAACAGAACATAAAAGTTCAACTGCATTGCAAAATTCTTTCAACAACCACAACCACATCTGCATGCTAAGAACACACGGCAAGAAGTGGTCGGTGATGTTACCATTTTTCTGAATGTGGAACAATCTTCATCCACGATGGGAACATCTGGATGTTTCATGTTAGGAATGCATTGCGCTTCCTGTTGAAGTTCATCCGTGACTTTGAGCAGGTCTTCTTCCAAATTTAGGAATCCTTCCTTCAGATTCTTCCCTGAACACAGAATAAAGATAACAAATTTTGAGCCACTAGGAGATAAATAAGAAGATAAACAAGACCAAATCTTCCAGTAATACCTTCCTCAACGAGTTTTTGACGCTCTGAGGTCTCTAATTTTCCTTTCATCTTATTGACAACCGCATTCCTTTCTTCCCTAAGCAGTTGTGCAGGAACTGAAATTAGATGAAATGTGAAGCAAAACCAGTTCCTTCTTTTCTTTTTCTTTTTCTTTTTCAAAAAAGACGACCTTTTGTAGGGAAAACATTTGGTCATAGAGGTGAAGCACAAGATCCAAATTAGCAGCGGAGTTGCGATCCTTGATGTTGAGAGCAACAACATCTTTGTTATTTCTTGTCCACTTGAAATCTATTGCTACTTTCCATTGCGCCTTCACCACTAATATTTTTAACTCAACTCAATGAAGCTCAGAACAAAATTAAAGATTGACAAAAAAAAGGAAAGAGATAAAATTCACCACCTCTGCTGTCCATCGACGGAGCCACTTGAACAGCAGCAACCGCCGTAGAAAAATCTCGAGGCAGAAGTTGACATCGTCGAGAGTATCTGTGGCCAGAAAGCGAACTAGGGACAAAGGTAGTGGAAAGCGACTTGAAAATGAGGCGCAACGGAGAAGAAGATGAGGGAGTGGTAGCTAGTTTTAGGGAGGTGGGGCCTCCAAAGAAACAACGAATGACACTGAGGTTTTGTGTTTCGTGTTCTTGAGATAGATTGATTTATCAAGAACACATATATGATTTGGGTGATTCATGTGGGTTGGGTGGAATGATTTTAGTGGAATAGAAGTGGTTGTAGTTTTTTTTTTTTTGTAATTATCCTTGTAATAGGATTGTAAATTAGTTTTCTAATTTGGTAATATAATTTCTTTAATTTTAAAAAAAAGAACACGTATGATTTTGAATTTGGCGAAGATTTTCAAAAATAGTCTACAAAATGTGGATCCTTTTACGACGATTTTTGAAAATCATTGTCAAAAGAATCGTGGCTAATTGTGTACTTTTTGAGGATGATTTCAAAAATCGCAGGCCATTTGGTGACGATTTTCTATTATGGACCTTTTGGTGACAAAATTTATGACAATTTTGCAAAACATTGCTAAAGACTTACTCTTAACTATAATTTTTAAAACGTAGCCAAATGTGAATGTCTACCTTGTTGTAGTGACAATCTCCACAATGCAAAACCTTCAAATTGCTGGAAAAGTAGAGTTGGACTCGATCTTGGGTTCAATGAAATAAATTATGAAAATTTTCATATTTAATATCCTAAAATTTAAGGTCACTATAATTTTATAAAATGATTAAAATATAAATAATGATAAAGTATAAATCATAACTTTTATTTTATTCCAAAACTTAATTCTTTTCTTGTCGTTTCTCTATAATTATTTCTAAAATTGGCTCATATTAACTAGCGTAATCCTTTAATAATATTCACAGTACATAATGAATGCAGCTGATGCAAAGAGGTTTAGACATAGGAGTGCTAACTCCCTTAAAACTTAAGCTTATTTAAAATACTTCTTGTCATTTTAGTAATTTAATTAAAATTAAATTATAATTTCAGTTAAACTTTAATTAGAATTACAACTAAATCTAATAAAATATCAATGACATTCAAATAAGATTCAATATCTCCTGTTAATCCTTATTTATTAAAGATTTTATATTTAAACATAATGTTTCTTAAAGTTTATAATCAAATCCAACTTGATTAATATATCTTTTCTCTTTCATTTATTCTTTGTTTGTGACTCATTAGGTTCTCAAATATATTAGCAATAAATATAGATTATAACCCTAAATTATTTTTATGATTAGACAAATTAAACACTTTTAATTTATCTTTAATTCTTAAACAATTTATCTTTATTGATCAAGGCTGGTGTTTAGCAACACATTATGACCACCTAAAGATTTAAAAATGACAAAGTAGTTTTGACTAACATTTCTGTACATGATTTTATTTTTTTCTTTCGTTATATAATATTTCAATTAGACATAAACCATGGAAATAATGTACATTCTATTTAAGTCTAGTCATATCAATTCGCCATCATTAGTAATTGATTCTATTAATAACACTCGTAAACTATTTATAAATTATCATTCTACTTTGACTAAGATTTTTTTGAATCAATATTGATCGAGAACAATGGAACTCTCTCCCTAATCACGTTAGGTTGATGAATCTTTTATTGATCACTCAACTATCTCCATATAATTCGTACTATATCCAATGACTACCGACTGTGTTATCCTTGATTAGAATATGTCATAAGTGATATCAAAATATAACAATCCCTATATAATATAACCTTGGAGATCTTAAGTCAAAGAACCACTTTTATAATTATCACGATGAGAATTTTATAAATATATAAGTAATGTTCTAAATGGAATTCTCATATGAGGTCAATTCAATGAATTTGTTCTTTAAAAATTATCCACACATTTGTTTAAGTATCTTCATACCTTAGTCTATAAGATCAACTACTTCTTTCACAAGAAAGAAACATAACGTTTGTTAGTCTTTTATACTCTATTAATATCCAGTAAATGAATTAATAATACATAAATATAATATGAATATCATAATAATAATTTCATCGTAATTTAATTTGTAATGTATATTTATCCCATAGATTTTATCATATATATCTAAATATGTAGAAGATAAAAAATACATTTAAATAATTATGTCAATAAACTATAATTGGTTAAAGGGCATAATCCATGAATCTCCCACTTGCATTAAGACAATCGTTTAAGTATCTTCTACGATATCATCATATGACGATCATGCTACTACTAGAACTGTAGTTTAGAGAGAGAATTCTTTAATATTCTCTATAAGAAGCACTTGCTTAATATTACAACTTTTATCTTAATTATCATCATAATTAAAAGAAGTTGCCTAAATAAATATTGGAACTTTGATGAGATCTTATATCCTTTTACATGCTCAATAGCTCTAATGTTTTACAACACATTACCCTTTAAATAATCACTACAAAGTTAAAATGTTTAGTGACAATTTTTCTGTGACTAACTATCATTTCGTCACAGATATGAGGTTTTTTGGGATAAAAAAGTTGATTGTCGCTATTGTTTAGATTAACTATGATGATTGTTTTTTTTTTTTGTCACTAATACAATGGTAATTGTAACAATTTAATATATTTCACTGTTAAATTGTCACTATTAATCTATTAATAGGGTCAAATTTTCTTTAATCACTAAATTTTCTCACTAAAAGCGTAAGCAATTTGGCGTCAAAGTAATTTTGACGAGAATGAATTGTAATTGTGATAAAACATATGTTGGTCACTAATATTGTCTATTTGTTGTGACAAAATATAGTTTGGTTACTAATGTTTTTCTCTTATTGTGACGAAATAGTTTATCGTCACATAGTATTGTAGTTTTTGTGACGAAAACTTTTGTCAATAATCAATTAATTAGTATCTACTTAATATTGTCACAAAAAGGGAACTATCACTATGGTCACTATATTCATAATTTTTGTGATAAGAATTTTTTTTGTCACTTGATCATCAACTTTTTGTTACAAAGATTATTGTCAATATAAACGTAACAAATTAATGATAACTATTTCTTGTTATAACAGTATATTAAAATTAACCACTCAAATAATTACTTTTACCATTATTGTATGAATTTTAAGGACTAAAAACTATTTGTCATAATTTTTTCTTTAATATTAGTATTTGCAAACAATTATACATAGTTTCTTATAAAATATTCAAACTACATATATTGATAATCCAAAAGTAATATTTTACACATCAATAGATCTTTGCTAAACATAACTTTGAAATTTCATCAAAATAAAAATCAAAATAAATAAATGTTTAAATATAATAAAAATTTTGTTCCAAAATATTAAGCTAAACTTTTAATTTATTCAAAATTTAAAAACAAAGTTATTGTCAATACTCAATCATTGTCATCATCGCCTTCCTTATCTTCACTTACTGAATTTGTCTCATCATCATTCATAAAAATAAATAATTAAAATAATATTGATTTAATTCAAAATAATATTGACTTGATAGTCCAATTTTGGTTATATCAAAATTAGACTATCAAGTCAAACCCTGATCATCTTTCAATTAGGCATGGTTTCAAATTTGTCGGTCACGTATGAGTTTAAATTGTATTATATTGTGAATGTAGTTTCTTTATTATAAATATAATCATAATTATTATTGTATTGTTCATAATAATAATTACTAGTATTGGCAATTGGAATATAATTTACATTTCATAATTTAAAAGTCTTTTATATGATAGTAGACTAAATTTTTTTTTCTTTTAATATCTGAATCATTTTTGTAAGAAGTAAAATCGCAAGCTTTGAAAATGTTATCATTTTGAAAGGAAAAGATATTAAAATTTAAAGAATTTATATATTAAATTTATTTTAAAGTTATTTATTTTAAATATGTAATAAATTAAATATATATTAAATATGTGATAAATAAAATCTTGAAAAAAAGTTTACGATCAATTCAACATTAATGTACCCTTTAAAATTGTAGACACCGACTATTTCAACCCATAGACCTGATCTTATCCGGATGTTTTTGAGCAAATACATAATATAAAATTGTGTTTATACGAATATTCTAAACCCTCACTTCAGTTTTTCCTGTTCCTAGCCCTTGGATAGGCCACATTAAAGCCAGTTACGTTGGCGGCATCTGTAGCTAAGGAAACGCGCGTACACGTAACCAAACAGAGGTGATCTTTGCGTAAAGTAACCCTAATCAAACACTGTATAAGGCCGCTTTCAGTTCCCTTATCAGTTCTTGTGTAGTGAGGTAGACTTGTCTCTAAATCTGATTGTTTCAGTTCTGGAACTATGTTTAGAGAAAGTGTTTTGTGTGGCAAGACTCTTATTGTAAGTGTTTTCATTCTTCTGTTACGATCTGTAGTTATCAATCCTCAAAACATTATATCACAAGTAAACGGCAAAATCAAGAGATATCAATTTCACGTTCAAAGTCGGTTGTGCGTATTGAAATTATATTTTTCAAGTTCTAATTAATCATTAATTTTTTTTTCTTTTTAGAAAAATAAAGATTCCTATTAATAGTACATGCTTTTAAAGTTTGAAAAATATCTTGACAAATTAGAAATAGAACTTGGTATCTTTCAAATGGAGAAGAAATAATGATATAGAAGTTATAGTCGAATTAAAAATAGAACTTTGGTCTTTAAGAAATAATGGTACGAAAGTTATAGTCAAATTAGATTTTTTTTATTTATAAACTAATTAATTGAATTTATTTTTATTTATTTTAAAAGAAACAAATATCTGGAAGAATAGTAAGAAAAATTTACCTCAGAAAGTTTTAGCTTAAATTAGTATGTAGTAGTTTAGGATAATTGTAATAAATATAACTATCTTTGATATTAAAATTTCCAATTTTATGTATTGGAAATTAGAATTTTATTTATTTTGGTGATTTTTATATGTTTTTTTATATACTAATAATTTTTATTTGCTTGTGTGATAATATCTTCGCAATAAAATCCGTATCATCTGTGACAATTTCTATCTTATGGCCATCGATGCAAAAGTTTTTATCAATTAAGCAATTAAATTGTTAAATTTAATAATATTATTTGTCACAGGCACGAACACATTAGTGATAAATTTATTATAACATATAATCTTTGTTTAGTGACATAGTATATAACTTTCATACTTGTAACGAAGAAGTATTAGTGACCAAAAAGTAATAGGCACTGATAAAAAAAGCACGAATAACAACTATTTTCAATTATTTTAGTGGCAATGATGTTGTCACAATAAAATGAAATATTGTTACAACTTTATTTGTCACTACTTTGTATTGTTTTTGTCGACAAGATTGTTATAAATGTGTAAAGTTACTGTTACTATATAGTTTTGTCACACATTCTATAGTTTTTAGTGTCAGTATTTTTGTCACAAAATTGTTACATAATTGTGACCATTTTTCTAAAGTAGTCACTATTTCATTAGTGACGGGGGGTAACGACTTTAAAAATTGGACACTATAAATAGTAGTGACTAATATTACTACTTTTAGTGACAACTTTTGCTTTCACTAAAAATACAATTTCTTGTAGTGAATACAAAAAACTATATCAAGTTTATTAAAGAACTCATTCACTTATTTAATCATTTTCGCTAAATGATAAATGTATTTTGGCTTTATTAGCAATTAAGGATACATTGGAACCTTTTCAATCTTAAAATATGTTCTAAGTAAAATGTACCTTTATTAGGATTTACTTCTAAAGTTAATATCCATATAAATTTGAAGTCAAATATCAACTCATGCATAAAACAATGGACATCCTTGCTTCTCAATTATCATATATCTCAAATACTAAACACCTTTAGTACATTATCTATATACTTGGACCAGAATAGGTAAACAACTTCTAATCTATTTCTATATATCTAATTCTCATAATTAAGTTGTTATTTTTTCATATTCAATATGAATTGTTTTTGGATAAATATATTTTCGACAATTGAAAATATGAGTTATTGTTCTCTTTAGGAATAGTATGTCTTTATGTACCCCTACTGAAGAGGACAATTATATTCTCACTAACCTTTTTTTAGAAATAATAAATTCAAAATTATCTCCGAAATAAACTATTTAAAATCATCACGAGAGTAAATAATTCAATGTTTCATAACCTTTCAATTATACATAAAATGTATCAACAAAAGCACTAGTTCCAATTAAATATATTATTATAAGATTTGAACTTTTCAAACCTCATCTCTATCATACTATTTATCATAAGAACCATTATCTTGTAAGTGTTCATGGAACCAAACAATTTGTTTAATGGGTTTGTAAGATTATATCCAACATTTCGGATATCTAATTACTTTTTTAAAAAATCTAATTTAGTTCTAAAGTTGGTGGATAATATACACTTCAGCTAAGCATCACAAATCCCTATATTATTAACTTTAGCTCTTTCAAAGTCTTAAAGTTTCACATGTAATATGAAATATTGTTAATTGATCTAATAGGAACTAATGGATGTAAGTTGTAGTATTAAGCATAACTATAAAAGAAATAACATCGCATTATATTATATCTCTTTGTATATTCCTCCTTACATAAATTTATGTTATTATGAAATTTAATTCTAGAAATATTTATTAGGAAACCTCATTCTCTATACATAATAAAAAAATCATATTTCACCACATCAATCTCATCAAAGCACCTCAGTGTTTTCAATGCTTGATTTCTACTTAAATTTAAATTATTTGAACTTTTCAAAATTGTAAATTAATATCTTATTTAATACATATAACAATATCATATAAAGTCATTAGTATTTCTAATGAAATATAAGAATAATCCTTTTATAAATTATTATCACATCTAGCACATCACATGTGAAAGATTTAACAACTCCATACCATCATCATTCTTTCACCAAAGAGTGATTTGTTTATTCTTTCAACTTAACAAGTTTAACCAGTTTCATATGATTCATAATCAAAAGGATACATATATCCTTGTATTTAACTTTATGATTCTTATTATGTTGATTTCACCAATATGACTTTAAAGGATAGTTTTAGTTATTCAACTTAGTATTCTTGTCACTTATGTGAAGCATAAGTCTTATTCGATCCAATGCATACAAATTATTTGTATAAATATTCTATTTCTTGTCATGCCTTAAACATCGTAATAATGTTGAATTTAAATTCAATATCAAATACTCATAAGCACGTATCAGAAATATATATGATCTCTATCATATTTTATATAAGCAAGAAAAGTCATGCAATGATTTTTCTTCTAATGAAAGTTATTATCATACTATACCAAATGCTTTCAATTGTAGTCTACATTTATGCTTTTAATGGGCTAAATTGAATTAAACAATTTTATCAAGGTAGTACACCTTTTAGTCTCTACTTCATGTAACATCTTCTATCGTGTTATCATGATGTCGACATATATTTTATATGTTGTTAGTTTATAAGATATTAGTTAATTCAAAATGTTAGTATATATTTGTCATCTATATGATTTTGAAATATCTAAAAAAAATGTCATTTTAACTTGTTTTCCTCTTTTCTTACAATTTTGTTATATTAAATTACTTATTTGAATCGTTTTAATTAATTTAAATTAAATTTATGATTTGAGTCAAATCGTTATATCAGTATCATTTGATTAGTTCACGTATAATATTTAAATCATGTGTGTTTCGATGCTATTTTAATATAAATTTAAAATTAGAAAATTAATAATAAAGGTTTTTCTAACAAATTTTAAAAATTAAAAAAGTTAAACTTACTTAAATTACATTGAGATTTCTATATACAATTATTATATACATAATATAAATCAGTGTCATGCCCGTAATTATTTCTATATATAATAATTATATATGTATATATATAATAATAATTTATTGTAAAAAACGAAAATTATTTAAAATTGTTAATTATTTTATCAAAAAATAAAATTATTTTTTAATTGTTATTTTTTATATTTCATTTCATTTTACATTTAATTAGACTTTTAAATTTTACATTTAATTAGATTACAAAACATGATTAAACTGTATTTTGAGGACATTATGTAACTGATGATATGTTGATGCAAGTAAACACTAGAGCATTTTTTTTCTTCAAGAGCTATTGGAAGGGAAATACTGCAATATACTTAATTTTAAACATTTTGTCATCATAAATGGATGCATAAATTAAATATAATTAATTAAAATATGTTAAAATTGATGTAAAACAAAATTTTAACAAAATTTTATTTTTCAAGATTTTAAAAAATTAACTATTATTAATAGTAATGGCAATCATTCATTCGCCCTAACTAATCATCATAATTATAATGATTTATTTTCATTATCATTCCTTCTTATATTCATTATAAATCATATTATCATTGTCTCATGGGAACCAAGCACCGTCTAAAAGAAGTTCTAAACCTTTTCATTTGATTCATAGTAACATATGAGGTCCTCCTATTTCAAATATTTCTGGTGTTAGATGGTTTGTTACATTTGTAGATGATTGTACCTGGGTTACTTGGCTGTTAGCATTGTTATCCCTACATTTCTTTCTATAATTCATAATCAATTTGGGGTCAAAATTAAGAATTTTAGGTCAGACAATACTAGGGAATACTTCAACCACACAATGACTCCATACTTTCAAAAGCAAGGGATTATTCATGATTCTTCTTGTGTTGACACACCCCAACAAAATAGTATGGCTGAACGCAAAAATGAGCACTTACTTAGTGTGACTGGGCCTTACTTTTTCAAAAATTTTCCAATTGGGGTGAGGCTATCCTCATAGCTACTTAAATGATCAATAAACTGCCATCTCGAGTTTTATCTAATAAAAGTCCCATAGAGGTTCTCAACACCTTTTGTCCAAAGTTTTGAAGTTCTAATGGACTCATTCCTAAGGTGTTTGGTTGCAGAACCTTTGTTCACATTCATAGTCACCAAAGAGGAAAATTAAATCCCCAAGCTTGGTTATTCTTCTACACAGAAAGGCTACAAATGCTATAATCATCTAACCAAAAAAATTTATGATTTAACTGATGTGACTTTCATAGAACACCAACCATACTTCAAGCAACCCAAATTTCAGGGGGACACTACATCCCTACAAGAAAATAGTATTTTTGATAGTACCTATACTCTTTATTTCCCTAGTCGTCCAGTAAAGTCAGTATCACTTTCTAGTTCTCCATCAAAGTTTGTTCCTTCATCAAATCAAAGTCCATCATCAATTCCTACATTTGCAGAATCTAACTCGAATCCATCCCAAGTTCCTGAAACTATATCTTCTGAAGTTCGAAATCAGGTTATTCATAATATACATAATATTCCAAGATTTTCACAAGTATATACTAAGAGGATGATTCCAGATCTGTAACTAGTTCAAGAATCCAACTCGATCTTTGACAAAAACCCCACGGTAAGATCAGATCCAACCCTAAGCACACAGTCAATAGAACCATTTAGTGATGACATGCGCTTTCCTATAGCTATCAGAAAAGGCAGTAGAGAATGCACCAAAAGACCCATGTACCCATTGTCTCATTATGTATCACTTAAGAATCTACCACCAAATCATAGAAAATTCATTACCAACCTCAACACCATTTTTATCCCTACTACCGTATCTGAGGCATTGTCAAAAATAGAATGGAGAAATGCCATAAAAGAGGAGATGGCTGCTATAGAAAAGAATCAAACTTGGGAGAATGTGGATGGATAAAGGGGGAAGAACATAGTCGGTTGTAAGTGGATTTTTACACCTAAAGTTGATGGATCACTTGAGAGATATAAAGCATGTAAGGTTTACCAAAGTTATGAAAACATCTGGATACCAACAGGGTCAAGGTGATCGTACTCTTTTCATAAGCACTCGTCTGTAGTGGGAGTGACGAGACTTCTTATGTATGTAGATGACATCATTGTCAGTAGGAATAATGAAAAGGAAAAACTAGAACTGAAACAACAACCGGTCAAGGAATTCAAGATAAAGGAGCTTGGGAGACTGAAGTACTTTCTAAGTACTCCAGAAACAGGATTTTCATATCCCAACAAAAATATGTAGTTGATTTTTTGAAGGAAAGAGGGAAAAATGGATGTAAGCCGATATCTACACCAATAGAAGCTAATCAAAAACTCGGAGAAGCAAAAGAACCTCCTGTGGATAGAAAAATGTACCAGAGGCTTGTAGGTAGGCTCATCTACTTTGCAATTAGTTAATTCATGCATGATGCGAGGGAGTCACATCTACAAGCCACTTATAGAGTCTTACAATATTTGAAAGGAAATCCAAGAGAAAGAATCTTGTTCAAAATACAAAGGATCATGCCCTTGAAGTCTACACCGATACAGATTATAGAGGATCTATAGTGGATAAATGGTTGGAGGTAATCTTATAACTAGGAGGAGTAACAAGCATAATGTTGTAACTAGATCATCTACTGAATCAGAATTCAGAGCAATTGCTCAAGGCTTGTGTAAGATGTTGAGGCTAAAGATTATCCTCAACGTTTTAAAGAGTCAAGTGGAAAGGTCCTATAAAACTCTACTGTTATAACAAATCTACTATCAATATTGCTCCTATACAACATGATAGGACTAAAACATATGGCATTTCGTTAAAGAAAAGTTATCGGAGGGACTAGTGTGCCTATCTTACGTTCCAAGAGGGTACCAACTCGCAGACATTCTTACCAAAGGGTTGAATAACTCTAATTTCCATGATAATACAACTTGAGAGGAAGTGTCGAGATATAATTAGGTGTAAATACTATTATTATTTGAAAGATATTAAGGATGTTAATGATTTCCTTTAATTTGAGGAATTTTAGTTAAAATTTTCTCTCTCTAGATTAGGTAGTTTCCTATTCTGTATCTAAGACTTATTGTATACATTCTGATTCATTGTAAACTCCAAAAAGTAAGAAATAAAGACTTTTTCCTCTCAATCTTTCTTCAAGTACCACTCGTTACATTTTTTAGGAGAAAATTATATCATTGTAGATTAAAATGTGTATGTTAACAGCAAAAACAATTCTTTCCCGCATATTCAAGAAGACATGTTCTCAGGATTAAACATGGTTCGTACATTCCATAAAGGAAAATACACGACATATCCGAATAATAAACTCAAAAGCGAGACAGGCAACGGAGTTCTAAAACATCCAAACCACCAACCAAACATGTAAAATATGATTCAATCCCCAATCATACATTAACTGCTCACCATACACACTTAGCACCAAAGCAGTAGTATCCGCACAAAGAGAAATGCAATCACAGTAAAATTGATTCATTGACAAATTATAAACCCTTCTCTTCTGCATTATCCATATCCCTCTGCAACCACACTTTCATACACATTCACATAGGAAAGCTACCAACCAGAACTTTCAATAAAGTTTTCTATAACGCCAAAGCAAAACTAAGAGAGAGTCTAAATTTGATAAACAAGACAGCAACAATAACGACGAGACGACGACGACGACAAGATTTGTAACGACAAACACGATAAGCTATGTAGTAAAAGATTATACAGTAATGGGCATTTTGTGGTGAGAAAAACAAAAACAGTATGGTTTTATAGATTAGAAGACATTACCCAAGTCTTGCAATTAATATTACAGGGCTTAGTTTGCTAGACAAGGATTGTTTATGGCCCTAGACGATAGGGACCATCGCCCATGTAGTGGCCATCCATATAAAGAGCTGCACTTTGTGGGTGTAGACCATCCATAACCATGAATTGCATGTCTTCTGAGGGCTTCCAATGCCTTTTCCTTTGATTAATGAACCAATTGTTTATTTGTTTCTGGTCTAAACCAGTTGATTCTGCCAATGCCACCTTTTCTGTCTCCTGTTAGGTACATTACCAAGAAAGTATGAATGTAGCCAATCGATCAGGCATACGCAATAATCTGTAAATTACGTGCTTCCACTATTCAATAAACCAAAGTTATAAACCAAGCGACAAGCTTTAATCAGGTATACACAATACAAGTAGTTTAATCTATCAATCAATTTAGTTTTGATTCAACTCTCCTTCACTAATGAATAACAAACTTACAGAAGGATATGGCCACTTATAGTGTAGCTCCCACCAACTTAGGAGCTTCTGCCTAGCTTCTTTTGGCAGCTTGCCCTTTTTCTTCTTCTTAGAGAGTTCTTGTTTAAGACTACTTAAGTAACCACTGTATTTCTTTAAGAGGTGGTTCTTGAGCTCTCGATCTTCAGCTCGAGGATCAATCTCAGGCAATTCTGTTTCTCCTCCACTGTTCTCTTGATCCTCTTCAGACGAGACAACACCCTCAGATTTCTCATCTGCTCATTCAATCAAACAAAAAGAGGAACATTTTCCATGAATTAGATGAGTTTTAGTTCTATGAATTGTCCTAAATTAAATCTTCCACAGAACTATAGAGACCAGAAACACAAGCAATGAGAATAATCAGCGTCGGAATTGGGTATCAGTTAATGTTAAGAGCTCGCAGAAAGCTTTCACCAGCTTTCTACTATTGACGCTAGAAGCTACCTGGCTCTGGACTGAAGTTTGGAACTTCAGTCAGCTTTCCCTATATATTTATCCACAAAGCAAATGTCTTTCAACTTTTTTCCCTTTCTGTTATGGTCACACACTTCACCATAAGTCAACTGAGAAATAGCATCTCCGTTCTCGATTCATGTTAAAGAATAGTGACTCAACATACAGCTGAGCAACTATTCACTAGTGCAGTTGAAGAACAAAATAGAAACAGGAAAAACCATGTAAAAAGCCAATGTGTATGCTATAACATAATTATGTTGTTGGGGGTTCCAAGTGCTTTCCTCAGTAGTGTCTGAAGTTTCTTTCATTTCCAAGAAACTTCTGCACTTAAATTCCAGATTCTAGGAGAACTAAAAATGATAATTACCATTTGGAAAACCAAGAAATGGAAAGAAAAGGTCAAATCAGTAAGCCGTTGAAGGCTTTTACAGTCTTACTCTCTTCCATTTAATTCCCATCAGTCAAACATACTACTAATCCAATTCTCTACTTAACTCGAAGAAGGAACAAAGATTTCTTTCTTGGAACTAGCAAAACAAAACTCACATTTGCTTAATATCAGGAAGATCACTTCTTCTACCTCCATCTTCCACCATCAAAACAGACCCACCCAGATCGATCGCCTCCTCCGACCACTCTCTTTAGCCCTCTCCAAATTTTTCCCTCTAAATTATTACGACAATGCCCGAGTACTAGAACTATATAACGCTCTTAGAAATGTAGGAAAATCATTAGGAAAAAGAAACTGGGCAGTGATAAGAGGTTGGAAAGTGGTTGAAGATAGCAAAAGGGTAATGGTCTACAGAAATTCATTAAGAACCAAGACCACGTTCTGGCGAGTCGTACAGGTTACATGGGGTAGCCTGGATTTGAACAGCATCCTAGGTTCTTCAGTTTGCAAAAGCAAATCAAACTTTGGACATGAAAAGCCTAAACTAACTAAGAAAATGACAACACTAATAATGTCATCAATATCGAAGTATGTACAGTATATCCCACAAAACCCATGTATGGATTCGGACCTATCAAAACTTGAACCCTCATAAGGGTTAACTTAAATT
>JAOSBL010000002.1:3875588-3895739 GCA_027568915.1 Erythroxylum roraimae
AAGGAAAAAAAAAATATATATATATATATATATATATATAACACACAGGTGAGAGAAGTAACCATGCAATGTCATCATCTCTTGTTTCTACACAAGTGCCTTTTGCCTGTAGATTCAGGAAAAGTTTAACAATCCAAAGCCCTCGACTGTGGGCTCGTGATTAGGGTTTGTTAGGAGTAATACTATTGGAATTTGTAATCTCTTCCACAGCATACCTCACCGGGGAATGTTAGCAATCGGAGTTTGGACTGGTGATCACGTTTCTGCACTGTTCAAGTAAATCTAAATCCACTCTCAATCATGAAATTAACATATATATATATATATATATAATCGAATTTTCTACTCCTTTTCATGCTAGGTGAGGCCCAGCTCTCTTCTCTCTTCCACCTCTCTCTATTCTCTGTTAACGAACAGGCCTTTTGTTTATTCTGCTAAATACTAGGAGAATTAAATATCAGTTAGAAGTATTCAGACTTTTAAGATAGAAGGTCTACGTACCAGAATTAAAGATCCGTAGAGGACCATTGCAGATCATATTAAGCTGAGTTTCGATCCTACGCATGAAATCCATGGCTTCTTGTATGGGTCTCGTAAGCTCCTCCCGGTACTTCACTAGCATGTCGTGGTACGCTTCCTGTGTTTGTCGTTTCAGATGTTTAGAAACATGTTACTAAACGGAACCAGATGAGAAAAAGAGGCTGATTTTAAGGTATATAAGCTGCTTAAATAGATTTAGAGCATTAAACTTCACCATGAACTGATCTAGCTCAGGGTCTTTCGAAGCATCCCTGGAATTAACTGAAGATCGCTGTCTTGATTCAAACTCCTGTCGTGCGGCCACAAGTCGAGCAACGATCTCAGGTGGAGCTCCGACCTTAACGTATACCAGAGACAAAAAGAGATAAAAGGTTCACCGACAAAACAACATTAAGTTTTTCGGGCACTAAGAAAATATGATATTCTTCTACATGCTTATACCTTTTGGCAATCCATGTAAACTTCCACGAGGTTAGAGTATTTAGGGTGAGCTATGATCTTGGCCTTGATGGCTTCAACTTCGCTGGAGCTTTCACTCCCTTGATGCTGGTTAACTGCATGATGCCCTCTCAATAGAGGGTTGTGAAATTTATGAGCATGATGATGTGAAGTGCTGGCTTCAGTCTTCACTATATGAGGATTTGCCTCAGATTGGAAACACTCACTTGATTGAAGATGAAAAGGACTTAAAGGCATCTGGGTCTGTTGATTGCTCACGTTACAGCCACTACTTGTTCTTCCATAAGGAGAAGAATTAGGACCAAGAATCTGTGAAGCGTACAAGAAATTACCTCTTGGAGTTGTGTTCTCGTTCATTTGGCTATACTCTTCCATCTCTAAAGAAATCCGACAAGGAGTAGAAGACTACCAGAAATGACCAAAATAAAAACCAAGGAAAGCCAAAAACCCTAGAGGAAGGCCAATATGGAGAAACCCTAGCCACCTAGTCATCTACTGTCTTGGAGAGAGCGTGTCAAGAAACTTAGGTTTTCCATCTAATTGCATGTAAACGAAGAAATCTGAGAAGTATTGGTTCTCGAAAGCTTTTAGGGAGGTCTTGAGGTGAAGTTGCACCAAGACTTGGACATATTAAGAGAAGAAGAAGATATATAGGAGATCAAATGAACAAATATAGAGAGAAAGAGACCTTAAGGTGGTATTGAAAAGCAGAAGGCGAAGATCACAGAGTCCAAGCTTTAACCGGAACCGGCAAGAGACTGCGATTCTTGGGTGCGTGACAAGACCTCCTTTCTTTAATACTACATAAATAAAGAAATGTTTAATAAATATAAAGGCAAAGATGGCCAAGTAGACGAGCCAACTTAGGTTGTAGATTTTTATTTTTTCCTTCAATAAATAATTATTATGATCATTTTAACTTTTAATAATTTAAATATAAGCCATTAAATTAATATTTTCTGTTTTTTTCAAATATAAAAGCTATATAATATGTGTATTATGATTTATAAAATAAATTAAAGCAACCATGATACTAATTAAGTTCTATTTTTATATTTTCTCTTTTTGAAAATTTGACTGTTTTAGATTATGTGGCTCTCATTTATTATGGTTACCTTTTCTTTCACGGCTTTCTCATCTTTTTCACCCTATTCTATCTTTTCGGTTTTTGCACTTTGACATTCTATTCCTTTTACTTTTTTACATTTTCAATACCAACACTCCAAAGGTGCGAAAGACACCTACTCATTCGTAGCTTGTGCTTATGTATAAACCTAGTAGCAGGTTCTTGTTGCTCTCCCACTATTGTAACTTGACCATGGGATGTGCCACTTACCTAATCGACGGCTATTTATAGCCTTTTGAAACTGGTTAACATTCCAATCAGGTATTATTCATTAATTGGATGACCAGTTTTTTCAAGCAATGATACATTAAATAATAATTTTAACAATATTTTATTTAGATGGTTCGACTTTTGCATATAATACTCGGTGTTCTGTAAAGATAATGTCAAGCTTTGAAGTGTACAAAGTAGTGTAATTAGACCACGTGCATCACTTACCATTCGTATGTTTAATTATAATTGTACCAATATCAAATTACAGAACAAGGATTTATATTCAAATATAATAAATCTCCACGAAACGTGGTCCCGATCAAAATGTTTTATAATACTCGATTCTAGAGGAATGAAATATTACCGAAAATGGAAGAATCAAAGTGTTATCTCTGTTGATTCCAAACGCAAATTTTCTTTTCATACCCATACATTTTTTCTCGTAACCCCCAAATAATTCTTTAATTAACTTATAATTGTTATAGGTGTGATAGTCTTTGTGTGATATTAAGTGTCACGTATGATAATTATATTTTTTAATATTTTAATTAAAATATAATAAATTTTTATTTTTTAATATTTTTAACAAAACAATTCTTACTAATAATAATAATAATTTTAACCATCGTCATAATTATAAAAATTATGTTTATTCGCAATTTTTGTCTGTATCTTTTCACATTTCTATTATTATTCCACCTCAACCCCCTCTAACCTTGCAAGACAATGAAAAGGTTAGGATTTCATGTCAGATTACTAAGATTCCATACTTGAGTGCTTCGATTATGAACTTGCTAACCAGTAATAAATCAGGCAAATTCAGGACAAAAAGAAAGAGGAAATATTGTACTTTGTCTTTTTGTGCAGTATCAGCATACTAATTATAAGTTACAAATAGTACGAAATTTCAACGGTAAACAGTGAAACAAAGTCTGGATGTTCATAACCGGTACACACACGTACTGTTTGTGATGACCTGTTGCAGGAAGACCACGTGTGGTGTACACAGAGACCTAGAGAAGAGAAGAGGGAGGAGAGGAGAGGAGAGGAGAGAGACCGAAGACGCACACACAAACTACGCAAGTCACAGAGAGACAGACAGAGAGAAAGATATAAATGGTTCTGTGTTTTGGGTCTGTGCGACGAGGTATAGCTGGCGGCTACGTCCACCAATTGGTACCAAGACCCACCATCCAAAGGGTTAGCAATACAAACACTAACACCCCCGAGAGTCGCGCGCTACAAAAGGGTTTCGGTTTGTGGTGTGGGGGTCCAGATAGGTGAGACTGAGACTGAGAGGAGATGTGTCATTTGGTTTCAGATAAACAGAAGCGACCAGTTTCTTTTTCTTCTTTTTCTTCTTTTTCCCTTTTCTTTTCTCTGCACCAGATTGGACATTTCCAAGTCATAGACAGCGAAGACCACCAGGGTGCTACTACTAGTCATTCACATTCAGGTACTCCTCACCCGTAATCAGTTGTCACCCACTCCAGTTTATCACTGCTCGTCTTCGCCATTTCCCTATGCACTTTAACCTATGTGTCAACTATACATTCACATCATTCAGGAACTTCATCATTCAGACGACTACTACTTAAAAAACATAACATAATCAAAACCACCTTCTTGCTTTTTTTAGTCTAAGACAGTTAGTTAGGTGGCTTCCAGGCTTTAAATGAAGTTGGTGAGGTCGCCATTATAATGGAACTCAGCTAAAACGTCAACTATATATAATTACGTTTCATATAAAGAGCTAGAGCACATGAGAGCTAAAAGTTTTTTGATTTTGTTCTTCATGGTACAGTTATTGTCAAGTCGCATTCCGTGGTGAGCTTTAAAACCCAATAAGAAAGCGGTTGGATTGACATTGGTTGCGGATTGATTTCCTTACCTCCACAGTTGAAATGTCCATTATTGGTGCCTCCCTTTTTGTAGTCAAATCATCATCTTCAATCATCATTTGAATGAGCTGTTCCTGTCATGTCACCCCATTCAAGTAATTGAAAGAGGACCCCCCAAGTTTGGCTACCCACAGCATAGCATGTTTGTTATTCACTGAACATTACTCCCACACTACACCCCATTGGCATTTGCATCGACTTGGTAAATGTGAGGTGACCTTACACGAGTTCTCATTAGTTTCTGCCTTTTTTTAAAAAAAAATTCAAAATTAATGTTAAGTTCTAACTTCTTGCTCCTGTAAATAATGAACTTTCTTGCATATATTTGCCTTGGTTTGATCTATATATGCATGCACGTAATGAAAAAATGGTGAAGTTTCAAGTGATAGTCACGATTCCTCTCTTAATTAATTCAAGTATCTAACAAATCCATCACGTAACTTATCAGCACTGAAGAAATTGGCTGATCTAGTTACAATTCAGCTTGCAATAATGCAGATCATAAACTTCCACATCTAAATGAGATCATGTGGGACTGAGAAAAAGTAGACCACAGTTTAGTATCTAAATGAGATCTTTAAACACCAATTAAACAACCAGTCAAAAGCTGACGACAAGAATCCAAGGGACGGAGTTGGCGTTTGATGTGCTCAACAACAAGGTAGCAATTACGTGGACTGCTTTTATCCAGGAACTTGGAAAGATTGCAAAAGCTAATACGATGATTTAGCAATAATCCTCCTTCCAGCTACTTGGAAATTTTTGTAAGAAAAAATGTTAAACATAAAAGCAAAGCTGTAACAACTGTCATTTGCTTTATTAGGTAAAGTATTACTCTCTTAGTGACAAATGAATGAGGGAAAAGAGGTTAAGGTGTCATCAGCATATTTTCGAGTCAATAAAGAGTCCTTTTCCAGGACAAAAGATGGATATAATGGATAGCTTAGTCTCAATTAAATAAGGGGAATACTATTACAAGCACTAAGTATTGACTAATGATTATAAAGAGGCTTGTGGCTATAATTCAAGCTTTCCAAAGATATCTATCTTCTGCTTTTGTTTTTGGTTAACACACATAAAGAGGTTGGATTTAATAGAGGAGTTGCAGAAAATTTAGAAATCGTAATGTTGAAAAAGGAAAGTCAGCACTGTTTCCACATTGTCTCTCCGTCTTTTCTTCTGGAGCAACTATTCACCATTTTTTCTAAAAAGCTGCTTTCTTTTAGCCGCATGCCATAGCCCATAGGCAACCCCTAGCATGACACTGGTCCTATTTTGGAAAACAACGAATTGCATTAGTGGGTAGATAATTCTATTAACTAATACTTGACAGTAGATTATATCAGCTGATTTAAGTAACGGATAATATCAGATATTTATTAGAGATATTTGGTAAAATTAACTATTTAATATTAGTTATTGATGTATAAAATTACTTATGAAGGCATAATTTTTTAAAAAAATTATAAGGGCTTGAATATTTTATTTCTTAGTATTTCGTTGAATATTCTTATAAGAATTTAAATTTAGATATTTAATTTTACAAAAATTAAGTTTATAACTTTAATAAATAATAATAATATCGTATTAATATTTTTCATATAATATGTATAATTTTTATTATTTAATAAATTAAAAATGTATATAATTATAGTATGACACAGATACGATATATAGTAGTTATATGCTAAAAATATTAATTTAATGTGATTCTTTATATTTAAAAACTTAATATTATGATATTTTTAAATATAAACTAATATTATAAAATTAAATAAGAATAAAAAAGTTTAATTAACCTCTTTACAATATGCTTCTAAACTTCACGATATAATTGTACAATTAAAAAAAACTAACTTTGAAAATACACACAACAAAAGTAGAGAGTAAAGTAAAAGACAATACTCTCATTAGGCAAACAATTTATTCCAAAAGCTCATCTTATAACATTTTTAAAAATCAATTTATTCGTCAATAAGTCATTCACCAATATAATAATAATTTTTTAAAATAGTCAAAAAAAAAATTTATTCAATAAACTAAAAAATAACTTATAAACTGTTCGTCGAAAGCCTCTATTTTTTTGTTTTATACGGAGCAGAAGCTCTTCAAAAGAGCGAGCGGCTCCCTTTACTCGTGAGCAATAAAGAATCATTTTTGCTATCAAATCCAGCATTCTTTTCTGTTACTAAGGATCTTCTACTTTAAGCTCTCCAATCTTAAGAGAATTTTACTTTATATTTCCCAAGGAATCATGCAAAGACAAACATATTCTACTTCTACCAACAACAGATTGATGAATTGAAAGAATGGATATAAAATTCTAGGGTATATCATCTATTTTTGGGCAAAGCATATTTCCATGAAAGTACACGGTTCATTTCATCTCCTTTGAATATGCAAGTGGGTTTAGTTCTTATTCTTTGTCGAGGCATCAAATCCTTGACGAACAACTCTTTAATTAATGAAAAAATACAAAGTCAACTTTGTTAATCTGCTCTTAACTAAAGCGTCCATGGCAATAACCAAAACAAAGATCGAGGAACAATCTTATGAGGGTAATCTGCTCTTAACTAAAGCGTACATACATAGTAATTGTTAGAAATTTCACATCGGATAACTATAAGAGCATTTAATAATTTATAATAGTATACAAATCTTTCCCTCTTGAGCTAGCTTTTGGGGTGAGTTAGGACTTTCTAACATGATATTAGAATCAGTTTGTCTCGATAGTTTGGGACAGTGTCCAGTTGTGTTCCTTTGCCCAATATATCCATCAGATGTCCAGTCCTGCTTTGGACTGAGGAAGTGTGTCAGGAATCCCACATCGGACAACTATAAGAGCATTCAACAATTTATAATAGTGTACAAACCTCCCCCTTTTGAGCTAACTTTTGAGGATGAGTTAGGCCTTTCTAACAGCAATTGCCAATATGAAGATTATCAGCTGGCCAATTACGCTCAATCCTTTAAACTTGGGACAATCACCTTTTAACGCCCTCCTTCAAGCTGTATTAAAATCCTCCTTGAGGATATCGCAGGGATCTTTTTCTCTCGTTTAATTCAGTAACTTTTATTTTATTTTTCTTATAATTCAAAAAAAAATTATTTATCATTCGGTGGACTGTAATCAAATTCCAAAGAGTTTCTTAACATAAGGGTAATTTAAAGTTATTGAAATTTTTATTTAATTAATACTCTTATTAGAGTTTGTGCTTATTATTTTATAAATATATTATTTGCATTTTTAAATAAAATTTAATAATATCACAAACTTTAAGTTTTAGTGTTCCAAAATCTTGGTTATCAAGTTTAATGATATTGTCGAGAACATGCACCCCTCATCGTATCAATTTCTCCACCAAAATTAGTTGCCATGATTAATGTGCATGTAATGATGGAAAGCTCGAGGTCAACTTTTTAGCTCTTTTAATCAGTAGTAATCACCTTTATTACCACTTAATGTTCATGACACTCATGGGTCGTACGTAATTATACATCAAAGCTTTTCTCCTGAGTCCTTTATCAAAAGCTATTGCGCAAGGATCACACACAATGTTTTTCTAGTAAGCAGTAACATCGAACCCTGAATGGTCTCATACGAACCCACTTAGGCCGTGAAAGCGAATAAAGTTTTTAATATAGGCATCTTCTAAATTATGTATTTTCTTTAAATAAGCTTTTTACTAAATTTAAAAATAAAAACAAAGAAACTCTTAATTTTCATAATTTAATAAAATTTTAAAATTTGGCCAATGGCACTTAAAAAGATTAAAAATGGAGAATCACTCGCTTTTTGGCACTTTAGATATACATCATCATAACATGGATTTTAACCAAAAGAAAACAAATTTTATTTTAATACCCTTAAACTTAAAGTATTATTTATAAAATGTAATTTCAATGATTAGACTGAACCCTAATACTCCCTCCGATTCACAATAAGTGTCGTTTTAGAGGAATGCACATTTATTAAAAAAGTTAATGAAATGTCTGATATACCCTTATTAATTATATGTTAAAGTGCTTTGAAAATATAATCTATGTAATCTGTGTAATTAAGATGTGAGAGAAATTAAAGGTTAATTTTGGAAGTAAAATTAGAAACATGCATACAAAGTCAAGAATAACACTTATTTTGAATAATTAAAATGTATCTAAAAACAACACTTATTATGAATCAAAAGGAGTAATATCTTATGTGATTAAATTCAACTGTCGTATGTTAGTGCCGAAAAAAGAAAAGGAGTAGTAAATGGGTAAGATTCAGACAACAAGACAATTATTCTTAATCCATTTTCCGTTTCAAAGTTCCATACTTCAGGGTCGTACTATGGTTGACTTATGTTTTAAATGGAAACTTTTGTTTGAATTATATGTTGCCTCGACTGTAGTGGATTATCAGAACGTGAAACATTCTGTAAAGTTGTCAAGCACGAGCTGAAGAAGATGACTTTGATTATAGTTTTCCTTGTGTACAGTTTCCATCATCGACGTTAAAGGGTAGTCAAAGAAGATGTTTGATAAACACATAAATATCTATGTCTTAGGACGTTAAAAATATAAAACCTAAACTGAAATAGAGTATGCAATTAGTTGAATATTGAATCGACGTCTGGATCATGTGTAATATCTAATTTGGGAGTTTGGTTGCATGTTAAAGAAAATCACATAATGATCCTTTTTCTTTAATTAATTGCTTTTTTATGTTATTAGTAAGGGTTTAATCTAATATTGTATTAAATTAAATTAATTAGAACTAACTCTCTATTTATTTTGACTAAAATTTTTAATTATTGCCGTAAAAAAATGAGGGTGAGCTTTGAAGTAATTGGTAAAGTTGATCCTTTGTGATCGTAAGGTCACAAGTTCAAATCACACAAACATCTTCTTCGTAAAAATACAGAGGGAAGGCTACGTATATTATGATCCTCGTCAGGCTCTTCCAAAACAAAGAGCCTTGTGCATCGATTATGTTGATTTTTTGTATTTTTATGAAACCTTTATAGTACAACTTATTATAATACAATTAAAGATATCTTATAATTTTATTCAATAAAGATAACATTAGGTAAACCAATTTAACTAATGACCAAAATACAAAAAATTAAGGTTATGAAAAATTAAGCATAAAAGTTTAAAATTAAAGGTATTTAAAGGCAGAAATGATCTCAATATAATTGTTCATAAGAATACTAAAGAGTAAAAAATGCAGAGCTTTAATGTAATTTAATTAACTATAGAAAAATCTCTAAATTTTAAGAAAAATCAATTTTCTTAATCTTTTGTTAAAAAATAATGGTAAAATATACATGAAATAAATAATACGTATAAGTAAATCAAATCTTATTAATAAATTCATACAACTAGACATAATTTTAATTAATTAAAATTGATAAAAATTAATAATTCAAGATAATAATAATAATAATAATAGCTTATTAATTGGAATAAGATTTAATTTATTGAAATTAAATTTAAAAATTAAGTTAGATGATTATCTTAATAAAAATTAATTAGTTCATTGATTATATTATATATATTTTTAAATTAATTTTAATAAAAATTTAAAAATAAATAAATAATAAATAATTTTAAAACGTAATAAAACTTTTAAACGTATGGAGTGTTTGTTTTTGTTTTATTTTTCTATTTCTTGTTATGGTTTTAATAAAAAAGAAAAGAATATATCAAAACATGTTTGGTTGTTTATGTAGCAATACGATATTTCTAAAAATAACAAAACCACAATATATTCATAAAAACAGAAATTAGATTTTGGTTTCTGTTTTCAGTTTTCAGTTTCTGTGTTTTTTCAAAGAAAACGAAAACCTGTTTTGGTTGAAATTTGTAATATAAAAACTGAAAACAAAATCCTGTTTGGTTGAGATTTCTAATAAAAAACTGAAAACAAAAATATGTTTAGTTATTATTATTATTATTATTATTATTATTATTATTATTATTAATTTATTCTATTTATTATTAATTTTTAATAAGTTATTATTATGATTATTAATTTTTTTATATTATTATTATTAAGTTATTCTTATTATTATTAATTTGATTTTTTTTATTATTACTACTACTGCTACTACTATAAAGTTATTCTTGGATTATTAATTTTATTTATTTATTTATTTATTATTATTATTATTAATTTTTAATAAGTTATTCTTATTATTAATAATTTTTAATAAGTTATTATTATGATTATTAAGTTATTCTTATTATTAATAATTTTATTTATTTATTTATTTATTATTATTATTATTAATTTTTAATAAGTTATTGTTATTGTTATTGTTATTATTATTAATTTTATTATTATTAATTTTATTATTATTAATAATTTTTAATAAATTATTCTTATTATTATTAATTTTTATTATTATTATTATTATTATTATTATTATTGTTAATAATAATAACAATATTATTATTATTATTATTATTTATTTATTTTTATTAATTATTGTTATAAATTTTCTACTTACTATTTTTAATATTTTTAATTTTATTATACAAAATTAATTATCTTATAATTATTATTAATAATTATTATTATAAATTTTATACTTTTATTATTATTATTATTCTTCTTCTTCTTATTATTATTATTAATCGAGATAGAAAATAGGGATATGTTGTTTTTTTGTCAAAAAAACATGTCAAAATTTAGAGAAACGATGTTTTATGGTTTCTGTAAAATTGTTGTGGTTTTTTTATTTTCAGAAACAAAAAAACACAACAGAGTAAACTAAACATATTTTACATACCTGTTTTTCTTTTTACAAAAACGACAACAAAAAACCGAAACAAACAGCCCCTTAACTTTTCACAACAAATTTTTGTTTTCTTTTCTACTTCCTCCTTGTATTTAAACACGACATTTAAAAATGCAACAATAAATCGAGTCAGTCTACTAATTTTAAGTTAACAATATTTCAATCGACAGTTGAGTTTCTAAATGTATTTTTATTTTTAATTTTTATTACAAATTTTAATTAAACTTTTATTTTTAGTTTTTATATTACAAATTTTATTTAAATAAAATTTTATTTTTAATACAAAAATAAACATTTAAAACTAAAAATGAAGAACCAAGTTAACCCACGATCTCGTTTCTTTTAACAATTAATATGTATGTTGTTGATGTAACAATAATGACAAACAATAAACACAGAGCAGAAGCATACACAGAGGGAAGGAACGCAGTGATGTCACTGATGTGAGTGGGATAAGTGACGGGTGGTGGAGGAGAAGGTGACGGGTGAAGGTGAAGGTGAAGGTGAAGCCGAAGAGGAAGGTGGGTCTGTCTGTCTGTTCAGAGGCGCGCGAAAACAGCGCGGGAGCTGTTTCCCGATGCAGTCAGACATCATATTACTCAGTGGTGGCTCCACCGCCCTCACTCCCAGTCCCCACCCCACATTTTGCATTCAACCTTTTTATTATTGGAATCACGAATTATACACTATTAAAATCTTCTTTTAAAAAAATAATAATCAATATTTGATAATAAGATAGAAATTAAAAATATTTTTAATCAGTAAATTTTCTATTATATACACGTGTCCACATACATCAACATCAACCTAATTTTTTTTGGGATTGAAAATGATACATACATAACATACGTGTATAAGTATTGTTGAGCGAATTTATGTTGATGGAGGCCTAACTTGGTAATGTGGATCCCATTCGCTGTACATCCCATTTTAACTCCGCTGTGATGGGAATGGAAGAGAAGCAGAGAATGGTTTTACTATGCACCCATGTGGGAATAGGGTCCATGAGGACCTAGTATCCCAGGCAGGGATGGACTGTTTTGGGGTCCTCTCTTCCATCACCAAAGTGATCGAGGGAAGTTTGTTGTTTTTGATTTGGTAAAAATTGGCTGTTGTGGGAGACTGAGTGAGACAGGAGGTGGATGGTGGGAGTCTATCGAATTGATGTGATGGGCCTGATGTAATAATTATTATTTTTAATGTCTATCAAATATAATAACAACTAAAAATGATTACTGTTTTACAATTATGAAATACGTGAATTGATGTTTTGGTCCTTCACCTGAAATCTATACCTAAATGATTAAAGTTATGACATAATTCATTTACAAAAGATCGGTTAGCTCATGGATTATCCCAAGGAAATGAAAGGCAAAGAGCCTAATGTCACTCATCATCAATGAATCAATCCTAACGTATAGAAATTTCAAATGGGTCTTATTTTATTTTTCTTGGTTGATGAGATGGTAGAATCTTAAGTATGACAGGAAAGGGTCCCAGTGTGAAGGATTCAGGAACTTCATCCTTTTTCACATACCTAACTTCCCTCTTAAGTTGAAGATAACTGGACAGCTGGTTTACTCCCATTTGCTGTTCCATTTTTGTCTCTAACATAAGAGCAGACACTTTGTTTTATACTGTTGAATTGGGCCATTTGGTTTAGCTTTGAATTGGTCTTTGTTTAAGTGCGGGCCAAGTTTAGCTTTTCATGACAAGTCTGTATCCAATTGGTTGAACGTATATAACATTGCAAACAAGTGATCTTATTGATACGTCTGAATGTTACAGTGTGGAATCACAAGTATTACATGTGTAGAGATATCTGTGTATGTTGTGCCAAAAGCACCTGTTTTTGTTATGTTTTTACAAGGAGATATGAACACGAAGGAGACCATGCGTGTCTCTTTATTAGTGAAGGAGCAAATGAGTTTGGGAACTCAGATATCTATGGAGATCACAAGAGGAGAGTCACCCTTTTCAACAACAAATGTTTTTGTAACCTTTTTGGAAGCAGCGAAAATTTCCAGAGTGTAGGTGCCATGAAAACCTCTGAATGTGTATTGTCCTTGGTCATCAAGATGACCGTGACGATGAGTCAGCCACTCACTTTTAAGATCAAGGTACCTTCTACCAGCTTCATTGAGTTCACCTTCTGCATTGACCAGATGTGAATTTTGTCGACTCATGAATAGCTCCCAAAATCCCCAAAGCATAATTCCCTCTACCGCAGGATGAGCGTAAGCTTCTCGTAGCATAACTTCCAAGTCATCTGCTCTAATGTACTCATTGATGGAGGACACATCAAGCTCTGTAAACCAGATTGGAAGACCAAGAATTCCCAGTTTATCCAGGGCAGAAGATACTATAGGGCCAACAGGATTATCTATATGTCCTTGAATTCCAATTCCTCCAACAGGTGCACCTTGCTCTTGCAAACCAAGGATGTGATCAATGTACTTTTCTGGAGATGATCTAGGGTCACATCCATCCTCTACGTGATAATCATTCACAAACAGAACGGCAGATGGATCCAATTGATTTGCAGTCTTGAACATATATGGTCTGATATCTTTTCCCAATCGATCAGGATAAAATGATCCATGCATCATCTCATTGTTAACATCATAATGCATGAATTTTCCCTTATAGCGTGTGAGAAGTCCTGTTAGACGATTCTGAACAGCAGTCATCAAGTCATTTTTGTTCAAAGCTTTGATCCATGACTGTACTGTACCATCCACATCCCAAAAGATACAGTGACCTCGGGTCTGTATCTTATTTTTCTTGCACAAATCCAACATATCATCAGCATCTTTGTAGTTTAAATTCCCCTGTTGTGGCTCTGTCCAATACCACTTCAACTCATTTCCAAACACAGCCCAATTGAAATGTTTGACAAAGAAATCAACAAAATCTTCATTGTCTATGTTTGTCCTGTTAATGCATGATCCGAAGGGGAATGTGTTTTGTATTTGTCTTATTCTTACCAAGGTGCCAAGCAAACCACCAGTGTCCACTCCATTGAATTTCAATGTGACATCACGCTTACGGATCTAGAATCGCAGAATACAATAGCAGAACAGACAACAAGAGAATTCATTAAATTAATTTAGTGAAATTAAGGAACATAATAAACAGTTATTGCAAGAAATTCAAATGATACATCTTTAGGGAGTAATAGATCAGTTATATTCCAGTGAAACAATTATAGCAACAGCTCAGATAATGGTAGTGCCAGATTGTCCTGGCGTTCAGTTTTGTGATGCATGAAACTAAGATATCAAAAGACAGAGCAGCAGCCACAGGAGAATAGCAATCAGAGATTTTCTAAAATAATCATGCTCAGGGTCCAGCATGTGCATACAGAAACCATTTCAATAATTTTTGGAACTTGCATGCAGCCTATTGATATGGGGGCAGAACATTTTCTTTCTCATACTTATGCTTGAGTGACCATACACTCTGCCAGCTAAGTTATCTATTAAGCTGAATCAAGTTATAAAAGAATAATTTGTTTTATTAAGTCTTGTTAGAGTAATCGTAGTTACTAAGTATCTGTCTATTTTATGTTTGGTTTGCACCCATAACAGCAAGTTAAATTAGTTAATTAGGAATCTCATAAATCACAGCCACACATTACCTTGTCAATCTCCCTCCTCAAATGTCTGAATCTTGCTTCACGGTTAACAGCAAAAATCTGAAGTCCAGCAAGCATAAGGTCAACACCTGTAGCTGGACCTTGGACATAAACCATGACCCTGGATGGTTGTTTCTCAATTCTGAAGGATCCAAAAACCTCGTGCCATCTGTCATCATTAATTTCAACCTGTCCTCCATTGACCCACTGACTGTCCACACCAAGTGCAACATTCACATTTTGAGGACCAGTTGATCCAGAACCAATCTTAACCCAAGCTGAAACCTGGTATGTCAAGAAAAGCTTGACTTTGTCCGTGATCAACTGTGCAGGACCCATCCAAGTTTGAGTGCGTTTAGTCACAAGGATACAGCGACCACTTAAAGGTTCGTGAGGTCCAAGAGATTCTCTAGCCACTGGAGGAAGTACATGTGGCGAACCAGTTGCAACACTAAGAGTACAATTACCGAGTGGAAACCATCCATTGGTTCCATCATTGAGATTGCTATTCTGAATTATATTAACCCCGTAAGCAGGATCCTGTGAAATAAAAACCAATATAATGGGCTCTTTAAACCATCACACTTCAGTTAAACAATAGATCAAATTTCTATAGAAGCTAAATAAATCAATCAGAAAGAAATTGAAGGTGAAATGAATTAGCAAACCACATAAAAAATTTCTCATTCTGCAAGAATTGGAATTCAAGAATCCATAATCAAAATATCAATATGAAAACAGAGAAACAAAGATATTTAAGTTTAAATTACTCATCGACTAACCTCAATAACTGGAGGAGGTGAGGGAGAGATCTTCTTTGCATGCTTTATAATTAAACTGTTGAGAAGAATATCTGTGCCTGCAGGTGGGCCTTCCATATAAACGACCACTCTTTTAGGGGAACCATTTAGAAGAAACTTGCCCTGTAACTGTGCCCAGTCCTTATCTGTTGCCTGCACACTGCATATCAGAGCAGACGTAATTATGGATATTAGCTTAATAACCATGACAAAGCTGATCATATCATTTATCACATATGGCACAACTATTGTATAAAATATTCAGATTGAAGAAAAAGACTAGTAGCTCAACATGGAAAGGAACCATGTATGAATTCAGGGTTAAGTTATTTACTAATTACTTTGTCAAAAATGCACAACCCAACGTACTAAATGACAGCTCCATGATTTAAAGCAGAGAAAGAAACTAACTTGGCAATTCCTATATATTGGTCTCGGAGATCTGGCGTTTGAACCCATAAGGTGGCTCGCACATCAGCACTTGTGACATTGTTACCGTATATCCGAACTACAGCAGTAACCTCATAAGCAAGCTTTCTTTGCACTTTTGCAGTTATCTCCTGTTGAATACCATTCCAGCTCTGCGTGCGTTCTGTTGCAGCAGCAAAAGCTTTTCCAGACTGGGGAACGATTTTCCCGTCTGCCATAGAATCATGTAACACAATCTTGCAACCTCTACCGGACCAATTATTCAATCCATCATCAAAGTTGGGGTTTAGGATAATGTTCTCATCATCATCTCCAGAACAGAAAAGACTGGTGCTTGTATTCTTTTAAAGCAAAAGGAAAAGAGTTATTCCACCACTTTCATCTATAACCCAAATTCTTTTTGAGAGATAAGTACATATGTATGCACAGATATGTCCAAAATCCTATAAAGAAAATAAGAATGAATTTAAATTTTAGTGAAAACTTGAGATGGTACTATCCATCGAATGGGAACGCATGTAATGAATATAGCCAAAAGTTTCTAACATGCCATTACCAACCCATTATCCCATACGTCAAAAATCAACAGTTATATTTTATTGCTGGTATGTATCAAAGTCCTATATTTTGAGGTGGAGTAAGCAGAATAGGGTAAGATGAATGTATACATTCAACTCGCTGGGATTCAAACAGGTGATAGCAACTGATTCAATCAGTAGGTCGACTCCAGGCGATGGCCCTTCCAAGTAAAAAACCACTCGGTTCGGCATGGTTGACAACAAGAATGTGCCTTCCAATTTTTCCCACCTCTCCTTTGATGCAGAAGTTCTGCAATGATATTAATCATCAAGGTCACCTGATTTTTTAAATAGGAGATGCAGTGAAATGAAGTAATAGTATAGTATCATTACTTTCCAACGAACAAATAGCTGGTAGCTGAATCATGATACTCCAACTTCAAAGTTGCAATAATATCAGCAGATCCCTGAAAAGCCCCTGAGACCCCCACTCGTGCGGAAACTGAATATGAAGACCCTGGGGAAACTCTATCGGTAATATCCTGTTCCAAGCCCTGCCAACATTCCTTCCTATTTGAAACAACGGCATAATAACCACCTGAAGTTGGTAAAAATCCTTGAGGAGGTGAATCTGATGAAACCACAAAGGCTTCACAGCAATTTGCGTGCCAAGAATGCAACCCTTGAGAGAAATCATGGTTTGCCAAGATATTGGGGGCTGTACAATCACTTGAATCACTTATATTTTGGTTGGCAGCCTGTTAAGAGCAGAATAACTTAGTTACACATTAATAATTAGTCTGCTGATTATCTGGTCCACAAAATTAGTTCAACAGCTTCATACAATTCAAACGAGTGCAGTCAATCATATACTGTCTAATTTGAGTTCCATGAATCTAAAATGAGTGCTTAAATATATCCAAAAACCTATAAAGAAAATGAAGAATGAATTTAACTTTTTAGTAAAAACTTGAGATTGCATTATCCATCAATGTGAATGAATGCAATGAATATTGCCAAAACTTGAGATTCCTTATGTCAAAAATCAACAGCTATATTATAGCTTGCATGTAACAAAGTCCTATAAATTGAGTTGAAGTAAGGAGAAGAGGGTAAGATGAATGTTTACATTCGACTCTCTGGGATTCGAAGAGGTGATATAGACTGATCGAATCAAAAGGTCCACTCCAGGAGACGGCCCTTCCAAGTAAAAAACCACCCGATTTGGTATGGTTGTCAACAAGAATGTGCCTTCCAAGTTTTCCCATCTCTCCTTATATGCAGATGTCCTGCAAAGATATCAATCATCAAAGTGATCTAATGTTTTTGAAAAGGAGATGCAGTTAAATGGGGTAATATTATTATTACTTTCCAATGAAGAAATAGCTAGTAGTTGAATCATGCTCCAACTTCAAAGTTGCAATAACATCAGCAGATCCTTGGAGTGCCCCAGAGACCCCAACTTGTGCGGAAACTGAATATGAACGTCCTGTAGAAACTCTGTTTGTAATATCCTGTTCCAATCCCTGCCAGCATTCCTTTCTATTTGAAACAACAGCATAATGACCACCTGAAGTAGCTAGAAATCCATGAGGATCTGACTCTGATGAAACCACAAAGGCATCACAGCAATTTGGGTTCCAAGAATGCAACCCTTGAGAGAAATCATGGTTTGCCAAGATATTGGCGGCGGTAAGATCTCTTGAATCAATTATATCTTGGTTGGCAACCTGTCAAGAGCAGAATAATTGGTTACATATTAACACTCAGTCCGGAGATTTATCTGCTCCACAAAATTAATTCAACAGCTTCATAACAGTTCAACGAGTATAGTCAATCATATATGTTCTTCGAGTTCCAGGAACTTAGGCAGATATCTGGACGTTGATTTAAATCTGCAAGCATTTCGTTGCTTGTACTCAACAAGAAAGAGGAAATAGATTAAGAGGCGAATTTTAATGCATTCACTAGCAAACAATTCACAGACAAATAATGCTAGTCATGAAATTCCAAAATGCAGCATTGTATAAAAGGTTAAATGTCCCTGGAATCACTGCACAATCGACTTCCAGGAAGTTCAAGAAAAGAATAAAGCAACAAAGAAACCCCAGTTAGAATTTACTCAAATATTCTAAAATACGAAAGCTGACGTCACTAATCAAAGCCGTACCTCAGACCTTTCTTTGCCATTATACGGTTGTTGGTTCTCCATGGACCCTTCCGATCTCTCCTCAACACAAACACAAAAGATGAGATGAAAACAAAGAATGGGTTTTAGTTCCAAAATCGAGTCGACGTCGATAGAATGCAGAAAGTGAGTACCTGATCCTGATGTTGTTTTAACTCTCGATTTCTCTTGGAGGCCTGACTGGTGAAGCAACAAGTGGAGAACTTCCCCATTATATAGGCAAACCGTTTCTGAGATATTCAAGTGAAAGCTACGAAAAGCGCGGGACCGAACACACCAAACAGCCAATCAGATTTCTGCTGCAAAACTCCTCTTTTTAGCTTCATGTTCCAGTTATGTTTTGTCGGGGTTTATCCAAACCAAAGAATCACGACAACAAACAACCTTATTCGTCATTCCCCCAAGAAAAATCTCCGTTTTCTAATTCATTTTTGGCATATTCTTTTTTTCCATCAGTGGAAGTAATTGCTTTGTCTTGCAGATTGGTCTACCCCCTAGCTCCCCTACTGCCTCTTTGTATGCTTGAATTGGAATAGAAGGTTCAGGGGGTTGGATATGCTTGTATGATTAAACTTTTAACACAATTTGCAGTTTTGTATCAAAATCTTAGATAATAAGGAACATGTTTATAGATTTAGTTGAAGTTAGGTAAAGGGTTAGCATTCTACTTCAACTTAACAATGGTGGAATACGACGTTATATCCATTTCTCAGCTAAATTCATTTAAAACACCGATCACAATTTCTGTGCTAGGCGGGTTTGACCCGCTCGGTCTTGATTGGAAGGGACAAGCAGACGTTAAAAGGACGGACACGATTCTGGACCTGAAACCATAACAAAGCTGCCCAATCTTAAACATGGTGTGGACTCGAAAAGCAAAAAAAACAGTGTTTGTATCAAGGTTAACTGTTGTTCAGTGGGGGCTCTAAAGCCCACTCTTTATCATCGTTCTTGCTTTATGTAAAAACTTTTAGTTATATATCCAACTTAAGTTCTCTTGATCATGATTCTTTCTCCAGCAAAGCGATGAAATGGATGAACAATTTCAGTTAAGTAATCATTTCACTGTGGGTTTAATTCAAAGAATGTTCTCTAGAAGGCTTGAAAAAATTGAAGGATCTAGCCTAGAACCATCTCTTTGTTTTCTATATTCCGGTGAACGGAAGTCAGCTAATACATTATCATAAAGAATCAGACAATCAGGAAAAGGACAAAGGACAAAGACGTTAACCCAGGCGTGGAAGTTACGGTTCCTGTCAACTGCGTGCATGTGTTCCATAAACCTTATACCCATCCTTGTCCAGGATTTACTTTTACATTTGGTTTTTTTAAAGAGGTTTTAGTGCCTGTTTGGATGAGCTTATTTCAGTAGAGCTTTTGTTAGTAGAGCTTTTGTCAGTAGAACTTTTCTGAGAAGAGCTTTTCTGAAAAGCCAGTTGACTGTTTGGCTGTCAATTAGAAAAACAGCTTTTTTGAAAGAGCTTCATACAGTAGACTGTTTGGCAACATAAAAATAAAAAGCACTTTTATTAATTTTAACTATACTTTATTT
>JAOSBL010000002.1:3905724-3918932 GCA_027568915.1 Erythroxylum roraimae
TGGTATCAGAGCCGGTACCCGAACCGTTGTGCCAGCTAGGCTGGACCCCAAAGAGGGCAGGGCCCTAAGGGGGTGGAGAGTGTGAGATCCCACAATAGTTGGAGAGAGAAACGAAGTACACCTTATAAGGGTACGGATACCCCCCTTACAGACGCGTTTTTCATGACCTAATGCACTGGATCCCATCGGAACTCCGAGGTTAAACGTACTTGGGTGAGAGTAGTTCTAAGATGGGTGACCTCCTGGGAAGGCCTCGGAAAAAGTAAAACTGTGAGGGCTTAGCTAGGCCAAGGCTCAAAGCGGACAATATCTGTAAGTAGGTGATCTGGGATGTTACAATAAATATGGAAGTCTTTAAGACAAATAGATGATTGACTTACTCAAGATTATCGATGAGGGAGTTATTAAGATTTTGTAGATTCTAGTGAAAGGATAGAAGAGGAAGAGTTGTTTGGTGAAAGTGGAGGATCTGCAGCCGGAGATGATACATTAGAATTGAATGTCCATTGTGATAAACTGTTACAGCGGTAAGACGAATCTACAAAAGACATATTAGGAAACAAAGATATAATAGGGTTAGAAAAAAATTTGTGTTTTGTGCGAGGGTTTACTGACTCAAATTTTTGATATTGTGGAAAACATTTTGTATTCCCAAAAATTGACATGTCGAAAGATTTGAAGTCTTTAAGATAGTGGATCCTAACATCTATATCCTTTGTGCTCTATGCCATACCCTAGAAAACAATATAAACTCGCTCTTGGTTCTAGTTTGGTGTGCTCGTGAGGTTGTAATAGAACAAAGCATGCACATAAAAAAACTTTAAGAGACTAATATGTTAGAATCACGATTGAATAAGCACTCATAGGGAGAGATATTATCAATGATAGGAAAAGGAATATGATTGACAGTATAAACAGTAGTAAAGGCTGCTTCTCCCCAAAGGGTTTCAAGACAAGAACATGATATAAGAAAGGTTCGAATATTGTTAAGAATATGTCTATGTTTGTGTTCAGTCTGACCATTTTGTTGAGATTAAGGAAGTTAATGAATTTTGTATCTTTATATTATATAAAATTATCAGTCTGAAATAATTTAATCTTGTAAGAGAATTGAGTTTGAATCATATTGGTAAAATAAGAGTAAATGAAGAATAGTTCAAATCTATGTCGTATTAGATAAATCTATATATAGCAAGAAACATGATAAAAAAAGGTCACAAAATATCTCATGCCATTCATAGTTTCATGAGGTACAAGACCACAAGTATCATAATGAATTAGATCAAAAGGTGCTAGGTGCTAAAGCTATAGGATCGTTAAGAGAAAAAGGTAAAGAATGACTTTAGATAGTTGATAAGGGACACAATCAAAATGTTCAGTCTTAGTATTGCTAGAGATTAAATATCTTAATCTATAGGTAGAAAGATGAGCCAAGCAAGAGCGCCATGTATAAGAAGTGACATCAATAATAACAAGCTTTGAAGGAAGATTTAGAAAAGTAAGCTCAAATAGTCATCCAACCTTACGACCTCTCCTAAAGGTCTCGCTTGTCTGTGGATCCTGCATAATGTAACCACGACTCGAAAATGATAAGTTAATACCAAATTCACATAATTGTCCAAGATAAATAAGATTTAATGAGAGTTTGGAAACAAGAAAGGTTTTAGGTAAATGTAATTTGGTTGTGTGAATAATACCTATATGTTATAAATCTATGGTAGAATTATAGGCAATGTGAATCATGGGTGGAATAGATGGTATTGTTAAAGATTAAAAAATGGAAGAGTCAAAGGTCATATGATTGCAATAAGCAGAATCGAGATACCAAAAACTTGAGGTACTTGAAGTGACATATAGGGCAAAGGAGGAGGCTATACTAGAATCTGGTTGAAGTAGTTAGGGATGGCATTGGGTCGGGCCCGATCTGACCCATGAGATGTCAAGCTCGGAATTCAAAAAATGACATAGTTTTATTGCTTTTGGTATGGCCACAGATCAGGCTAGGCCTGGACAGCCCTGGCCCTCAACCTGCTCGTGGCCCAGGTGAGCTAAGAAATCCCAACTCGTGGCCTAGTCAACCCCGGATTGGCCTGTTGACTTGGACCAAATCAGGCCGGATTGCCATGGTTAAAAGTAGTTGAAGAAGGGCGTGAAGTTCCTTTAAAGAGAAATTGGGAGAGATGCTTTTTGTTGGCCCCTTAATGACAACAGTAGTAGCAACAGAAGCAGGCTAAAGAGACTTGGAATAATTACCTTGTCCAAAGTTTTGTTTTAGTCGTTTTCTATATTCAAAGATGTGGTGTTCAAGTTTTTTACGATAGCTACAAGATCCTTTATACAACTTCTTACTTGAGTTATGAGAAGTTTGAGAAGAGGTAGGTGTTGCAAGAATAACATCAGTAGATGAACTCCTTAATCATAATGTTGAAATTGGGTTGAGTTCCTTTATGAAGAAGAGAGCTGCAAATAAGAACAAATTCATCATTAAGAGTCATAAGCAAATGCCATATATGTTAACGATTTCGCAGATTTATGTACATCGTAGCAACATCAATACTAGGCCAGGTAGGATTGCCAAATGCCAGTTGATCCTAAATTTCTTGTAATTCAGACATATAACTATGTATTGTTTCTCTATGTTGTTGTTGCATGCGATGAAATCTCCTATACAACTAAAATCGGTGGACATCATCAAATACAAAATAACAATTTTTCAGCAAATTTCATTACCTCCTGGGTTGTGTCAAAATGTCAAAAGTCAAGTTTGATGGCTTTGACACATATATTTCGAAACCATGTTAATATTTGATAGTTAATTCCATCCTATGCCACCAATCGTACGGTGAATACATAAATGTCTTCATCTTTCTTAGGTATTTCTCTAGTAATAATACAACAAATGAGTCTCCCCTTAAAAAGGCTATACATTTTTTCAGCCCAAAGATCATCGTTGGAATCATAAAAAAATGATATGAATAGAAATGAGAACATATTAGGAAAGTTTAAAGGCATCCATAGTGAGTGAAGGCAATAAAATAGGAGAAAACTTGCTTATAGAGATAGGTTTTGATTATTTTGATCTCAGAATTGGATTCATAATGTTAAAAAACTTTAGGAACTGGTTTAATTTGTAAAGAAACTGAATAAAAATATGCTAAATCGGGCGGTTAAAGTATCGACCAACTCTTTTAAAACCAAATCAAACCAAGTCGATTGGTTTGAACTAAACTAAAGAAGAGGAGACACGTGAACAAATCAAGGAGCGACATGTGAAAAACTGATATGTTAAATATTTGCTGAGATGACAATGAGTTGGTCAATGATGTGAGAACTAACATGTATGTTGATGCTCCACAATATGATGTGGCATTGTCTAGGATATTGAATGATGTGGCAGGTGCTTACGATGATATGGCAGATGACGTAGTCTCACAAAATTTCTAACCTTTTGTGACTAAACGACGTCATTTTGATCTTCTTCTTCCTCCAAGTACCTTGAACTAGGGTTTCAAAGTCAAATAACCTTTCTTGGCGTGTGACAGCGAGCGAGCATGCTTATGGAGATGAATTTTGAAGTGTTGTAATCTACTTAAGATGTATATAAAAAACTATTTTTGGAGCAGATTTAAAAACTCAAAATATAAAAGTAGAATGATGTGAAAACAAATAAACAAACTAAATTTTTTTGACTCCTTTTGTTACAAAGGGGGTCTGATATCATGTGAAAATAAATAACAAAAAGGAAATAATGAAAAGGTTTGTGTATTTTTGTATATGTTTAATGTTATGTATATCTATCTATTTATATATTGTAGATGACTCTAATTAAAGAAACAAAATCAACAAAATAATTACATAATATTAATTTACACGATTCTAGGAAAAAAATTGGCTTATATATGTTAATGTTTGACTTTTGAAGATTATGTTGACAATTAGAAACAAAAACATTAAAATAATATAGGCAGCCAAGCCCGTCAACGGCAAAGAAGTCAAAGAATTACACATCAGCATTTGGCGGCCACCCCAAGTCGCTTGACTGTTCGTCACAATTAACCTATCCAACGATCAGGATCTCACGGAGACCCAGTCAACAAAATAACACAACCTCTGAGGAGAACTTCGAAATGACGAAGCTGACGTGGCTTAAACATATTTGAAAAGTAAAACTGTTCTAGAATCCCTATAGACCGCCATCTCACCAACTCTTTGCTCAACTTTCTGAATTCCATTTTTCTCCCTTTGATACTTCGTAAGCACGATGGGTGTGTCGTAAATAAGGTGAAACAAAGGTCTTATTTCTGGAAAATGTCCCTTCTCTTCTCTGACTCCCAGTCTCCGTACATATACAATTATGTACATGCCAGGCAGCTTCACGGGAGGTCGAGCTGGGACCCATAAGTATTTAAGCCGCTTGTTCATTTCTTAATGAACCAACGCTTTATTGACTCAACAATTTCCAATTTTCCATAGTTGCTCCGATCAGCCTTAGTTAGTTGGTTCCGATATGACCTCTGCTGTTGTCGGAGACGGTGCTAGGAAGTTACAGGAAACTCCGATGAGAGACTCTAATGGGGTCAATGACATAGCAGCGAAGAGTAGCGGTGGTGATGGTAGGCATAAAAAGAAGAGTAGGAACAATAAGTATATGCCAAAATTTGGTTGCTTTAGAGTGGAAAATGAAAAAGAAGGGAGTTTTGACATAAGGGTCGATAGGATCGGAGAGCCCTCGAATCCTAATCACCTGGTTGTTATGGTTAACGGTATTATTGGCAGGTGGGACTGAGCCTCATTGGGTCTTAATTTTGTTTGTTTATAAGCATCTCTTTTCCATGCTTTATTGTAAAGTTTTAATCTTTACTTTTGCGATCTCTCGCAGTGCGACGGATTGGAAATATGGCGCAAAACTGCTTTTGAGAAAGTACCCCAGAGACATTGTTGTTCACTGTGAGTCCTTATCAATTTACAGCTTTCTGGGAATAGAAACGTGGAAACTGTTTCAGTTACCCTGTTTCAATCACAGTGACACTGGTCAAATGGTTAATGCAGGTAGCAAAGTTAATACTCGGATGTTGACATTACATGGGGTTGATGTGATGGGATGTAGATTAGCTGAAGAGGTGGGTTATGAACTGATCTTTGGTTGGCACTTGAGCTAAGTTATTTCCATCGTCAGGAGGACTCGAAGGGTGTTAACGAGTTTCTTTCAGGTCATATCGGTTCGTCAAAGCCACCCATCTGTCCAGAAGATCTCATTCGTGGGACATTCATTAGGTGGAGTGATTGCAAGATATGCCATCGCTAAGCTCTATGGGAGGGGCACTAGAAAGGAGATTTCTCAAGGAAACGGAGAGCGTAAAGATGATGAATTTGAAGAAACATCCCCAGGGAAGATTGCTGAGCTAGAACCTATGAATTTCATAACTTTTGCTACTCCACACCTTGGTTCAAGGTGGCATAAACAGGTCCTCTGTTCTACCCCTCTTAAAATCCCTGCATTTCGCATTTTCTTTCACATGATAGAAACTTAGAAGCCAGACTATTCGAAACCTGTGTTTTCATTTTTGAAGAAGCTTGAAATCCTCGTGTTGGTACAGGTACCAGTATTTTGCGGTTTCTGGTCTCTGGAAAGCCTAGTTGCTCGTATTTCAGGGTTTCTTGGCAGAACTGGAAAACATCTGTTCTTAGCAGATGGTCGTAATGGAAGACCTCCTCTACTTCTTCAGATGGTTGCGGATTCTGAAGATCTCAAATTTATGTTAGTTTGGCCAAACTTTTATTATCCTCACAACCAAATCTACTTTCTTCAGATGAGAACAAGAGAATAAAATTCGTCCCTTTTCCTTTCTTTCTTTGTTAATCTGTTTATGTTTTGTCACTGTAGATCTGCTTTGGAATCCTTCAAGCGCCGTGTTGCATATGCAAATGTACGTTTTGACTGTATCCTCATTCTTCTTATGTAATTATGGATAATTATTAGTTAGAGATTCCTTAGACACTTCATGAAGAATCTTGAAGAATTAATGGTGATGATGGTGTTAATGAATCGGAAAGTTTCCTTATTTACGTGATGAACTTAACTCTCTTAAAGATCTTGTTGGTTGGAGCACATCATCACTGCGCCGTCGTACTGAGCTTCCAAAGGTAATTGTTTAACTTTGAGGATTGCTTTACTCCCTTTTCTGGAGAATAATAGCATCTTCTAATGCCCCTCTCCATTTACCAGAGACGTCATCTTTCAAAAGATAGCAAGTACCCTCATATTGTTTCCTTCGATTCATCAAAAGTTGCAAGAACTCGTAATGCTAGAGTTGATGGATGCAAAACTACTGACATGGAAGGTTTGGTTTTTAGTTGTCTCTCCTAATGACTAATAACGACTTCTTAATATTAAAGTAGAGATTTTGAAGCCAATCTTGTGTTAATTACTAGCAGAGGAAATGCTAAGAGGTTTGACAAAAGTGAGTTGGGAAAGGGTTGATGTTTACTTCAAAGAAGGTGCGCAACGGTTTGGATCACACAATACCATTCAGGTAAAGTACTTCTTCTTGGACTCTGTGCTTTCTCTTTAAACGGGAATAACACAGTTCTCTGCTCGTACTCTGTTATCTGGGTTACAGAGTGAAGACGTGTCAGTCTCTAATTTGACCCTCCTCTATGTTCAGGTAAATGGTACATGTATGAATTCCGATGGGGCTGACGTTATCCAACACATGGTCGACAATTTTCTTCTATAGAAGCTCAATTGCTTGTAAAGTTCATTGTAATGTTTTAAATGTAAATTGTATAGATGAAAAAAACAGAGAAACAAAGAATTTTTGACAAGTTTTCTTCTGGTTTTTCCTTGTTAAACTGTTCTAGAAACACTCTAAAATTGCATTTCGTATGTGAGTATACGTAACATATTACCGATTCAACTTATTGCCATGATGGTCCCAATCTGGCATTCAGAAACCATACCATCGAAGAACTTACTTTATATACTATTGCGATATGGTAAACATTGTGTGTAAGTTGGACATACTGCAAATTACAGAGCACGAGTCAAAACGGTTTTGCAGCTTTTCCCCAAGAAACTGCGTGGCTTGTAGATAAAAACCACACTGATTACCGTACTCAGAAGATACAGAACTTTCCTCTTATGGCTTCTCAAGCAAAATATGTAGTCCATGTCTACATTCTAGATGCCTATCCGCAAATAGTATCCTCCTTGGGAGCAATAGATTCATGCTCTTCTCAATAGACAAAAAGGAAATCGACTTGGTGTGTCAAATTGAAAACTGCTTACTGTTCAAATCCCAAGTACACACACTCTCAAATCTGAGCCAACATAAGCTTGAGGAAGACCAAACGAGAAACTATAAATCTTTGTCGCTGTGTTTGTATTGTTTCGCAGTTCAAATTCACTTTCTTTTCCTCTCCTCTTTTCCTTGTCTGCTCTGCCACTGCTGCTATTTTATAGTACTAGCACAGGCTTTCCTTTTGCAGAGACGAGTGAATTGGTTTTGCGTTGGCTCATGTTACGAGGTCGAGGTCCTTCCCTTTTGTCCTTTAGGTTGGCTACATCTCTTCTTTGCCACACACACAGAGGTTCATGTGATCAGAGTTGAAGAGTGAAAAAAAGCTTCCTCTTTTAGCATTTCAGGAGGTGGAATTCAGAGTTTTCAGGATTGTGATTCTACTTCCTTTCTGAGACTTCCTGTAAATTCCAGGTCTTCTTTCTGCTGATTCACTCTGCTTTAATGGACAGTGCTGGAATTTGTATCTATTGCAAGAGAACTAGACATGTTATGATTTCCTTCCTGTTTCTCTTGACATTTGTGAGCCCTACGGCTGCAGGTAAGTACATCCCAATGTATAAATTCCAAAGGAATCTTAGAAGAGCAAAGTTAACAATATTTCAGAACTGAACTTTTGGAATTCCAATTTTTGCAGGAAGATCGCTGGCCAAGCTAATAGACAGTTCCCAGGTAGGTAACCGCTGTCCCTGAAAGATTATTTACTTATTCTATGATAACCGTTTTGATTTCACTTCTAAACCAGTTTGTGGAAGTTCTTCTTCAAACAATTTACTCTTACAGGTAGGTATTAAAGAGGAGAAGCTGGTGTCAGTTAGAGCTCATACAATAGGGTCAGCACCACCAAAGTGTGAGAGAAGGTGTGTCTCTTGTGGACACTGTGAGGCAGTTCAAGTTCCTGTAACAACAAAAGCCCCAGGACAAAGAACTCATTTCTCTGAAGCAATTGCCTCCGTTGCATACTCCAGAGGGGATGCTATCTCCAATTACAAGCCCATGTGTTGGAAGTGCAAGTGTGGCAACTTGTTATTCAGTCCTTGACTGCTACTGTGGATATGTAGAAAGTTAACTGTATCACTTGCTTCTGTCTTTATTCTGTACTAATCAAATTCTACATTTTCCTTATACTTGTGCTTGTAAGAAGTTCTATTTCCTATATATTGTTAAGGGTAAGCATGAAAAAGTTCAGGGACTTGTTCTCAGGCTTGAGGTCTGGCTTATCAGACCTGGAAATATCCTGGAGGCGGTCAAGAATTTTCTTCCAGTAAAACACAAATCCTTCTCTACGCTTTTCTTATGTAATGACTTGAGCAAAACGGAGGTAAAATAGTACGAACACCTGAAACTTGGTGCTTTTATTTTATTTTACTTTATTTTCCATCTCGGGGAAGGTTAGGACAGTGGAGGAAGAAGATTAAAGACTGATGATGAGTGACGACATGAATCGTGATTTTAAGAGAAGATAAAGTATGTCAGACAGTTCTGTTTTCGTATCTTACAAGATTTATACATCAGAAGCAAAGCTTTCCGCTCACCTCGAACCCATAAATAAATATTAATACAGTTGACATATTTTATTATTTTCTATAAACCCACGTCACATATTTATCTCACGTGATTATGGATGATAATCGGTAGAGTTCAATTTGGTATTATTTTACCTATATTTATATCTATATTTTATGACTCAATCTATTATCTATTTAAAATTTATGAATTTTTATAATTTACTACTCATATCTAAATTTATTTGGTTATTCGAATTTTTAGATATTCATCGAGTTATATAGTACATAAAAATATAACTTCTAAATAGAAAATATAAAGAGTAGATTTTTGCGAACGCTCTAATCAAAATTACTATAATAGTAATAAGTCAATATTTTGATTTATATGTCTTAAAAAATTATAAAATTGGAATAATAAAAATCATAATGTGTAATACAAAAACAACATATATTTTTTACAATCATGAACTGAAACAAAGATAGAAATATCCAAAGCTTCAAATTATTTTTGCGTCAACTCCACAACATCCAAAACTTCATATCTGTATCATTTTCATTATTATCATCGTATAAGAAAATAAAATATGATGAAAAAAGTCAGGACTAAAGAGTAAAGTAGAAATTTTAAAGCTAATTTTCTCAGAAAATATTAATATTTTATCACATTTAATCATAAATATTTAAGAAAAACAAAAAATAGAGTTAATAAAAAACAGGTAGGGTATGAGTATCTATCGGTTCGGGTTATCACTACATCTATATCTAAATTCATATTCACATCTATTTTTCAACGTCCATTTAAAATCTATTTTTAGCCTCCATGTTTATTTTTTCGAGTTGGGTTATGTAGATATTAATTGGGTTGAAAACTTACTGCTATCCGTTGACGTGACAAAAGATAAAAGAAATTGAAGAGATGAGTCATCAAGACGACGGCGTAAGCGAAAAGCTAAACGTTGTCGTATGGATTAGACTTTAAACTAGACGAAGATGACAACATTTTTGAGTCCTTGGTGCTTTTTTTTGTTGAAAGCAAACGCCTCCATCGTTTTCTCTCATTTTGCAGTGGATTCTTACCTATCTCTGATTGAAATCCCTAATCTGTAATTTCTAACTACCAGCATTTGTAGTGTAGGCACTTCTTTTGGGTTTGTTTTACCTTTTCTGTTTCACTATTACCTCTTATCTAACGCAGGTATCATCTTTTCTATATTTTATCATTGGAGCTGTATAATTTGCCTTTGTTTATATGTTTCCTTCTTTTAGGTTCAAGAGAGTGATTTATGAATGATTATGCTTGCTAGTTTTGTGTGTGGGGATGACTATGATTTGGGATTCTCATCTAAATGTTAGATATTTGATAAACGTGGTTACTTATAGCTTAACTGAATTAACAACAAGCAAGGAAGCCTGCTGTTGACTGACGTTGTGTATGAAATTATGGATACCAGAGGCCAGTGATCTAAGCAGTGAGACATAAATATCCTATTCGTATTGGATATTGTTAGTTCCTGTCATCATCTGAGTTTTCTTTGCCTTTGAAAAGAAAGTGAAATTAGTTTGCATGCTTTTCTTTTTGGCAACATCTTGCAATTTTTTATTTGTTACTCAACTATTCAATGGACAATTCATATTAAGCTGATATTGGATTTTAGAATGTTATTTCGATGAGGATATACACCTAATGCCTTCAGAAATGGAACTTTATAATTTATAGGCTATTGTAAAGGAATTGTGTTGGTTTTTTATTGACAGAGGACTAACATCGAAAATGAAGAAACTAAAAAGAACACAGGCTTTTATGTTTTCTGGAAAAACCTCACATTTATTCAATGCACTGCATAGTTTATATAGAGGTGAAAACATAAGAATCAAATAAAATTTGCTCATATCTAGCTACATCTCAGCTAACTATTTTAAACAAGGAATAAAATACAAAAGATTTGGTCCATTGACCAATTATTCTGCAGCAATTATAAGACACGTTTTCAACACTCCCCCTTGCCTTAATAATTGCAAAGCTTTAATGTCAAAATAATTCATCCTCTTGATATTGCTCAGTTGTTGCTTTTGCCTTTTCATTTCGTGACTTGCAAATCTTCTTCATATGCCTAATTTGTTTACATTTTCTACATTTAATATCAGACCTCCACCAACATTTTCTTTGTAGGTGATTTGTTTTTTTGCAATGTGGGCATGGTGGATCTGAATCATCATTGTTTCTGTTGTTGTTGTTGTCGATATTGTTGAAACTCTTGTTTTTGCCTCCCCCTAAATTTTTTTCTTTTGCGAGCAGAGCACCTTCAATGGTTCCTTCTTCTCTCATCCCCCTCCTTTGTTCTTGTGCCTGCAGTGCATTTACTAATTCTGCCAAAGACATAATTGATAGATCCTTAGTTTCTTTCAATGTAGAAATTTTAAATTCATATTTTTCAAGTAAGGTTAAAAGAACTTTTTGCGCTATTCGTTCCTCAGAAAAATCTTTACCTAATAACCTCACTTTGTTTACTATGCCGAGCAACTTATCGGAGTATTCTTTAATGGTTTTTGACTAATTCATCGTCAGCATTTCAAATTCTCTGATCAAGTTAAGCACTTGCATGCTCTTTGTTTTTTCATTGCCTTGGTATTCCCTTTTGAGTTAATCCCAAATATCCTTTGCCGACTTTAGATTCATAATTCTTGTGAATACAATGTTTGAAACAGCAGAAAACAGGCAGGCTTTGGCTTTAATTTAGACTTTCTATTTTTTCTTTCTTTGTACATCTTGATTTGAGTCATTGTAGGATTTGTTGGCAATGGAGGCACTTCATAGTCTTCCTCCACTGCTTCCCAAACATCCCTAGTACCAAGATGAGATTTCATTTGAACAATCCAAACTTGATAGTTTTCACCGTAAAAAATTGGTTGTACACCTTGAGACAGTTGTGTTTCAATCTCTATTGTTTGAAGATGGTTGTAATTCTTGTTGTAATTCTGGGTTGTAAATCAGGTTTGTGTTTTGGTTTCACTCATCTCATAGGTCCCTCAAGACAAATACTCTGATACTATTTTGTTGGTTTTTGATTGATTGAGGACTAACAACGAAAATGAAGAAACTAAAAAGAACATAAGCTTTTATGTTTTCTGAAAAAACCTAACATTTATTCAATGCAGTGCATAGTTTATATAGAGCTGAAAAGATAAGAATCAAATAAAATTTGCTAATATCCAGCTACATCTCAACTAACTATTTTAAACAAGGAATAAAATACTAAAGATTTGGTCTATTGACTAATTATTCTACAGCAATTATAAGGCACGTTTTTAAGTAATTGTTTGTGGTTAAGGCTATTTATTTGCCACGAGAAATGGTTATAATGTCAACCTCATTTGTAACATTGTCATTAGAGGTTTATTGCTTTTATGGGCTTGACACATATAGGAGTAGATTTTTTATAATTCCAATACGTCTATGCTAATACTTGTATTAAGAATTTGCAAAAAAGAAAAAGAGTATGTTATTGATTAATGGCTATCAAAACTCTTGTTATAAATTTACATATGGAATTCTCAGCATCTAGCATCTCTAATTATAATAATATTTTCAAAGTGGTTTACTATGGCAAATCACATAAAAGAGCCCCTGTGATATATTTGATTATTCATCTTAGCCCCTGTGTTTTTGATTCGTTCACCTTAGCCCCTGTGTTTTTTATTCTCATTCAAAATACCCAATTGGCTGTTTTCGGACAAATTTGCCCTTAACTATTTAAACCCAACATCTCCCCTCTCTTCTTCATCTCAGCAATTTCGCAGGATTAGTAGGCAGTGAGAATTGTGAAGACCCAAGTGTAGCAAAATTTACCAGTGGTAGGATCATAGAATCTCTCAATGAGGGAGACCACAATACTTTTTCCAGAGCCACTGCTACCAACCAAAGCAATAGTCTTGCCGGCAGGGACATTAAGTGACAAATTGTTAAGAATTCGAACCTCAGGTCTTGATGGGTAAGAGAAATCAACATTTCTGAGCTCTACTAACCCAGTAACAAAGTCTAATTCTAACCCAGATTCACAGTTACGATCAATAGATGGCTTGTGATCAATTATACGAAAAATTTTAGCAGCTGCAACTTTTGCCTTTGCCAATGCACTCATGCTAGGTGCTGATTGCCCTAAACCCCTGGAAATTTAACAATAATTTTCGTGAACAAGTTTCAAGTGCCCCAAAAAAAAAACAAATAGGGAGAAGAAGAACCAAAAATCTCAGTCCGTTGACACTTACAATCCTCCTACCACGACGGCGAACATGGTGGCAATGGCTAGTCCTTCATTGGTGTAATGGTGCCTAACAAGGTAACCTCCGTACCACAGAAGAAGAGCATAGCAACAGAAGACGACAAAATAAGTTGCACCTAATC
>JAOSBL010000002.1:3938164-3954475 GCA_027568915.1 Erythroxylum roraimae
TTTTACACATAAACAGCTAATACTAAACAGCTAATTTTACCAAACATCAAATGACAAACAGCTAATGCAATCAGCTGATCAAATCAGCTAATAGAATCAACTATCAGCTAACAGCTAATACAATCAGTTGATTGCCAAACATAACCTTAATGTCACTTAATTTTCAAGTCCAAGTGTAACAATCCAACTCATGACCCACGTGCATCTCACGAGTCACGGCACCCCGTCCACCTGACCTTACTGTCCAGCTACAAGGCCTGACAATTTCTGCGACGATCACACCCCCAACCCCCGACCGCCACAGTCGCAGTGTGTGACACTTTGTGTGCGTGTCTTTTTGCTGTGTCTCAATCAAGATTCCCAAGCCTTCACCTCTCCGCAAACTTTCTCGCCTATTGGACCAGCTCAAGTGTGTGCCAAATGCCAATACGGTCCAAATTTTCTAATTAAAACCACCCCATCTTTGATTTAGCCTTCAAAGTCTTACCAAATACTAATCGGTTACCTTGCTTTTCCATCGGTGAAAGTCAATTAGGGTTGTTGATATCCCAGCTCAACCCAACCTAACCTAAATTAAAAAATGCAACCAATATTTATGTTAATCATTATTATAGACAACAATAAGCTCTGTCAACTTAGTGGAATAGAGATTATAGGGCAAAAGATCTTGTGTTCGAATCTTCCTACTAACGTTCTCTTGATCAAGTTTATCGTATAAGGCTTACCTAATACAGAGTATTCGCTTGGTGTAATTTGCAAACTACTGCGTCAATCCGAAAGTTTACTTAATACACATCTAAAAGATAACAACTGCGGATTCTTCCGTTAAAAAAAAAGACAATAACACTAATAAAATTTTTATATAAAAAAATCTAATAATATACAATCTTATTTTTAATTAGTAAAAGGATTGTTTCGACGGTTAATATATTATTATATAATTTTAATAATTTATCAAATATGCAAAAAAATAACAATTACAAGAAATTTCCAGTTCTAACACAAAGTATGTTAAAGATACCAAACTTGTTACTTCCAAAGTAATGAAAACATGAGAATTAACACAAGCCACACAAACTAAAAACATCGCGTGCCTGTCTAATCTAATATAATACTTAGTCCTAATCCTCTCTAATCACTGTACAGGAGACTGTAAGCAGTTAGGATTAAGAGAAATTAAAAACTCTCAAGGGTCCATCAACCCCGGCAAAAAACAACTAGCCAATCAAATCTGGGTCTTGAGAGAGCTCCTTCCTGAGCCGTTGAGAGAAGAGCCTACAAGCATCCATACTCAAATCAACGGCAGCCGCGAGCGCCACGTAGGCCGCCGCATCCTCGGTGCAGTTCACGTGCTGCACGCTTACCTCAACCCCGGGCTTACTGCACCTCCCTTCTCCTTCCACGCTCGCACACATCACAAACCCTCTGTACGGCCACAACCCATACCCAAAGTCGCCACTGCCCCTCGGACTACCCGCCGGCGACGCTGCACCGCCGCCGAGATCAATCACGAATTTTCCTCCTTTACTCGAACTAAGCATGGATTCGGAGACTACGATGCCTCCTCCGGTAGTGTCAGGTATTAGCTCGAAGCGGTAGCCGAGTCCGTCAGAGGAGCCGCGCTCGCGCCACGCCTCCAGGCGGCCCCATGGCTTCCATATGCCGTCACCCGGGCGGAGAATGAGCCACGCGCCGGGATTCGATCGGCTCACCCGGTCCGAGCCGGGCGATGCAACGAATGGTGTTACCATTGAAGCCGCGGCCACTGGTGAGCCGGAGAGGTCGTGGACCGTCACCGACCATCCCTTTCGCTCTTTGCCTGGTCTCTCTCTGTCGCTCCCAAATGAACTTAGCCATCTTCTGGACCTACTTGATTCTGAATGCAGTGACCTGAAACAACACACAAATTTACTTACGGAGTTCCATCGACACGACTTAGACGTTACAACACGTCTTTTTCAACTAACTAATTAACTAACTGACTAACTAACCTGGTTCTTTGATTCCGATCACCGGCCGTCCTAAAACTGAACTTGCAGGTAAACACCGGTTGTCGAATTTTTCCTTGGATTTGAAACACTTGTGGGCTACATTCCGGTTCGCCGTCGAACTGAAACACGAATCTAGGATCAGGCTCAGCTTTAACATTCAAGTGAAACTGGGCTAAAGACCCTTTACTGGTCGCTTTACCAACAGTAATCCAGCCATTGTGGAACACGCAAGCTCGAGACTCCGTTCCCCCGAGATCCAGCGGCACCGTCACTTTGCCCAGGAGCCTGTCGGAGTTAACCCCACAGGTCGTGTCACGACGGCCGGTGTAGATGGAGATCTTGAGATGGGGTTTCCCGGAAAAAATGGACCTGGATACGAACCGGTCGACGTCGGCTTTGGAGAGGTGGAAGGTGGCGGCGACAGTCTGCGGGTGGCCGTCTGGGTACTGGTTTTTGGCGTCCGGGGTAATGCAGGTCACAACAGCTGTTTGGAGAGGAAAATTCTTGAGCTTGATTTTGCAGAAGCACGGAGACGACGATGGGTGGACAACGGAGCGAGCAGGTTTGGTAGCCACAGGGATTTTGAGGGCTAAGTTGCCGACTGTAATACGAACAAAAGGGCAGGGATCCATTTTTGCTCTGGGTCTGCCCTTTTAATCAAAATCAAATCTTTAGGGTTTAAAACAGAGACAAGACTGCATATGACTATGATAAACAAGGAAGAAGGAGGAGGAGGAGGGGTGCGCAATGCGCTTCTTTTTCACTGGCAGTTCTCACTAGTAGTAGTACTACTGCACTCATTTGATCTTCTCCTCCTTCTTCTTCTTCTTGCTGCGCTAGGTCTAGTAGTATAGTTTTGTTCACCCAACCCAAACCAACCCAAGAACAGAAAATAACAAATTAGATCTTAATTAGTAATATAATGAGTTGGGGATGGTAGAGAAGGAGAAGAAAGAGGCTAATTAGGTGTTGGATACAGCTGGGAAACAGCCTGTCAACTGCTTAATGCTAATCGTAATAGGAATAGGATCCAAGTTGACGCTATCGCCTGACCAACTCCAGCGTTACGTAGGACCCTCGAAATTTTACAGAAACTATCCAACAAATCTTTATGTGAAAATCAAATTTAGTGTATATTGAAGTCAAACACTGTTTAATTCGGTATCTTTGTTGGTGGTCGCACGTGTGTGTGTGTGTCTGTGTAAACATTGGTTTATGTCTTCCTACTAGCTGGCAAAAGACTGGGGCCTGTCACCTGTGTAAATTTTGGTTCGTTCTCCTGTGTGATTGATGGAGTTTGACGACCATTGGATGGTGGGCGGTTGGTTGATTGGTTGTGAGGATGTAATGATGTTTGTTCTTGTTAAATACGACCAAAGTGTGGTGATTTCATCTTTTCTTTCTCCTTTTTTTTTTGGAGGGTTGTGGAGCTATTTTTTTCCCTTTTCAAAATAAAAATAAAAAAGTTAGGATAATTGAATTAGACTTTGAAATTGAATTTAAAATTTTCAAATTTGAGTAATTATGAAAAGTTGAATCAAGTAATTGAGAGTGGTCGAACTAAACCAAATTTAATAAGAGTCGAGCTTGGATAATCAAATTCAATCAAAAATTAATTTAAATTTTTTATTTTTAAAAAATTCAAATTGAATTAAATATAATGCTATCTCTTAAAACTATGAATAATTAATTTTCAGTATTTTTTAATGTCATTATTTTTATTTGAGCCCTAAACCTTAAATATTATATATATATAGATTCCGCCAAGCCATTTTTTATTAACATAATGACAACGAGCTCTTATTGTCGGCCGCACTACTGAATCCGCTGCTTTTTTTTTGGTACCAACAATTAAGAATTGCTTTCTCTTCCTTGCTGCATCAAAAACTAAATCACAAGCTTCTGGAGCGCGAAAAGGAGTTGTGGATACTGCTATACGAACATCAGATGTTGGATATCTTACGCGTAGACTTGTTGAAGTAGTTCAACATATTGTTGTCCGCAGAACCGATTGTGGCACCGCCCGAGGATATATATATATATATAGACTTGCATTACGAACCGGTTGAATCACATCCAGGGTTACGGTTACGGGGGGTGGAATCGCTTTGATTGATCGCAGGGACATCTCATATCATAGAAGTCAACCTAGAAGGATAACAACGCCTAAGGGAGTTGTTGGTTAGCAAGAGACATGATAATAGGAATGAGAATGAATATAGTGAGGAATACTAATGGATATTATCATTATAATTATAATAGTTGGTTAAGAGAAAAAAAATTATTACCATGACCATTAATAGTGGTTGGTTTGTAAAAAATATTAAGAAATAAAAATTTATTATATTTTAATTAATTAAATTATAATATTGTAATTAATGAATAAATTATATTTTGATTAATTATATTGTAATTAATTAATTAAAATGTTAAAATTAATTTATTACAATATTTTAATTAATAAATAAATTATGTTTTAATTAATTATATTTTGATTAATTAATATTAAAAAATTTTAAAACAAAAAGCCACTATTAAGGAATGAATTTCATTCCTCTACTAAATGGAGGGTATGGAGGATTCTCTAAAAGTGGGATATCAAACCATTACCCCTTATAATGATAATCAATACCCAACTACTCACTTTCCATTCCTTACCTATTAAACCTTTCCCAAACCAATTAACCAAGCACCCTTTTAATCTTGTCTCTGGATATCAAATAAAATGAACTAAAAAATTAAAAACATGTTATTGGGCTCGGCCCATGTCATGAAAACTTCAAGCCCATTGGCCCAATCTAACGAAGGTTACTTCTGTAACTATGTGCCAAAAAGTTCAATCCGAATTGAAAGGTCCCGAATTGCTCTTACGGTATAGAAGTGCAATAAGCATCATCGCCTCTTTAGCTTTTCCGTGTTGGAAGCGGAGAAGAGACGACGATAACAGAGATGTCAGCCTCTGCCATATTTGGCTCTCCGATCGTGGTGGTTCCTAAACCATCCTTAACTCTGGCGAGACCAACTTCAATGGGAACTTGTCAGCGTGATGTCGGGTTGTTGATAGAGTGCTCTTCCAGGCCGCAGAAGAAGGCGACGAAACATCACATGAAGACTAGGCCGAAAAAGACTCAGCCTTGGGACATTAGGCGCAAACCTACCGTGTATCCTCCGCTGGCTAAACTGCCTCCCGAATGGTCTCTCATTTCATCGGCCGATGACGTCGATGCCGCTAATGCGGCGGAGTCGCCGTCGTCTCCTGCTCGACAAGCTCCAGCCACAAGTTAGTCCGGTTAGTTCTACTTTTAGCGAAGTTTGTAGTGCTTTGTCCTGGGTCAATTGGGCATTTGGGCCGTGATGTTTATGCTGTTCGAGCACAAGTACTTGTGGTGGAATGGGCATTTAATGAATTATTATAAATAAAGCTACGTGTTATTGAGGGACCTCAATTGTCAACAAAACTTCTACTGAATTATTATCTGTTTGTCTATAGCCAGTCTTTACATAAATAATATAATAATTACTACAAACCTCCTAGGAACTTAACAGACATAAAATGAGTGTTTTGAGACTTGGAAGGTATAATAAGGGAAAGCTAAATCAACTTGCACAGAAAAGAAACATCAACTTCAAATGGAAGAGAATGTACAATGGCAGAGAGCGCCATATACACAGACACCTAAAATGGTTTTAGTCTACCGCTGCCCAATACAAGGTTAGGAAGATAGAACCAACACGAAATATCTGTACAGACCATATAAGATTGTGTATATGACCAAAATTCATGTGGTTGATCTAAATGACACCTTGGAAGAAGACCAAATGTACGAGGCGTTATTGGATACTCCTGAAGCATCGGTGCTTCCACTTCTTAATGCAGAATCCACAGGTCGTTGTGACCAGAGGAACACAATGCTCCAGAAGAACCAAGTGATTTCCAACGTGTTCAGGATCTTTGGAAGTGTCAGATTTTTCATTAGAAGACCTGTATCCAGCAATTAAGCAATTACAGAAGCCGAGCTGCAGGTGAGGTCCCTGCGTTTCGCATGTAGCTACCTCCAGCTGCTAGTAGGAACTACATTACTATACATTGTGACCAAAGGGTGAATGAGCCACCATATACTACCGGGAAGATGTTGATATGGTGCTCTTATTTATTCACGTCGGGCATGCCTTCACTCTTTAGGACTTTTTCTTGTATCGACTCTGTACCAGGCTCAAGAGAAAGTCTGTAAAGATATGCTCATACTCTGGCATTTTCCCATAACCTGCAGCAGTAAAACTACACAAGTTAAAGGAAGCAATCATCATGCCCCTGTAAAAAATGATACAACATAAACCTACGAGGTTTTGAAATGGGGAAAAGTGGGTGTCAGAGGAATTACAACTTGAAAGCAATTCGAAATTTTAAAGGCAAATAATTGAAATACAAGATCACAATTTTACATGCCTGGAAAGTAGTTAATATCAATGACATAATATTGATCTCCTTTCCCATGCTCACGTATGATATCTAAGTTGAACAACCGGAGACCCTACATAGAATCAAAGACAATAAAGAATATGTTAAGTAAACACTAGCTATTGCAATTTGCCATATATATATATACACATGCTGTTGAAAAATCAGTGGTGAACATAACGAAAACTACCAGCCGGCAACGGAGTTCCTTTGCCAGTTTCTCAAGTAAGGGTCTTGGAGGGAGCTCTGTATCAAAAGAAACGTTAGAAAATACTCATCTGCCATAGACATGCCTTAATATTAGCTATTAATATTAGCTATCGCAGCTTATCTAACCATTTCTGTTACCTAAGATATGCGTTGAAAAGGTGGAAATAAGCTTATAAAGATCCAACTCAATGGCCAAAGACTCTGATCAGGCAACTAACCAGCAATGTGAGGATCCAGATCAGCATCATCTGCAGAAGCTGACGCACACGAAACCCTTGGAAAATGTAAAACACCAGCATTATTGGTAAGCTCCCGCTTACAGACGTCAGGCAAAGAGAAGCGTCTGACCACCTTTATTGCCTCCCCAACAACATAAACCTTGAACATAACGCCTCCTACAAAACATAAAACAGCACTTCTGGAATTACAACACACCGGTGGTACACATGAAACTTGGTGCAAATTCATTACTACATACCATGGTTAACAAACTCCTGTAGGACAAGTGGAGGTTCAAGTTTTCGAAGAGAGCGTTGATCAAAGGCAAGAGATAACTCGTGTGATTTGGTACTCCCATCAGCAACTAGTGGCTTTGCAACTAAAACAAATGGGGGAATTAGTATAGGTGAAATGCGCTATGACCAATTGCAAACATACAAAACCCTTAAACATGTTTCCACATTCAAAACAGTTTCTAGAAACTGATGAACTATATATTCCTCCACATACAGGAAGATGCAGTTTGAGACCAAAAAATACCAAGGGGTAGCGCGAGCCCAGCTTTGGTGACTGTATCAGGGATTGATGATGCATCCTTCTTAATAACTAATTGGCGGGGAATATCTACTTTTCCTACAGCATAATAACAAATCAGGTAAATACAACTTTATTTACCTTCAAAGCGCAAAGAGAACAATGTACAAATGATTTGATGCTTGGATGAAGAAACTGTAACTATTGTCATCTGGGAATAAAATTATTCCTCATTTTATCATCAGAGAATAATATATACCATAAGAATCAGACAAGCTAATCTCAGCAACACACTGAAGCATCGACTGGCGATTGTGCAAATGCTGTATGGCATCTGGAGGATCAAGAACAGTGACTTCTGGATGTATCCTCCTATAGTCCTAGAATAAAAAATAAGCAAATAAAATGAAATTATCATAGACCTGAAGAATTTTCATCTCAAACCAGTGAAATGAAAAAAAAAATCCTGTTGGATATCTGCAAGTTAATTACTGGGAATTATATAGTATCAACATAATCTGCTACATAAATACAGAATGTACAGGAAGAGTCATGAATAGCTCCTCTTCTAGGATATATAGACACTCATCTTGGGCTTGATACATGAATAAACATTCAATTACCAAAATTTACCTTTTTAGCATTAAACAATGAAGTTCCAATTTAGTCCATATTGCATTACAACAACATCCCAGAACCACTAGTTAGAGGAAGAAACAGTGCAAATTTTCAAAACAATTTACAATATAAAGGGGTAATATTTTAGTTATCATTACTGCACATGTCAACAGACTAATGGCTAAAATTGAGATGGTATAGGTAACTTAGCTGCAGTGGTCACTTTTTACAAACAGCCACTCTCAAATAACCTCAATAGTTTACAAAACAAATGATCCATGACGGTGAAATTATTTTCTAAAATCAAACTTTCCTAATAAAGACTAGCATTCACAATGTCACTTTGGGATTCCACCTCCAAGAGAGCTCTTGTCAGTGAGCATGAAACTTGAAGAGGAAATGAGATGCAGGGATCACAGCTAACAACACTAGAATATAATACTCTCCAGATAAAATCTCTGGAAAAGCAGACAAGCATTTCTCAAAACAGTATTATGAGCCATGACCACAAGGATTATATCCAAGTGCTTCCAACTGGAAAGAATCAACAAATGAAGAAATAGATGAGGTCAAAATTTTTTGCAACTACAATCATAGCAACTCTGTCTTGTGAATTCAACAGGGCCAATTTGATGATAATAGTTCAAAAACCTGATCATACTGGTAAAGCAATAAACAGGTTTAAGAAATTCTGGATAGTAAGAGTGAACTGAATTCATGTTTGGAATTTTAAACTGGTTGGTAAAGGTAGCCTACTAGTCAATCTATATTCAACTGACACAAAGGGTCAACATAGTAAAACAAAATGTTTTTCTGCAAACAATGTTCAGGAAACCTGAAGGAATCAGCTAGATGGCCATGAAGTAGAATAATCGCCACTCTCTAGCCTCGATCTCAACTATCAAGTCATGATTCATGATGGGGGAAAGAGCAAGGAATTCTGCAAGTTGTGTCAAACATAAATAAGATTCAAGCATTCAAAAGTCGGTTATATTTGATCCTGTATCTTCGTGGAAGACACCATAGGAGCATGCAAGCAATCAAGCAAATACAACATTATGGATGTTCATCAGAAATTTAAATAGCAAAAATTACCTCAAGAATCTGCCGCCACTCGCATCCAATTAGCTGTATTGTAGAAGAGAAAAAGATAAATTAAAAATGTGCCAAATTTCCTAGCATAGACGCAAAGGGAGTAGTTAATCATGCATGTGTAATAATCGATCCATAAGCTTCCTCTTTCCAGCACAAGCACATGAAAAATAATAGGAATATGGTAATCAAATGATAACCAACTTATTCATAGAGGAAGTTGAATACAAAAGGAAATTCTAACCTTATGCAATACAATGTCAAAAGGGCCTTGAGCTGAAAGTGGCCTGTTTAGATCAATGGCTACAAATAATATCCCTTTGTTCCTGCACCACAGCAAACAATTAGGAACAGCTGCAACCACTGACAAATGAATTACGGAGGCATAGATTATATTACCAAAAGAGTCAGTAAGTTTGATCAACCTAACTATTAAACTAATCAAAGCAACAAAGAGCAATGAAATAGGAAAGAAGCCAATACATGTGTTGGGGCTTACTGTTAATTGTTAAATCATACAGTCGAGTATGTCCAGTAGGTACAGGAACACTATGAAATGGAGTATACCCAGTTAAGAGAAATAGACACTACCAAACTCCCAAATTATTTCTAGACGAAAAAACAACCATTGCATGGTCCCCAAATCCAGGGGCAGAGGTAACAAAGCAATCCAATCAACAACGTTTGAGCGAACAAGTCCTTTTACACGTCGGGTGGTAAGATGCCTATAGAGAATAAGTAACCATAGTTTCAATTAAGATTCAATCAGATGTCATAATTTTTTTTATAAAGATCACTTTCTGGACAACTAAACGAAAGCGACCTCTGAAAGGCCAAAGAATATTCGCGTCGTCTACATTAAAGATAACGCACAAGACATGGATTAAAACCACGTCGAAAGAAGCGTATTGTCCTAAATCATACTTGCCACTGAAAATTACAATCAAAACAACCCAAAAAAAATTCATGAGAAACCAGAAATGTCTGGAGAGGATTACAGTAGAGAGAGAGATTAATACCTAGCTAAACCTTCAAGCTTGGGCTGCAAGAAGCTTTTAATCTTCTTGGAGGTAAGAGCGTAACCGACGACAACAAGATTCCTCTGGAGAGGATACCCTACGGCGATCGACGACGCAACCACCTCATCCTCCACCGATACCTCATCGTCTCGGTCAAAATCTCCCAGCACAGTTTCATCGTGCAGCTTCATGTCCGCAAATCAAACCCTAAAAATCAGAAGAAGAGAAGAAGAGGAAGAAATTGAGAGTTAAGGAGGGAGAAGAACGGAGAATGCGAATACTAGTAGTGTGGAAGACCGGGTCGAGAGGGGAAGATATTTAAGGCGTAAATACATATAATAAACACGTATATATGTAGAGAGAGAGAGTGATCGGAGAAAATGTGTGCTTGGTGTTTTTTTGTGTGTGTAATTTTCTTGGATGGGGAAGTAGAAAGAGAGAGAGAGAGTCTGAGGCCGGACGAAGCCAGGTTGAGCGCGTACTTATACGCGTTGTCTAACGTGGACGCCGGTACCTAAATAATTATACTCCCAAGAGTATATACATATAACTTACTCTCGGCTGGCCAGGTGGCATTTTACACAGCCATGTCATTCAATCGCAAGAGGATAACCACTTATTGACGAATGTGGTGAGGAATTGAGGCGCATTCTAAAAATTAGGATGTAAATTTTGGTCCAATTTCAATTTGGGTTGGACGATTTATGGGTCAAAATAGTTCGGACTGATCGGGCCATGAGTCGAAGTTGAGTTATGCATGGGGTGGCCCAATCCGACCTTTAGCTAAACCGAAACGATAAAACAACGTCGTTTAGTAAATTTTTTCTAAAAAGAAGTAAAGATAGGCCGGGGCTAGTACACGAGCCATCCAACCCTGGGGTCCTCTTGACCCGGCCCAACCCAGCTCATTGACATTCTTACTAAAAATATTGTTTATTTAATTATAATATATTATTTAATATTCTTTTTTTATTCCTTACTCTTTCTTTTTTTTTCTTACACCGACTCACAAAATAATCACAATTTTGGTAGGATTAATTAATGGATAAAATAAATTAAAAATTAAAACTAGAAAATTAAATTTTTTTGAAGAAAATCTAATTAATTTCAAAATTTTAGTCTAACTTAAATTTGAATTAAACTCAAATTTTAATTTAATTTGAACTTTTGAATTTTTATAAAAAGTTGAAATCAAGGCCTAATCATTATCATACAAAGAAATTTAATTATAGCAAAAAAATAAAATCTTGTAAATTGAATAATCATGAAGTGTTATTTAAATATGTGTTTATCAAAATACAAAATATAAAAAATAATTAAAAACAGATAACATTCAAAAGTGTCTTCTAATTGATGAAAAAAAATAGATATGGAAAGATTGTGTCAATTACTTTTATATTGCAGTCCTTATCTTAGTCTTGATGGGATTAAACATTGACTCAGAGTCCTTAGTGCTACCTTAGAATAAGGGTGTTAAAGAAATGCATGCAATGTTTTCATCTAATCTAATCATGGCTTTTTTTAGCCACGGATGACAAGTCTTGTGCATCCAAACTGCAATTATTAAGTAAAATTAGATAATCCCGCAGCCAATGGTAATAATCGTGTACAAAATAGCATTTGAAAGATCTATTGCCTTGGGTTGATCATTTTTTGAAAACAAAAATAATATTTTAATCTAACTTATACTTTTAAAATCTGTTAAACTCTTTCAGTACATATTAAATCTTCAACTTGTCATTATTTTTAAAATAGACTCTAAATAGTAAATTTTCTTTATTAATTATGTCATGAACTGATGATGTCAGTAACAATAAACAAAACATGGTCGTAATCAAGCCAAAATAAGAGCAGGCGGATTAGGTTGGAGGTTGATCAGACACAGACACATACAAAACAACGTTGTAGACCACATCAGGTTGCGACATTTTAAACTCCGAGCAATGAAAGCGTCTTGACACTAATCTTATATTTTATCATCCCGACAATTAGGGACTCACAAGTTTAGGTTCATTGGATAAAATAAACTAATTAGTGCAGTCAAGTGGAAATATTTCAAATTGAGGGCAAAATTCGGATAAGCCTGTCCAGAAAAACACTCGACGAATTCCACTCAATGGATAAGCTTCCTCCTGTAATTCTGTTGGGTTAGATTTGATTAGTATGACCAACAAATGTCACTCACAAAGGTGGCAGACACATGGGGCCGTTAGATTGAGACAGTATTCCAACTTTTGTGCAATGAAGAAGGCACCCAATGAGAGGAACATCCACGATTTGACCTTCACGGCTTTGGCTCAAGCCACACCCAAACGAGGCGAAGGGAATAAAGTCACGAGCCTAAACACAAACGGTTGATATACATGAAAAAGTCGAGTCAGTACACACTACATTTCTTAAGCAGCGTTCTGGGTTTTCTGCTTTTGGCAAGTGTTATTTCCTGGGATGGCATTGCTGATAAAAGTAAGGCAACGATTAACATATAAATGTTGTTCCTTTTTTGTGATATATGGAATCGGACAAGAACACTGGAGCAACCCTTTACAGAGTCGATATATTTCTTTAGCTGAAGCTTTCTTCTTTCCTCTGACAAGGATGACTGAGAGTTTCAACCCAATAGGCCTTGTAAATGAAATGGTGTGTCCAACACTAATTTAAGCTTGTACCTCTTTATAACATTTTGGGTTTAAACATGAAGGGGAATCACTAGCAGGAGTTATTATCGTCTCCAGTGCATAGGGAAGTGTACATGGGAAAAGCAAAAGCACCCAAGAATTCCAGGAGATTATATTTCTAGTCCTGTGACTGAAGCATACCTTTACCTGAAACATATGGTTCATTGATAACCAGGAGACTCGATTGTTAAGACATATCATCCAAGAGCTTGCCTGAACGGTCTTTTTTCCGTTACACGTCTGGAACCTGATAATCAACCCAAGAGGGATTTGATCCTACAGTCTGAACCTAGCAAGCAATTGACAACTAAATAATAATGATCACACATAAACAGCTTACCGTGATGTGTTTGAATACCCTTCTCCCTCCCAAAAACAGTCATTTTATCTACTACTAACAAGAAATCGTAATAACATTGATTCCAGCTTGCACCACATCAATGAAGTCAATTGGTGCATACAGACGATAGCAACCAACAATGGAGTCGTAAACAATTATACGCAAGATAAAGCTAATGACCAGCTCATCATTGTGCAAGGGCAGAAGTTCAGAACTCATATGACATTATTATTTGATGTCCCTATATTTGATATAGAACATACCGCCTGGAGCAGAACCCACAAAGAGGGGCTTTCAGTTATGCTCGGTGAAAAAAATAATTTTTCAGAGACATATATTTCCATCAGATAGACGTACGATATGACTCATGCTTAGCTTAAATTCACCACACGCGTTGACATACGATATGACTCATGCTTAGCTTAAATTCACCACACGTGTAAATTGGCAATAAAGCACACACACAGGTGCAGATAACTACTATTATAGAAGGATCTCAGGTGACAAATAGTAGAGATGTATCACTGAAATATTGCCAATAGACTTATCAACTTGGGAAAAAGGTTCTCACAGATGAGCCAAAGCAGTTTCCAGGAGGCTCAAATACTACCAAGATAGGATGTTAAAATACTCCCAACATTAGTTATTTCCGCTCTCCTTGCTACTCTCTAGCTCAACTTCAAATTAAAGTCAAACTAACCAAACATTTTCTATAGTTAACAATTCTAACAGATAAGCCAAAGCAGTTTCCAGGAGGCTCAAATACTACCAAGATAGGATGTTCAAATACTCCCAACATTAGTTATTTCCGCTCTCCTTGCTACTTCCTCTAGCTCAACTTCAAATTAAAGTCAAACTAACCAAACATTTTCTATAGTTAACAAATCTAAAGGACTTTGCCAAACATTTTATATTCTTTTAATGTAATTATGTGATACTTTTCAGACAAATTAGTTTTTGTTAGTGGTTATGATTGGGTGCATGAAGTATTAACTATAAACTTAGGATCAGAAATACATATTTATCATCACAATATAAAGTACCTAACTCCAAACTTAGGATCAGAAATAAATGTTTATCAACACAACAGAAGAGTATCTAACTCCAAACTTAGGATCTTATAAATAATTATCAACCCAATATAGGCCATGCTGCAGTGCAAACCAAGTACAGTTTGCATAGGTGTACAGGAAAAGAATTAGCTACACATTAACCTCTGTTGACAAATTTGACTCTCCCTATCAAAGCATAAAGATTCCATTACTCTCCAGTCCACGAGTTAATTGACCATCTCCACCAACTTAATGCAAATAAGTGCTCACTCAAGATATTTACTGCAGCATACAAAAGTTTTGTATAGCTGAAAGAGTGTGGATCTCACATCTCGCTTTGATGACAATAACCTGAAAACTGAAGACAACCAGATATATTGATGACATCTCAGTGACTAATCAAGTCTGATTGACTGCAGAGTATATCATGAGACATAATGCCAATATTGTCTTATTACCCTCAAAGTTTTGTCACAAATTACCCATGAAAGACTCTCATTCGGCTCCCATATTTTTCCAATAAAGTCCTAATATCACTGGCATCCCAAAATCAACTAAATTGACAGCATTTAAAGTTTGGTTGCCATGGCTCACCACCTGAACCTTGCAATGATATAATTTTCATCATTTCAAGATTCAATTTTAAAAAACTGTGATATTCAAGGACTTAATAAGATAATTGTAGAAAAATAGAGTCAAACAAGAATGACACAGTGAATTACGTGGTTCGGTTAATCCAACCTACTTTCACAGGAACGAACAACTTCTCTTATATTTCTTCTTTTTTTAATTACAAGATGTAGAGTTTTATAATGTACAAACAGGGTTTTAATTTAGGGAAGAAACCTATCTACAGAAGGATATAATTAGGGGAGATTGCACCCAATTTAGGAAAATCAAAATAGAAGAAAATCCCTCAATCTTGTGATTTCCACGCTCCGCCTCAAGTTGGATCGTAAATGTTGATCATATCCAACTTGCCAATGAAATCATCAAAATTTTGCCTTGACAACCCTTTAGTGAATATATCGACTGTTTGCTCCGTAGTAGGAATATATATCATGCAAATTATCCCTTCTTTAACCTTCTCTTTGATATAAGTGTCGGTCCACCTCTATATGCTTGGTTCTGTCGTGTTGAACTGGATTGAGGGAAATATTGATTGCTGCTTTGTTATCGCAATAGTCTCATAGGTGATTCTAATGTGATATGTAGTTCTTGCAAGAGTTTCTTTAGCCACAACCCTCACATATACTGTGTGCCACGGCTCTAAACTCAGCTTTAGCACTACTTCAAGCTACTACGTTTTGATTCTAGCTTCTCCACGTAACTAGATTTCCCCATACAAAAGTGCAATATCCAGAAGTTGAACTTCTATCATCAATAGAGCCAGCCCAATTTGAATCTGTAAACATTTCTATTCCCCTTCCATCACATTTCTTAAAGAATAGGCCTCTACCAGGAGTACCTTTGAGGTACCTGAGAATCTTATACACTCCTTCAAGGTGAGCCTCCTTCGGTGAATGCATATGTTGACTCGCCACGCTTACTGCGAAGGCGATGTCTGGTCTGTTATGAGAGAGATATATTAGTCTACCACCAATCTTTGGTATCTTTCTTTGTCAACTGATTTCCCTGTATCAATCGTTCCCTTGTTTCTATAGGAGTATCACTCGGCTTGCAACCCAGCATCCCAGTTTCATTTAATAGATCAATCACATATTTTCGTTGTGAAACACTGATTCCTTTTTTTTGATCTAGCAAACTCCATGCCTAACAAATATCTCATCTAGCCAAGGTCTTTTACTTCAAATTCAGTGGCCAGGACTTTCTTCAACCTTGCCATTTCGAATACATCATCCCCTGTTAGTAAAATGTCGTCCACATACACAATTAAGATGGTTTTCTTCCCTTCTTTGGATTGTTTAAAGAACATGGGATGATCCGAATGGCCCTGTTGATATCCTTGACCCTTCATCACTTTAGCAAATCTGTCAAACCATGCTTTTGGAGACTGTTTCAACCCTGAGTATAGCAAGAATAACCGAGCAGTGGCTCGTCCAAGCGAGCGGCAATCGGTTCAGCAATAGATCGGTCTGTCA
>JAOSBL010000002.1:3954575-3965920 GCA_027568915.1 Erythroxylum roraimae
ATCTCAAAAAGGTTGTTTGTTAGCTGTGATGTCTCTTTTTCTGAGACAGATTTCTTCTATCCTAAGTCTTCGATTCAAGGGGAGTGAGTTTGGGGGTGATGAATCTCAGCCTCAACCTGAACCTATATCTGTTCCTGAACCAATCCCAGTGCCTATGTCAACTCCTATAGCGACAAATCCTAATACAGAAACAGCTATACCTGATCATACACTCAAGGTGTATTCTCGGAGGAAGAAAGCAAGCAGTACACTTCCTATCCCTGAAGCTATGCCTATTTTTGAACCAATGCAGGTCCCTACTGAAGAAATTTAGAGCAGTGAGGATCAAGGAGACAACACAGATTTAGAATGGCTGATTGCCTTAACGAAGAAATCTAGGTCATGTACCTTAAGGAAGAAATCTAGATCATGTACTATGCATCCGATTGAGAGGTTTGTCTCTTATCAAGCTCTATCTTCTCAATATAAAGCTTTTATTGCTAATCTAGATAGGATTGATATTCCAAAAAATGTTTAAGAAGCTATTAAATTTCTAGAATGTAGAGAAGCTATTTTCGAAGAAATAAGGGCACTTGGAAAGAATGAAACATGAAGTTGATCTGCCACAAGGAAAGAAACCCGTGGGGTGTAGGTGGATATTTACAGTCAAATATAGGGTTGATGGCACAATTGAGAGGTATAAGGCCAGATTGGTTGCTAAAGGCTATACTTAGACTTATGGGATGGATTACAAGGAAACATTTGCACCTGTGGCCAAGCTAAATACTATAAGATTATTGTTATCAGTAGCTGTTAACCTTTCTGGCCACTTCAGCAACTTGATATCAAAAACGCCTTCTTGAATGGACAACTAAAGGAAGAAGTGTATATGAAACTTCCTCCGGGGTTTGATGAGGAAGGAGGAAACAAAGTATGTAGACTAAGAAAATCTCTATATGGACTGAAGCAATCACCACGAGCTTGGTTCGAGAGATTTGCCAAAGTCCTTAAAACAGAAGGATACACACAAGCATAGTTAGATCATACAATGTTTTTCAGAAGTAGAGAAGGTAAGAAGACAATTTTGATTGTGTATGTTGATGATATTATCTTAACTGGTGATGATGCAAAGGAAATCACAAGACTTAAGACAGCTTTGAAGAAAGAATTTGAAGTTAAAGACTTAGGAAAAATGAAGTATTTTCTGGGCATGGAAGTAGAAAGATCAAAGAAGGGAGTCTTGTGATCCTTTAAAGCAAGATTCAACCTTGTCTTGTGATCGTCGACCAACCTACATATTCTCAAACGCCAGTGTTTCACTCTCCCACCCTTGTAAGAAAACTATGAAAGAACTAAATATTCATGGCAACAAAAGAATACGAGAAAGAGATACAGCTAAAAAGCCAACCTTCATTACTTCCCTCAAAGTATACAAAGGAATACTCTCTCAATCTCTAAGTGTCTCCCACACTCATTGTTAAGAAGAGCAAGGCTCAAATGAGCTATTTGTTGGCACCTCTAGATAACTAAGTTAGAATCCTAATAGAACTCTACTAACTAAGATCACAATCTTATCCTATCTTATCGTTAGCATATTACATCATATTAACCAATAGATGACATCCCCATCCAATTAAAACTCTATCTAATAGAATTAAGCTACATCACAATAACAAGATAAGAGATTACACTATTTAGGAATGATTATCCATATCCACGAAGATTTCCTCTATCTTCAGATGATCCTTCCACATGATCTTTTTCTCTTAAAGCTAATATTCATCCACTTTGATCTTATCCGCCACATCGTCCAAGATCTCCTCATCTCTATCCGCATCCAAGCCAATAGCACACTGGTCCGTTCAATGCTTACCCTTGCCAACTCCATTAGCCATGGTCCGTCCACTTGTGCACACACTAAGTCCTTAGTCCATCAAGAACTTAGCCTTAGCCAAGTCAGCTCGTACAAGATCCGAAACTCTCCCAAAACTCGCACCATGCTTGATCTACTTGCTAATTAATCTTGGAAGTCTCGCATATTCCCGTCATGCGGGTGATCCAACTAGCCTTTCACTCGATGTCCATCTCAAGCCTTCTTTTGGTCGTATATCTGAATCTTGCATCTCATCGAAGATTTCCGCTAATGTGCACTAATGCATGCCAACGCTTGATATTGCCCCTTTTCCTCCTTATCTCCTTGCAAGTGTTTGCCTTATTTTATTGTTCCGTGTGTCGAACACGGGTCAAGACTCACCAATGCCCGCATGATTCCGCTATCTCAGACTTAGGGGTCTAACACTTTTTATCTCTCAATCGACCTGTTTGCTCTATACTTCACTGTATACACCCACTTACAATCCACCAGTTTCTTTCCTAACAGTAACTTAACCAACTCCCAAGTTTTGTTCTTCTATAATGCCTCCATCTCCATATTCATATCTTGTTTCCATTTTCCATTAGACAAAGCCTCAAATAGGGTGGTAGGAATGGTGATGGTAGGCTTACAAGGAAAGCTCTGTGAGATGAAAAATTCTTAAACGACAGAAATGTGCGAGAGGGTATAATGGTCATTTTGTACACTCTCTGGTTCCTTTCCTGATGGCAATTGGAAGGTCCTGGTGATTGTTATTCTCATGAAATTCATTTTCATCTTGTAATGGAGAGTTAGAAATTGTTAACTCATTCAAAGGATCAGAGTTGGACTTTTGGACTTGCATAGGTTTCGGCACAGCCATATTCCTTCTTGTGTATACTTTAACTTTTCCAAATCTCACATTAGGTTTTTCTTGTGGTTCATTTGGTGTTTTAGATGAACAAGGAGGGGTGGAAGCAAATGTAGGAGGATCAAATGGAGTCTTAGACAATGATAGATCTATAGAAAAATAGAGTGGAATAAGAATGACACAGTGAATTACGTGGTTCAGTTAATTCAACCTACGTCCACAAGAACGAACAACTTCTCTAATATTTCTTCTTCTTTTATCTATACAAGATATAGAGTTTTATAATGTACAAACGTGATTCTAATTTAGGAAGGAAACCCATCTACGAAAGGGTATAATTAGGGGAGATTGCCTCCAATTTAGGAAGATCAAAATAGGAGGAAATCCCTCAATCTCGTGATTTCCACACTCCCCCTCAAGTTGGATCGTAAATGTTGATCATATCCAACTTGCCAATGAAATCATCGAAATTCTACCTTGGCAACCCTTTAGTGAATATATCGGCTGTTTGCTCCTTCGTAGGAATATATATCTTGCAGATTATTCCTTCTTCAACTTTCTCTTTGATAAAGTGTCGGTCCACCTCTATATGCTTGGTTCTGTCGTGTTGAACTGGATTGAGGGAAATATTGATTGCTACTTTTTTTTTATCACAATAGAGTCTCATAGGTGATTCTAATGTGATATGTAGTTCTTGCAAGAGTTTCTTTATTCATAACCTCTTGCATATACCGTGTGCCACAGCTCTGAACTCAACTTCAGCACCACTTAGAGCCACTACGTTTTGCTTCTTGCTTCTCCACGTAACTAGATTTCCCTATATAAAAGTGCAATATCCAGAAGTTGATCTTCTATCATCAGTAGGGCCAGTCCAATCTGCATCTGTAAAAATTTCTAATCCATGTCCATCACATTTCTTAAAGAATAGGCCTTTACTAGGAGTACCTTTGAGGTACCTAAGAATCTTATACACTCCTTCAAGGTGAGCCTCCTTCGATGAATGCATATGTTGACTCGCCACGCTTACTGTGAAGGCGATGTTTGGTCTGGTATGAGAGATATATTACTCTACCCACCAGTCTTTGGTATCTTATTTGTCAACTGATTTCCCTGTATCAATCATTCCCCTACTTGTTTCGATAGGAGTATCACTCTGCTTGCAACCTAGCATCCTAGTTTCATTTAATAGATCAATCACATATTTTTGTTGTGAGACACTGATTCTTTTTTTTTGATCTAGCAACCTCCAACCTAAGAAATATCTCATTTAGCCGAGGTCTTTTACTTCAAATTTAGTGGCTAGCACTTTCTTCAACCTTGCCATTTCGAATACATCATCCCCTATTAGTACAATGTCGTCCACATACACAAGTAGGATGGTTTTCTTTCCTTCTTTGGATTGTTTAAAGAACATGGTTGATCCGAATGGCCCTGTTGATATCCTTGACCTTTTATCACTTTTGCGAATCTATTAAACCATTCTTTTGGAGACTATTTCAACCCATACAATGATTTCTTTAACTTACAAATTTTTCCTTCCTCCCCTTGTTTATAAAACCCTGGTGGTAAGGTCATAAAGACTTTTTCCTCTAACTCACCATTTAAAAAGGCATTTTTTTATGTCAAATTGCTGGAGTGGCCAATCTAAGTTAGCTGCCAAAGAGAGTAAGACTCGTATTGTATTCAGCTTTTCCATAGGTGCAAAGGTCTCTGTGTAGTCAATTCCATAGGTCTGAGTAAACCCTTTTGCAACAAGTCATGCCTTGTACCGTTCTATTGTACCATCTGTCTTATACTTTATTGTGAATACCCATTTGCACCCTACTAGTCTTTTTCCTCTCGATAACTCTACCACGTCCCATGTCTCATTCTTTTCAAGAGCTCTCATTTCCTCCAATATTGCTCCCTTCCACTTAGGGTTTTGAAAAGCCTCATGAATATCTTTTGGGATTATGATCCTGTCAAGGTTAGAGGTAAAAGCATGATATTTGGTAGATAAGGTATTATAGGACAAATTTTGATATAGGATGAACAAGAACGTGGTTGTTTTCTCAAAGCAATGGGAAGATTTAGGTCATCAGAATTTATTACCTGGTCATGGTGGGTTGGATTTGCCGTTGGGTCCGACTCCTTTGGTGCTTCAGGTGTGAGGTTCTCTTGAGATTGTGACTTTCGCCTCCTTGAGTGAACCAACACTTCTTTTTGTTTCTTTTCATCTTTCCCCAAAATTGCTAAAGGAACTCCACTTGGTGAGGTTTCTAGGGGTCCAGGAAGAAGGAAATCAAAATCCACGAAACGAGCTTCATTCGAGTTCTCCCCCTGAAGCGAGGGCAGCGAGTAATAGGGTGTGGTTTCAAAGAAGGTCACATCACGACTAACAAACATGTGATGGGTAAGCGGGTCATAACACCAGTAGCCTTTTTTAGTAGGGGAATAGCCAAGGAAGACACATTTAATTGCTCGTGAATCTAGTTTGGTGTGATTATGATGGTGGACATGAACAAGGGCAGTGCACTCAAACACTCTTAATGACAAGTCAGAAATGGGTCTTGAGGTGGGAAAGGATTCTTGGAACTTTTGAACCGGAGTGATAAAGGAGAGGATGCGGCTAGGCATCCAATTGATTAGATAGGTGTCTATCAGGATAGCATTCCCCCAAAAATTTTAGGTAAGTGGGTAGTGAAGAGTAAGGCTCGAGCAACTTCAAGGATGTGTCGGTTTTTTCTTTCAGCAAGCCCATTTTGTTGGGGTGTATCTACACATGAGCTTTGGTGGATTATGCCATACTCTTGAACGTAGGTGCCCAACACTTCATTAAAGTATTCGGTACCATTATCAGTATGAAGGATTTGGATATTGGTTTGAAATTGGGTATGGACCATAAAATGGAAATTCATAAAGATTGAAAGAAACTCAATATTAGCACCCAAGAGGTATACTCAACAAAGACGTGTGTGGTCATCAATAAAGGTGACAAACCACTTGGCGTGAGTTCTATTTTGAGTTTTGGATGGTACCCATAGATTGTTATGAATCATGTTGAATGGTTTGGAGGGTTTGTATATTGATCTAGGAAATTGTGCCCTTTGCTATTTTGCAAATTCACAAATTTCACACTGAAAATCAGTGAACTGTTTATTCAAGAAAAGGGATGGACACAAACGTTTCCTATAATGAAAATTGGGACGACCGATCCTAGAATGCCATAAAAAAAGTTCACTATCTTTAGAAAGAAATGCAGAACCACAACCAGTCTTTAACATGATACTAACGTCGGTCACTTACAGTCTCCTCCTTAAAGTAGTAGAGTCCCTCATACTCCTTTGCACTGCCAATCGTCTTCCACGATGACATCCTGAAAGGTGCAATAGAACAGGAAAAAATTAGCTGAACAATTCAATGTCCTAGTCAATTGGCTTATAGATAATAGGTTACAGGCTAATTTAGGGACATGAAGGACAAGATCAAGAGGATTAGAGTCAGATAACCAAATGCTCCCTTTGCCGGCTACCGAGGAGATAGAACTATCTGCGATTTTAACCTTTAAATTCCCAAAACAAGGTGAGTATGTAGTAAATCATTGATAATCACCAGTCATGTGATTGAAGGCTTCTGAGTCAATAATCCATAGAGTACTAAGACAAATACTTGAGGCTTTTAGACAACTACCTCATTAGGTTAATATTCCAAAAGCAGATGACTGACCAGATGTTTTGAAAGTCGAGAACAACTCATAGAGTTCTCCAGCTGTTTAGAACTAAAGCTACCGTTATTAGTTTTTTCTCCTGGATTCTTTTCAGCCTGAGAGTTAACTATGGTTTGATAGCCTTGATTTTTCTTTTTGGGTTTCCAGTTTGTTGGTTTCTTATGCAATTCCCAGCAATCGTCCTTTGAGTGACCTGGTTTCTTGCAGTGTTCACACCAAAGACGCCCTTTTTGTTGTTTTGGGCCCAAAGTTTGTTGTTCGGTTGGGCCAATGTTTATAAGTTGCTGGTTTTGGTTAGAGCCCACTTGCCGTTTATTTTGGCTAGATCGTGATACACGAGTTGCTAGGGTAGAGGACTCATGCATTTCTTCCTCCTTCAGCATGGCTCATCGTCGGCTCTCCTCACGGCGCACCTTTGCAAACGCCTCTCTCGTCGATGACAAAGGGTGTCGACTCAAGATTTGGCCCCTCACTTCATCGATTTTGCGATTCAACCCTACTAGAAACTTAAAAACCCATCTGCTTTCTACCGTCCTCTTGTAGTGTGTGCTGTCATTAGGGCATTCCCAAGCCTCATCTGAACTTAGATTGAGTTCTTTCCAAATCCCCACCATTTCCATATAATATTTGGTGACTTCCCTTTCACCTTGTTTTAGTTGCCACAACCTAGTCTTGATCTCGAAGATTTGGGAAGCATTTTCAACGTTTGAGTAAGTCTCCTGAACAGCCTCCCAAACATCGTGTGCCGTTGGCAAAAACAAATAGGCCTTTCCAATTGAGGGCTGCATCGAGTTCACCATCCATGCGGTTACCATTGAATTTTCAGATCTCCAACGTTGCAGAGCAAACGTCTTGATGGTGAGTGGTTTCTTCATCTCTCCAGTAAGATAACCCATTTTTCCTTTTCCGTCTATTATCAACCTCATTGGCTGGGCCCATTCTCAGTAGTTTCTCCCGTTTAGTTTCTCCACTGTGAGATTGAATGAGGAAGACTCCAGATTTTGTGTGCCTATAGTAGGGGACACCTCCCTCTCATTATAGAGAGTTTCGAAGGGAATGGAGCTGGTGGCATCAGTCATTGAAGATGGCGGTCACACTCGCTCTGATACCATGTAGAAAAATAGAGTGGAACAAGAATGATACAGTGAATTACGTGGTTCGGCTAATTCAACCTACTTCCACGGGAAGGAACAACGTCTCTTATATTTCTTCTTTTTTCTATACAAGATATAAGAGTTTTATAATGTACAAATGGGGTCTAATTTAGGAAGGAAACCCATCTACAAATTGCCTCCAATTTAGGAAGATCAAAATAGGAGGAAATCCCTCAATCTCATTATTTCCACAAGATCAAGCAAAAAATCTTCCTTATCTTCTCTAGTTAAATTCTCCCCCTGAAGATAAGGATTGGTGAAATAAGGTTGTTGTTCAATGAATGTGACATCTACTGAGACATAGAATTTCTTAGATGGAGGATGGTAACACTTGCACCCTTTCTGAGTTGAGGAATAGCCCACAAAGACACACTTTAGAGCCCTTGGATCTAATTTCTCCCCTGTTTTGACTAGGAACATGGACAAAGGATGTGCACCCAATGACCCTAGGGACAAGGTTATTTGTAGTGTTTAGGTTTGGGTAAATAGTTGAAAGAATGTCCATTACTCTTAAAACCTAGGTTCGAGAGGGCAAACGATTTATGAGATGAGTGGCGGTAAGAATTGCTTCTCCCCAAAAAACTTTAGACACTTGGTTTTGAAATAGCAGGGCTCGGTTTTCTCAAGGAGATGCCCATTTTTATGTTCTATTACCCCGTTTTGTTGTGGCGTTCTTACACAAGAAAACTCTTGAATTATTCCCTCTTTCTGGAAGAATGGGGTAAGAATTTAATTGTAGTCCGTAGCATTATCTGACCTAAATCTTTTGATATTGACCCCCAAATTGATTCTTGATCATGGAATAGATTTTTGGGAGTATGGCACTAACATCAGGCTTATGTTTGAGCAAAAAATCCCAGTAACATGAGTACAATTATCAATGAAAGAAACAAACCATTTTGTCCCAGAAGTAGTAGACAGTGGATGGACCTCAAATATCACTATGAATGAGATAGAAAGGAACATAACTTCTTTTATTACTACTTGGAAAAGGTGCACGTTTGTGTTTAGCAAGTTCGCACAACTCACAATGGAAGTTTTTCAACATCTAAACCTTTAAATAAAGAGTGAAACATAATCTTAATAATCCTAAATGATGGATGCCCACGTTGACAATGGTGAAGCAAAATTTTCTCTTTATTGGAAGCAACAAATTTTGAAATGAAGGAATATGGTAACCCACTCTTGGTCATGTTCAATTGGCTTGGTACTTCAAGATAGTAAAGGCCATCCCATTCTCTAGCATGTCCAATCATCCTCCTTGAATCCTTGTCCTGAAGTACATAATAGTTACTATGAAAAATTACATTACTGATAAATCTCGAGTGAGTTTCTGTATAGAAACAAGGTTTGTGAACAATTTAGGAACATGAAGGACATTTTTTAAAGTTACTGATGGGCATATTTTTACATCATCTATACTGGCTACAGTGGTTAGGGATCCATCAGCTGTGGCTATTTTCCTATTGCTTGGACATGGGGAGTAGGATAGAAAGACATTGGATGAGTGGGTCATATGGTCGGTTGCTCTTGAGTCCATGACCGAAGAGTTAGTGAAGGTTGTACCCGAGGCATTTAATCTAAAAGAAAAAGGAAACTCACCTGAATATGCTAAAGAACAAGTACCTGAAGGCTTTCCAAGTTTCCTGATAAGTGATCTCACCCTCTCAATTTCTTCTTTGTTGAGGCTACTCGACTCTTGTGATATTGATTCGTCTTGTGATATAGCAGCAATGTGCATGTCCATTGCTTCGTGGTTGATCTCCCTTTTGACCCCACTCACGGCTTGGAGGCTTTTCATGAAGTTTCCAGCATTTCTCATGTGTATGTCCATGTTTCTTGCAATAAGTACACCATAGTTCATCATGGTTCTGAGGCTTCGACTGATTATTTTTCCTTCAAAAACTGCTCCTCTCTCTGTATTTGTGGTTGATTTGTTATTAACATCCACCATAGCTGAACTGTCAATGATTTGTGGTTCAAGAATCAGCCCTCTCGTACTTTCTTCACTTCGGATTCAAGCCACTACCTCATTAAAACATGGAACCTCCGACTTCCCAAGAATTTGTATCCTTGCTTGATCAAATCCTGGATTCAGTCCAACCAGAAAATCATAAACTCTTACTTCAATGAAGGTCTTTAGAACTGCTGCATCTTCCAAACACTTAGTGATAATCACCTGGTAGTGATCCAATTCCTGCCACAAGGATTTCAACTGATTTGTGTATTCCATGACGATTTTGTTTCCTTGTTTTGCAACAACAGTTTTCACCTTTACTTCGTACACTTGTGCCGCATCTCTAGCCTTGGAATAAGTTTGTTGAATTGCATCCCATATGTCCTTGGCAGTGGCCAAAAACATACATGTCTCACTGATTTCCAGAACCATAGAGCCCTACAACCACGCCATAATCATAGTGTCTTCTTCATCCCATGCTTCAAATTGCAGGTTCCCCTGGTTTAGGCTCTACAGCCGTGAGATAACTAATCTTCCCCTTTCCTTTCAACACATTTCGGGTGAGTTGAGAGTTGAGACCATTTGAGATAATTTTTTCCATCTAACATGTAGGTGGCCAGAATGCTCTGCAATTTTTCGGGTTGTTGGTTTCGGATTACCTCTTTCGATTGGGTTTTGGCAATCTCCCCAATCTTAACCATAGACTCCTTGATTTATGACATCTTGCTTGACAAGATTCCAGGCAATTAAGGCAGAATTGTGTGGGAGATAGAAAAAGAAGGAGAGAACGTATGGAAGGAAAAAAATGTCAGCAATGAAGGCTGGAAAGTTATGAAGATGAAGGCCAGAATATGCTCAGATTATCGAAACCTAAAGCTCTAATACCATTTCAGAAATTGAGCAGAAAGTATTCCTTATATATGTTACAACACTATTAGCTATATATATATACAAAAACCTAGTATCCAAATCTGGTAGTTACCTATAAATTATTGAGTATCCTATCAGAATCTTAGCCAATCCTATCAGAATCTTGACCAATAGTATCGTAACTTAAGGATACAATCTGTTACAATATATTTTCCTAAAATAGTCTCCTAACTATTAGGGTTTTTTCACAACTTGTTTGTTAAAAAAAATAGTAACTCCTTAGTTCATAGCTATATGGCAGATATATTGGTAAGGGCCTTAGCATATGATCTCGTCATGGGACGATTAAGATAGAAGTCCACCTTTCTTCCCTTGTTGGTGTTCTTCCCATTGGAGGAAGAACCAATGTCGAAGCTAGCTCTGAAAATTACAGGTAAAGTAACTAAAATTTTGATAATTCCAATCCCCCATTATTCACTGATAATTCTGCGATTATATAGGCAGAAAAGGAAATAACAATCCACCCTAAATAGGACTCCTATTAGAGTTGGAATCAAATAAGAAAGAAATAACAAAAAATCAGGAAAGAACTTTCGAGAGATAGCTATTCCTTGTGCAAACAATATCCTAACCTAATTCTCCTGTTTTTTCTCCTGCCTAACCGAATTCTGCAGCCTTCTCCTACTTGTCGTCTATTAATCATCTTCTTCCCTCTCCTTTGATAAGTTCTTCCAACAAAAGCATCCTTATCATATTTCCACAAGCCTGCAATTCAAAAATAGAATTGATTTACTGAAAGAGGCAAGAAGTCGAAACATATTTTCAAGATTCAAGCATTCTTAAATTTTGTTATCTCATTATATTCCTTTTATGTGTTCCCTCTTGCATAGTCTATTATCTATGTGATTGAATTATTTCCTGTACTCTTGTCACTTTGTGAACTTTCATGTGTTTTT
>JAOSBL010000002.1:3981290-3994851 GCA_027568915.1 Erythroxylum roraimae
ATGTTATCAACAACTTTCGCAGAAGCACCATGCCAAGCATACACCATATTGCACGAACCACGAAGAGCCCTTGTAAGCTCAGTTTGCTTCTCAAAAACCTCATAACGCGCTTTCTCCAAGGGACCCACGCGAGTGCACTGATAAATTGCCTTAATAGTAACACCTGGATCGACCCCCCTCATTCCAGATAAAAAGAAGTCCTTATACATAGAGAAAACGATCTCACCTTCTGGCAGTAACCTCGTACTCGGCCATCTAGATGTTTCCACTTCAGGCAAATTTACAAAATCCTGCCGTTTTGATCCTTCAAAGTCGTCGTCATCTTCCTTCTTTGTCGAACTGACCTCGGCCTCTTGTTGAACTCCCTCCATTTGCTGTGCTTTAGTAGAATTTCCATCAACCATAACCTCGATTTTGATACTCTGAACCTCCGGTTCCTGCAAATCATCGTCACCGTCCTCGCAGACGCAAACTTGAGGGAAAAAACACTTCCCCTTCACATCAATCCAAGCAATTGATCTCTGTGCCCCACTCTCCAGATCAACCTGCAACATACGCAACAAATCAAACAAATAACTCACGCCACCAATTGAAGCGTCGGCGACCGTCTTCCCCTCGGCGAAAGCAACTTTCAGAGACTCGACCACTTCTCCGGGACAGTCCTGCCACTTTCCTTCACCGCTAGAGTACATGAACCGAAGCGGCGCAGCAGTGAGCTTGAAGTTGGCATGGTTCTGAAGCAGCAATTGGACGGAGCCGTGATTCACTCGAGGACTCGACGAATAAGATTCTCTCGCCGGAAGCCTAACCGTCGGGGACTCGACCGCGGTGTTGCACTCGCCTTCCATCTCGTCGCAGACGCAAACTTGAGGGAAAAAACACTTCCCCTTCACATCAATCCAAGCAATTGATCTCTGTGCCCCACTCTCCAGATCAACCTGCAACATACGCAACAAATCAAACAAATAACTCACGCCACCAATTGAAGCGTCGGCGACCGTCTTCCCCTCGGCGAAAGCAACTTCCAGAGACTCGACCGCTTCTCGGGGACAATCCTGCCACTTTCCTTCACCGCTAGAGTACATGAACCGAAGCGGCGCAGCACTGCGCTTGAAATTGGCATGGTTCTGAAGCAGCAATTGGACGGAGCCGTGATTCACTCGAGGACTCGCCGAAGACGATTCTCTCGCCGGAAACCTAACCGACAGGGACTCGACCGCGGTTTTGCACTCGCCTTCCATCTCCGGTTTTTCGCTGTTCACTTAGCTTCTCGGATTTGGGGACAAGAACCGGGTTAAATCAGAAATGGCCGTTTCCGGGACTGCCTGTTATAGCACCAAGAAAAGCCTGACTTTCAGTGTATTGACTGAAACAGCCTTACATTGAGTCGGTTGCTGCTTGAAACATTGAAGGGTAATTATGGGAATTACAACAAACAAACAATGATGCTCCCAATGAGAGATGAGTGCGGAGACAGGATGCCACGCTGAACTGACTTGTTGGCTAAGTTTCAATGTCATCCACGTACGATTGATTTCAAAGTCATCTCTAGTGACTACTATTATACTAAAAGTCTCTTGTTATTTATTATATAAAATGTTTTAAGATTTATATTTTATTTAATTAAGAATATTTATTATTTAAAATTAAGTTATAATAATTATAGAAATTTCATGTAAAATCACGTTGTTTGATCATTGTTCGTATTTTAAAAATATATTTTAAGACAAAATATTAAATTTAAGGTTTAAAAGGTTCAATCAATATTAAATAATCAAAAAATATGATTAAAAAAAATTGTCAAAAATATAAAATTTAATTTAAAAATTATAAAATAAATATCAATTAAATTTTTTATTTATAAAAATTTATTAATTTACATAAATTAGTCAATTTTAAATATAAATTTTTTTAAATAAATTAAACTTAAAAATTGAAAACATAACAAAAAAGTTGAAAATTGAATCCAAATTTATAAAAGTAAAAAGTCGTAACGAAAGGCCTGCATTTTAAAAAGTCATAAGTAAAGATATAAAGTGCATTCCTTACTTATTACTCAAGCAAAGAATTAAAATTTTAATTTAATTAAATAAAGTTTAAATTATTTGAATTCAAAATGATATTCAAACTTAAATCTAAAAAATTTAGAATTTTAAATTCAATAGAATTAATTTTAAATTTTAAAAACTCAACAAAATTTAAAAAATTTAAAATTCGTAGATAAACTAAATCTATTTTAACTCAACTTAATTAAAAAATTTAATTGAATTCAAATTTTATAAAAGTTGAAATTAATTTAATTTATTATTAATCAAAAACGATATGATCTAACTCGTATTTTTTGCCCTCCCTTATTGCCTACATTACTTTTGCGTGCAAAAATTGTTAAATTTGACTATAACAATGATTTAAAACAAGTTAAATTTATTTTAAAGATATTATTTTCATCTATCAGAAAAATTTAAAATTTAATTAAAAATTATTAAATAAAAATTAATCAATTTATTTTAATTTATAAAATTTTAATAATTAATAAAACTTGATCAATTATCCATTTTTATAATAATAGTTATTAAAATAAATAAACATAATAAATTTGGCCCGATTCATTGCGCCCAGCTCGGGTTTGACGAAGTTATAGGCTAAAACTGCTCGACCCGATCGAGCCATAAGTTGGACACAGACACAGGTGAAGACTGTTCCAACCCGATCTTGCCCGTGCCCTGACCGGAAGCTATAAATAGCTGACGGGCTAGTTAGCCCATAGCCCGTCCCAACGACCCAATTTCATCCCTATTTATTATAACGAAGAAAAGGACGGAAAAAATGGGGGTAAGTTGTATTTGGATTAACGAATCTATCCGAACAACGTTGATTGACTCAGAAGAGATCTCTATAACTTCGGGATTGAAATAGATAAAACCAACACCAACTCATGACGTGGTTACTCTCTGACGATCATCCTGTCATTATCCAACAAAGACATGCAAACTCACCTGTCTTTTAGCTGATGATAAGCACCAATTACTAAGCTACTAACATCCGAATTCTCTTCCCGGGTCTCCCTTGTTTGGTAACAGAGTGTCTGCGAATGGGTGCTGTAGTTATGGCGGATTCATCTCTCCCTCCTGACTCTCTTTTCCTCGGTTTTGACAGCTCTACTCAGTAAGTCTTTCTCTTTCTGTATGTATCCTTTTAGATTTAGTTATTCAATGTAAAGCCCTCACATTCAACTTACCCAGATGGCCAAGTTCGAGTCTTTGTATGTTTTTCGTTGATGGGTTTACTTGGGTTTGTGTGTCTCTCTAATTCCCTTGAGATTTTGATTGTTTAAGGTCCTTGAAGGCTACCGTTTTGGACTCCAAGCTCAATGTCGTTAAATCAGAGCTAGTAAATTTCGACTCTGATTTGCCACATTTCAAGACCAAAGATGGAGTATATAGAGACCCCACTGACAATGGCAAGATCGTTTCACCTACATTGATGTGGATAGAAGCTCTTGATCTTGTTCTTCAGAGGCTTTCTGAATCAGGATTGGACTTTGAGAAAGTGGCTGCTGTTTCTGGGAGTGGACAGCAGCATGGAAGTATTTACTGGAAAAAGGGCAGTGATGCAGTACTTTCATCGTTGGACCCCAGGAAGCGATTGGTTGATCAATTTGGTGATGCCTTTTCTGTTAAGGAATCGCCGATATGGATGGACAGCAGCACGACCGTGCAATGTAGGGAGATAGAGAAGGCTGTTGGCGGTGCATTGGTGTTGGCTCAAATTACTGGATCAAGGGGATATGAAAGATTCACAGGACCACAGATTAGGAAGCTATATCAGACACAGCCTCATGTCTATGATAATACTGAGAGGATCTCACTTGTTAGCTCGTTTATGGCTTCTCTTTTTATTGGTTCATATGCTTGTATTGACTACACTGATGGGGCTGGGATGAATTTGATGGATATAAAGCAGAAAATCTGGTCAAAAGTAGCTCTAGAGGTTTGTGTTGTGTATGTTCTGTTGATTGTTTGTTGCTTCATTGATTCAGCTGCTAGATTTTTGTGCTTCATGCTTCATTTTTATTGTCAATTATAGGCAACAGCACCAGGTTTAGAGGAAAAACTTGGAAAGTTAGCCCCTGCTCATGCCGTTGCAGGTCAGATTGCAGCTTACTATGCAGACAGGTTAGTTCCAAAAGCAACATTGCCTCTGCATCTCCATCTTTGCCTCCCAATTTTACTGCTTAATCTTTTACTGGATTTAAAGTCTTTACACTTAATGATGGCTAATGCTATATCGTGCTCTACTTTTACTCGTTTATAGGGCATTTAATTCATTTGGAAGTGTGCATTACTAATGCTATAGTACTAGAAACTTTAATGTGTCATGTTTCCATTTCCAGTTCAGTCAATATGTAACACATGATGGCTTCTTAAATCTACGAACAGGTACAATTTCAGGAAGAGTTGTGTGGTTGTTCAGTGGTCTGGAGACAACCCCAACAGTTTAGCAGGTTGATCTTTGGCTCTTTATGTGATTTGTACCATCATTATTTGACGCTTGGCATTGCTTAATTCATTATTACCATATATAATATAGCTAAACTGAGCATTTCTGGATAGTACTAAACTTTTCAAGTCTCAAACCTGCAGGTTTAACTCTGAGCATTCCAGGGGATCTGGCAATTAGTCTTGGCACTAGTGACACTGTAGGAAAACCAAAATTTCACTGTCTTCTATACTGTGCCTAAAATGTTTAGTTATGACATTCCTGTCATGTATATCTGTTAAGCCCACAAATGGTGTATCTTACTGTTATGATCTTCCCTTGTTCCTGAAAAGGATGTGGAGATATAAAAAGCCATCTGAGTGTTTTCCTGAGCTTCAAACACTGAGAAAAGGAAATTTCCACTCCAAGATATTGAACTTCCTATATCGAGTGGATTTATCTTTTTCCACTCTCATTTCTTTTCTTTGTTTTGTAAAGAGAACGATTGAATCCTTCCATAACTGGCTTATCTCGTTTTTCCTATTAAGGTTTTCGGGATTGCAAGTGAGCCTCAACCTCGATTAGAAGGCCATGTTTTCCCCAATCCTGTGGACGCTAAAGGATACATGGTAATGTTGTGTTACAAAAATGGTTCTCTGGCTCGTGAAGGTACTGATATAATTCTTCATATTTCAGCAGCTTCATTTAGCAACTTTCATTGTCTGACAGCTGTTTTGATCAGATGTGCGCAATCGCTATGCTGAGAAGTCTTGGGATGCCTTTGAAAAATGTCTGGAGCAAACATCACCACTTAATGGTATTTATGCATGCTAATAATATTTTTATGGCAGGTTTTGATGTTTTCTTTCTCCATTTCTCACTCTGATCTCTGCAATAGGTGGAAAGGTTGGTTTCTACTATAAAGATCATGAGATTCTTCCTCCACTTCCCAGTGCGTACTTGAAACTTTCTACCCTTAATAAGATCCATTTCTTTCTTCTCGATCAATGATTATATTTTGTATCTGCACTTTTTCCATCTCTCCAAGGGGATGTATATTCCTACTGCTTCAGCATTATTACCATAATCATAGACTTATAGCTATCTCTACACGCAGTTGGCTTTCATCGCTATATGCTCCAAAATTTCACGGAAGATAGTTTGGAAGGGCTGACCGAGCAGGAAGTGGAAGCATTTGATCCCGCTTCCGAGGTCAGTACTCCATGTAACGGGCATTTGAGATTAAGATTTTGGGGCTTGGCTTTCTAATTTCTTTGATTCAGCAGGTTCGAGCATTGGTAGAGGGCCAGTTTCTCTCCATGCGAGGTCATGCAGAACGATTCAGCATGCCTTCCCCTCCAAAACGAATAATAGCTACTGGGGGAGCATCAGCTAATAAAAGCATTCTGAAAGCTATTGCTTCGATATTTGGCTGTGATGTCTATACTGTTCAGAGACCTGGTATGTCAGTTACTGCTTTTCAAGGTCGAACTTGTTCTCTTGAGTTTGCATAATGGAAATCCTTTTCTGGGGTGTCTTGGCTTGTAGATTCTGCTTCGCTTGGAGGTGCACTGAGAGCTGCCCATGGTTGGCTTTGCAATAAAAAGGGAAGCTTTGTACCTATAGCCTGCTTGTACGAGGGAAAGAGTACAGCTCTCAGCAGCAAGCTTGCAGTTAGTGCCGGAGACCAAGACTTGGCTCACAAGTATTCTCTGTTGATGAAGAAGAGAATGGAATTGGAGAATCTTCTTGTCCAGAAACTAGGACGGTACTAAGTAGCAGATAATCCAATAATACCTTATAGTGAGTTATGTTGTTATTCTTTTGTCTTCAAAATTCTTTTTTTCCCCTCAACATTATTGTACTTTTTACTCTTTTTTCGAATTAGAATAATATTATTTTGATTATATTTAATAAATTGAAAATATTTAATTATTTTTTTAATTTAGGTTAAATCAAACTAAACCTGATTTTAAAATAAATTTAAATTTGACACCACCTCAATTTTTTTGTTCTAGATTTTAGGGGAAAAAAAGTTCAGTATGGTCTTAAACTTCAAATTAAGAAAAAAGTGTTCAAATCAATAATTGAAAAACTCAACCTATTCGATTGGTTCAACTGTAAAAAATTTTTAACTTTTCGATTTGATTTATTTTAACAATTTTTGTTGTTAAAAAATGATTAATTTATTAATTAATCAGTCAATTTTTTTTAAATTAATAAATTTTTATAAATTAAAATTGATTAATTTTTATCTATTAATCTCTTATTTTAATTAAACTTCAAATTATTCGATGAATAAGAATAATCTCTTTCAATCATATTTCAAATTCTTTAATTTTATTTAATTTTTAGTTGTTTTATCTAATATCCACTTTTAAAACATTGGCTTAAACTATTTTCTTATTAGCAGCTAACAACTTCCATGGCAAATTCTAATATATGTTGGTTATTAATTTACTTTTATTTAGTAAAGTAAAAACATTTATTAAAAGATAAACACAACTTATCAGAAATTATAGTTATAACAGCCAAAACGATTCATAGATTGCGAAAAAGATTTATGGTTAATAAAAAATCAGAGCTACAATATTGTTTTGAAAAAAGGAGGATTTAAGAAAAACTCAAAAGGGTTTTGCAGACTTGTGCTTGCTTTTTGATGGGTCTCGTCTGTAATTTTCTGATTGTTTCCGGCGAAAGTAAAAGTTATGAAATTTAACTTCAATCTTAAATGTTGCCGCTGAATATTACAACTTCACGTGTATGAATTATGATAGTTGATAATGATGGGTGAAAAAATTATTTAAACCATATTTTTAAATTTTTTTAATTTAATTTTTATAATACAATTAATTAATTAATTATACTCTATCAATAATAAATATATATTATTGGTTTATAATATATTTATCCAGACTTTCCATTTCAGTAGAATTTTTACTATGTTATTGTTTTTGTTATTTTATTAATAGAACTGTAAAGATAATATATCATAGCAATGATAGATTAAACATGTTAATTTGTTAATTTAAATCCATAAATGAGTCATTAATCAAACAATTTTTTTCTCCTAAAAATGTGAAGATAAAATTTATAAATTATTATATAAAAATTATATTTAAAAAAGGGTTATTAATAAAGAGAAGATTTTATACAAATAAGAAGAAAATAATAATAATAATAATAATAATAATAATACCCAGAAAAAATTTCACTAAGACACATAATTTAAAGAAGTTTAGTAATACGAAACCTTACCCTTAATTAATAGAGATGTTATTTTCAAATAAACTACGTGAATGAAAGAAAAAAAGATTAAAATTGAAATAAAATAATATTAATAATAAAGAAAAAATGAAAATAAAATAAAATGTCTATCAGCTACAAATAACTATATTTCTATCAATCAAAAATTAAAGAGTAGATTCTATATTTCTATCAATCAATATCAATGGGCCCTTTTTTTTTTGATAAAGGAAAGGAATCGAAACAAAAACAAACACCCTAACTAATGCAGGGATCGGCAATATAAGGTAGCGTGCTGGTCTCGTTGTAACTGAGCCATGATAGTAAGTGGAGGCTCCTGTAAGTGATGGACTCCTAGGCTTGACAATGCTGCAATAGAGGCCAGTCTATCTACGCATTGGTTCCTTTCTCAATACACGTGTTGCAGTTTTACCTCCTATGTGCGGTGGAGTATCCCACGAGTACCTGCCACCAAGAAAGAGTAATCAGTCGAGGGCATAGTAGCAGAAGAAAGAATATTGATAATATTGATTACCTCAAGGGAATCCACTTAAACGATTACTCGTTGAAAGCTGAGCTCCCAGGCTAAGGTGAGGCCAGACTGAAAACTCCAAAGTTTAGCAGTTAGCGGTGAAGCCTATCCAATGTGATGGATAAATCTCGCACACCATTGACCGTGACAATCCCGAATCAATCCTCCAGCAGCAGCATTATTTGTCCCCGGGTTGACTGCTCCGTCAGTATTTAACTTAACCCAGCCTTCTATCGGATTGTCCCAACCCATAAAATGGCCTACCGGGATGCCCTGATCTGGTTGGACACTTCGCTCCACTTCCTTCGCCCTAATGATCCAAGTGGCATAATCCATAACGCCCTGGTCTTGGTCAATGGGCCCATTTCAAGTACGTGAAGCACAAGCCACGCAACCAGCAAGCGCACACACTGCTTTTTTAACAAGTGCCTGGTTTACTGCCAAAGAACTGAGAGCAATGAATTGAAAGCGTTTGTAGTGCCCACCTTTACTACCTTGAGGCTTGAAAAAAGTTCACAAGGTATAAGCAAGCCTAATTTATGATTCCTATTAAAATTGTTAATTCTAAGCTTCCAAAATCATTGTCTGAGTTCAAAGTCAAAAGATCGAGTAACCAAGTGGCGTGTGTGAAGGATAAGAAGAAGATGATCATAAAATGGAAAAGCCATGGATGCCATGCATGCTTTTGCTATTTGCTTCCACCATCAAACTGTTGTCTGATTCGTATCAGACGGGTCCACAACCATTTTCTCTTTCACCTCTCCATTTCTGTGAAACAGAACAAACGAAAACAACACCCTCCTATATAAATAATACCCCTACTAGGTTAGTTCCAAAAGGTTATTACTGCAATCCCAACACTCTAAAATCGAAACCCGACAGACGCAAGAAGCCCCACTTCCTATCTTATACTTCCTGCCGTCTTCTTTGGAGGACATGCATGTCCTACGCAACATCTCCACTGTTTCATGAACAGAAAAAGTTATCCCATTTAATAAAACTACGTCAAGCAACAGGAGCAGGCAAACAGACATGGTAAACCCTTTACAAAGACAACCATTATCAACTGCTGGCTAAAACATGTTTGTTTGCCGGATTCTGCAACAAATTGCAGATTCAAGATCATGCATGGAAAATCTAGATATCACATTGAGATTAACAATTTTCTCAAGCAAAATGCTACAAGATGCTCGAAATAGAATAATCTTTTGTTAGGAATCACTGCTAGATATGAGATATCACAATGGAAAACACAAGGGACATAACATCTGAATAAAATTATGCTAGGGATGCATGATACCTTACCTTCACTAATAGCAAACCAAGTACTTGATGTCATATGAGTACTAATCGTTTTGTTTTGAATATGTGTTTAAACAAACCATTTTCTCAAAATTCCAGAGGTTTTAGCCGTCACAGTGACACCTGGCATCTTACTATCAGACATGTTCAACAATAGCATTAAACTTTCATGAGTGATTATTAGGAGTAAGTCAGCTAAGCAATCTTGGATTTACAAAGAAAGCAAAATAATAAGAGCTAGGTGTTAATTAGAGTGATAATGTAGGAAACACATAGCTAAAACATTGTGCAATTTGGGAGCAAATTCCCAGTTGGTGTACAAGAATTACAAGTATTTGATCCACGATTCTTATTGTGTTACTGTGGAACTTGCAGAATAGGGTTAGTTCGTCTGCTATTTCCAGTAGGATAAGATGAAAAACAGTTCTAGAGATAAATAACTTTCACGTCAATTATGGATGATGCAAACAGGGAATCTCCACCATTCAGTTGAGAATATGATGTTTCCAGAAAATGAGCAATCAACAAACTTATTCCGACTTTTATTGAGTAGCAGTTGATTTAATGCAGAATCAACATAAACCAAATAAAAGTGGTCACACAATCCAGATGGATGGATTCAAACCATACGAAATTTAATATCAAACTCCTCGGACCCAGTTAAATCACAATCTTAAATGGCAAAGCTTGCAGCAAGAAAATATGGATCACAGATTTAAGTGTTGACTCTATCAGCTCCAATTAACAGCAAACGGAGACTCATCGATTCTGACCACTATCCGAATTCATAAACATGCATGCTTGACATTGGAGCATGTTAAAGGAATGACTTTTCCTACTCTTCTCATATCATTATGCCAAACGTGACAGTAAGCAAAGCAAAGAGTATCTGGAGCAAACGTTCGTTGAACATTTCAATGTTTCATAATAAAATGCTTCAATTATCATTCTTAAGGATAGTTCTTATCAAACTTAAGTTCCAAATTAATACGATAGTGACGAGAAAATTAAGAATAGACCAGTTAATCTTCCACCGACAACATAGAATCCACATTCCGCAAAAATCAATCTGCCTCCTAAGCTAACCCAACCAGACCCAGCCAATACAACTGAAAGCAAGAGGCCATTCAATTGGAAACATATATGGACCACACAAAATGAAAATGGTGCACTAACCATACCCCAACCTCTCATTTACAATTCACACAGACACCAATTGGTCAGATCCCAACAAAACCCCAAGAATCATTACTTCCTTGGAACAACAAACAAATGAAAATTACTCAACAAACATATGATTCTCTGGCAGCTAAACATTCAACAACAAATGAGCAAGCGAACACAACAACGAATACAGACAAAACAAATAATGAAGAAAAAAACACAGATCACATTATGAGACGTGGAAAAGCAATATCATTATAATTTTTTTGACGAAACAAAATGGAAGCATGGAAAATTGAGAGGAAACGTACATCAACCGCCGGTCAATGACCGTTCAAGCTAACAAAGGAAAAAAACGAGATGGGTACAAGTAACAACGTATTTTTCATACATATGTGTGGAAAATCCATCATTCCTTTATCATCTTTGGCTCTGCATTTCGATGCAATAAAAGCGTACCCATGATCGACGACGACGACGACTTGTGCGCTCCTCCTCGTCCTCCATTAATGAAAACCCAGAAATAAAACCTTAAAAAAACAGAAATCAAAAGGGGTGTGGTTGGTTGGTCTCTACTTTCTTCTTCTTCTTCTTCTTCTTGTATTTCCTCTTTTTTTTTGTTTTTTTGTTTTTGTTCTGAGAGAGTAATAGAGATGAGCTATGTATAATGGTTTGCCTGGCTCCATCCTGTCTGCCTTTTGAGCACACCTACTGCATTTGTTGTTTGTACTGCCTATCGATGAATGCTCCAAAAAAACCTTCGATTTAGGGAGGCACAGGAAGAGGGTAGCTCGTGGTGTCCAAGGGCTGCTCGGTCATTCCACGACAAAAACATGTTCCCATGATCAAGAACAACAACAACAGCCATTACAGGAGAACAGTGCAACCCAGTTGAGCCCAACAACAAACACATACCTTAACTTAGAGGAAAACCCAAAAAAAAAAAACAAAGAAAGAAAAAAGCTGTCTGGTTCTTGGGTGTCTTAGAGAGTAGTACTAATAACTAAGTAGTAATAAAGAGGAAAAAGCAGAGGAGAGAGTGTGGAAGGGCAGAGATGGTTTGTCTTGAAAAGGGTCTAAAAAGGGTAAATTCGATTGGCCTAAGAGAGGCAGTCACTCTCTGCAGGCTTTTGGGCTTTTTGGAGACTTCGGTGAAACGCCACTTTCAACTTTCTCTTTGTTCCTCTTCTAAAACATTCACTGCCTTGTCCTTCTCCCCTCTGCCTCTTCAATCTTTCTCACTTTTTATCTCTTTTTTTACCCATTGTACTCTAGAATCTAAAAAGAAACAGAAAATTAAATAAAAAAGAATATTGTTATCAATTATTATTTTTTAAAAAAATTAATTAAAACATTTACGGTGATTGTTATTTACTTAAGAGATTAATTGATCTGAATTTTTCTTATTTTAATCTTTGTATTTCAATATGTAATCATTATATTATTCAATCAAATCTTTAATTAACAATTTATTAATCAATTTAAGTAAAACTATTAAAAATAATTGAAAATTTAAATTAATAAAATTCAAAATATAAACCAAAATCAATTCAAACAGTTCAATCGTAAAAAGTTTGAACTATTCAACTTTTCGATTCGATTTACTTTAATAACTCTTGTTGTTAAAAGCTAATCAATTTATTAATCAATTAGTTATTTTTTATAAATTAATAAATTCTTATAAATAAAAATTTTAATTAACAATCTCTTTTTTTATTTAAACTTCAAATTCTTCGATTTCTCAATTTGCGCTCATTAATTAGTTTTAAAATTAAGAAAAGGTTAAACCTAAGTGATTATCATTACATATTATAAATTAGGTTTTATCTTGAAATTCAATAAATAAAGTAAAGTATCCTTATCTGTGAGAATTTTTTAATATATATTATAGGTAGTGAGTGATTTAAGAAATTATTATTTAACTTTGACTTGGTAGATGGTAATGTCAGAAAAATGAAAACAACCTTCTAACTCCCACACCATACCTTCAATGTTATGCCTCAACAATTTCAATTTTTATATGGTCACCATTTAATACCCTCTTTGCATAGTTTATTATTATAAAAATACAAAATTATAAGTTATAATTTTTTAAAGAATTATGTAATTTTGACCTTAAAAAATAATTTGACTAGACATTTGCTTGATTGCTTACCAACCAAAGAGGTCCGGAGCCGATTGATATTTGAGCCAATGAGAAATGGTCGTACTACTACAAGCCAGCACAAACGTATGCCAACTATCAAACATAAGACCAAGAGCCTCCACCAACCTTTAGTAATATAATAATTAAAAAAACTTTAATAATGAGTGTATTTAATTAAAAAGTGTTTAATGATGAGAGGTAGTTGATTAATGTGTTAGGGAGTAACGAGCCGTCCTCTCTCTCTCTCTCTCTCTCTCTCTCTCTCTCCAATTGAAAGTGATTTTTACTTTTTTATTTTATTTTTTATTTATCGCATAAGAATAATATATTAAATATTCAGTTCCAATTATTTTGTTTTAATTTATTCTATTAAATTTTATCTATATATTTATGTGAAGTCTATATAAATATATAAATAAGATTTAATAAGACATGATAGAAACATTATAATCGAAACAGGAGATCTGATACAGAAAATCTACTGTGTTATGACCACTGTTATGTATTTCGTACCGTACAGATCGACGTTTCGGCAGGAAATCGGTACCGGTACTAGTGAAAAATACCGGTCGATATTTAAAATACCGGTCAAATACCGGCCTGTATCTAAAATTTTAAAAAATTGGGGGATATTTTTGTAAAATTTTAAAAAAAATTCAAAATTTCCCTCCCCCCTCCTCCCTCTCCTTTCC
>JAOSBL010000002.1:4010909-4026154 GCA_027568915.1 Erythroxylum roraimae
GAGGGTGCCTGGGGCCCCCTCTCATAGTGGGCCCTGGGCGGGTGCCCCGCTGGCCCCTGCCCAGGGCCGGCACTGCTCATTAAGTAGCTTCGACAAGCCGCGTCTCAGTTCTTTTTCTGTTCTGTTAGGTAGCAGAATAAGCTTTTGCTTTCCAGGATCTCTATTCTTAGAGGGTAAAGTAGGTATTAGCATTAGGGACTCAATCCGGATCATATTATTTCATTACTCTGTGTTTATTCTATTTCATGAGCATCGATCAATTCAATAAATAGAGCCTACAAAAATTGAATGGATGGACACTCACAAAATAAATTAAGCATGAAGTGACGGAAACAAGTGATCTGGTCTCCTATAATCATAGTTTTACAAAAGGCAAATCGTTTTAGGTTAAATTTGTGTACTAACAATATATTCCTTAATTTTTTAAAATTATTAATAATTCTCTTATTCTTCTAATTTTATAACATTCATTCCTCCTATGACTAACTTCCATTAAGATTTTTAATTGCAGATTTTAAAATGATATTACTTTCATTATATGATATTACGCAATATCGTTTTAAAGTTCATAACGAGAGTTTATGATAGAAATTAAAAGCGTATATTATAAAACTAAAACTATAAAAGAATTTATTGATAATTTTTAAAAGTCAATTATTAAACAATTTGACAATCTAACAAATTTTAATGAAAATTTTTTGTAGTCATTATCTTCCAGAAAATCATACTGACTAGATATTTATAAAATAAATATAAATTATTTAATACATTAATAATTTAAAATTAAATATATGTTCACTCTTATCTTTTTTCAAAATTTTAAGTGAATGACACCTCTATATATATATATATATAAAGTTTCGAATGCACAACTTTTTGAATTAAGAAATCTTGTAAGTTTGGGTGAGGTAGTCTTTAATATATCTATAATCATATTATTTACGGGTTTAACCAATGTTTTCATGATATTATCCCTAGGTATGACAAAAACGGCTCGGGCCGGTCGTAGTCATTGATTCGGTCTTAGGTTAGATACTAAACAAAATGACAGGCCAGACTCGATATTAACACTAAACAAAATGATATAATTTTGCATTGTTCTTTTATATTAAATAAAACGACGTCGTTTTGTTTTATATTTATTTTTTCTTTGGTCCAAAATATTGGCTCGACGAGCCTTAAGCTAGGCCCAGACTATTTTTCCTCCAGCCTGGTATATTGCCACCCTAGATATCCCGCATTTAGAAAAATTATTCCAAAAGTAGAGGTATCTAATAATATTCCAGCCGAGGCGATTTATCCCTAAGTATTCCGCATAAAAAATAAATATTTCTTGAGTGGGGTGTCTAATGATAATGTAGGAGCTCACCTAAGCCTTCTCATGATTGGTTAGTTACAAGCATCTTCCATTCTACGTAGGTTTTCTTAAATGTACACTAATAGAGGTCAAACGACTATTGTAGTCTTAGGCCTTGTTTGGTTGAGGAGTTGGTAATGGAACAAAATGGAACGTAACATACTTCTATTATTTGATTGAGAATTTCATGATAGAATGGAACAAAATGAGATGGAAGTAGAGGGTTTCATGTTACGTTTCATTCTATCATAAACAGTGAAAATATAAAACCTCCAACTAAGGAGGTTTATAATGGAACGTACACTAATAAATACATCTTACCTAATATACTCTTAATATTTTTTTTCTTAATACCAATTATTTCTTCTAATCCTAACTCTCTTTTCCCCATACTCATTTATTACTATCCACAAAAATTGTATATAATTAATAATATTTTTATATAATTAATAATAAATTGTATATAATTAATAATAAAATAATAAATCTTTTATTAAAATTTTTATTAATGAAAAATAGAAAATGTATAAAAAAATTATTCTTTAATTATTTGTAAATATTTCTATATAAATAAAATATAAATAATTTTTAAAATATAAATAACATTTAATAGAATAGAATAAAATTTAATAAAATGAACTTATTAAATAATTAATAATAATATTTTTATATGATTAATAATAAATTGTATATAATTAATAATAAAATAATAAAACTTTTATTATTTTAAAATAGAAAATATATTTAAAAAATTATTTGTCAAGGTTGTGACTTGAACCGCGACTTTTTAATTGGACATGATTTCTGTTTTAAAATCATAGCGTTAAACCTCCTATAACAACAATATTAATATCAGGGGTATAATAGTCATTTATTATACATTACATTTCATTCCATCCATCTTCCAAACAACATTTCACTACATTACATTATGAACGCTTCCATCTCTTCCAAACAACTTTTCACTATATTACATTTCATTCCATTATAAACTGTTTCGTTCTATTCTATTCCATTATATTTCATTTCAATAATTAGCATCCAATCAAACAGGCCCTTAATAGAGATAAGCTAGTGTGCTAGGAGCAAAGACAAAATTATTGCAATTATTGTATCCGATAAATTATATTTAAATATTAATTTTTGTCTCATTTTGTAAATAAATCACAATTATTAAAAATATTAATAGAATACATGAATTTTTAATTTGCCATAAAATTAATCTTCATAGTTAATGATTCTCGTATAACCTATTACATAAATAAGATTCTTTCACCTATTTAATTTTAAATTCTTCCATTTTATTTACTATAAGCTAATTTTATAACGGTCTAATAATAATTTAACTTTTGATCACCTTAAAAAAAAGATTCTTATAAAATTAACTTACAATAAAAATGGAACAAAATGAAACAATTTAAAATTAAATTAAAGAAAGAATTATCTTTACCAATTAAAAAAGTTGAAATTTAATTAAAGAAAGAGATCGACAAATAAAAATTATCTGATTTATTCTAATTTATAAAAATATATTAATTTATTAAAATTATTCGATTAATTATAAATTAATCAAATTTTAATAAGAATGTAAAAATAATTTAATAAAATTTGGTCAATTTATATATTGACCGACGTCTTCGAAAATTAAAAACAATTATCTTTATTATTCTTTTTACACATCATAACTTATTTTTGTAATAGTCCAACATAAACTGTTTTCAATATCTTCTTTTTCTAAAGTGACACAATCAATCTCAAACACATATGTTTTTGATACAATCATTTAACAAGTTGTGTTTTCCATATTTTTTAATAAGAAAAATACGTATGTACTAAGCTATGTATTTTACAATTTCTTTTCAATAAATAACATGAGTACAAAATTTCAAGTTTGCATACACTAGCTAAATATCGGAACAAGATCTTCTGTCCAATTTTTATGGTGTCTTATTGTGTTCAGTGAATCTCAGCCATTCATTTATACGGGTCTCGTATGGGTCCCACATAAATGAACGTGAGGCCCGCATAATAAATGGCTGAGATTCACTGGACACAATAAGACACCGTAAAATTGGACAGAGGAATTGAACTCCTAAATATCTTATAAGCAGAACCCACCAAGCTCCAACATGTCATGAGCTTGAACATGTTTTCCGGTTAAAATTTGGAAATTCCTGTCCTGAGGCTCTGGTCTCAACTTCTCCGTTTCCGTCTTCTAGCTTTTGTGTGTACAACCACTTCTACTGACGACAATGTCGGTCAGCTTACATGGTTCAGCATCTTCCAGCATTTGGACCACACGTCTCATGTCAGGTCTGGAAGTGGGAAGCCTTGCAGTGCAGAGAAGTGCGATTCTCAATACGTTTATAGCGTCGTCCCTGTAAGTTTCTGGAATTCCTGAATCTAATATACTGAACACTTCATCTTTGTTCTTCAGTTTTCTGGATACCCAGTCAACAATGTCTCTGTTACCGCCGTACTCTGGTTCTATTGGCCTCTTTCCACTCACCAACTCCATTAATACCACCCCGAAACTGTAGACATCACTCTTCTCATTCACTTTGGTTGTGTATCCATATTCTGCAAAATCATAATTAAGTTAAATCTATAATAAAATTATATATTCCTTAAATGACGGTAAATTGCTTCGTCTTACCAGGAGCTATGTAACCGTGCGTTCCAGGAATTACTTGAGTGGAGTCCTTGGAGCTATTGGATTGAAGAATCTTAGCCAGACCAAAATCAGCAATTCTGGGCTTCAACAACTCGTCCAATAAAATGTTGTTCGACTTCACATCCCTGTGAATTATCGGCTTCTCGCAGCCGTGATGTAAGTACTCCAATCCTTTTGCGGCTCCTAAAGCAATCTCATACCTGGTTTCCCAAGCCAACTCCATTTTCCGAGATGTATGCAGCCTATCCCATAAGCTGCCATTAGGCAAGTAGTCGTACACCAGCAGGCTCGAGTCCTCGCTTGTAATGCTGCAATAGAGCTTCACCACATTCACATGCCTTATCGAACTCAAGGTCTCAACCTCTGCTTGGAGTTCTTTGGACTTCCCTCCATGTTTTCCGAGCATCGGAGTAGTGCTCGAGCTCCTTTTCCAGCTACCGGAATCGGCGTTCCAGATATGTTTCACGGCTAGTTCCTTACCACTGGCTAGTGCTACTTTGTAAACGTTTCCTGACCCTCCTTTTCCTATTAAATTCTCTTGCTTGATCGAATCGAGAATCTCGTCCTCACTAAAGGTTAACACATGGAAGGACTTTACGTCCCAGGAATCTTCCTTCAGCGAACGTTCACGCTCTTTTTCTCTCTTCCTGGAGTACAAAAAGCATGCAAGTGACACGAGCAGGACCATTGAGCCTATAGCAAAACAAAGTATGAGAGTAAGGGTATTCTTTGACATCCCAGAATCAGCCAAGCATCGGTTAAAGGAGTTGATTGTATCGCTGCAGAGGCCGGAATTTCCTTCGAAGCTACCATTGTTAGCTTCAATTGAAAGGGAATGAGGTATGCGACCAGTTAATCTATTGTGAGAAAGATCAAGAAGGCTTAGTCTCAAAGATGACAAGCTATCGGGAATTACACCGGAAAGTTGATTCTCCGACAGGTTCATATAATTTAGATTGTGTAATGACCCCAAAGAAGATTGAATTTGCCCAGAAAGCAAATTGTGAGCGATGTTCAGGTCAGTCAAAGCATCGCAAGAGCCCAACGACTTTGGTATTGACCCAGACAACATATTGTTCTGCAGATAAAGGCTACCCAATTTCTTCAGCTCACCAATACTCTCAGGAATTCTACCGGAGAACCGATTGTCATTTAACTTTAACTTAACCAATGAAGTAGCTTGAGATATCTCCTCTGGTATTTCACCCGACAAACGATTGTTTCCGAGCCACAGATCTCCAAGAGCTTTTGCTTTCTCAATATCAGGAGTTATGGCACCTTCAACTTGATTGAACTCGATATCAATTATCGTCAGCTGAGGCAATCCCCAGATTCCAGAGGGGAAAGTCCCAGAAAGCGAGTTATTGCTAACTCTAAACCTCTGCAAGGTGGTGCAATTCTCGTAACTCGCCGGAATTTCACCGGTGAGATTATTTTGAAGCATGAGAATACCCCTCGTAGTCCCCTGTTTGCACATTTCCGATGGAATAGAGCCCGTCAAGTAATTCTCTGACACATCTATGAAGTCGAAATCAGCCCAAGAACCAAGCTTTGGAGAAAGAGACCCAGTTAGCTTATTGGTGTAGAGAGAGAGATTTACGAGTTTCTTGAAGTCGCCAAATTCTAATGGAATTGGACCAGAAAATTCGTTCTCAAATAGTTCCAGAGTCACCAGATTTGTCAAGAACCGCAGTTCAGATAAGTCTCCCTCGAGATGGTTCCTAGAAGCATCGAAATTTTCCAGCTTTGTGAGGTTACGAAACCCGATTGGAAACATCCCTGTCAGGTTGTTTCTATAGAGCTCAAGTTGCCAGAGGCTTTGAAGCCTTCCTATTTCTGAAGGAATCTCGCCGGAGAGATAATTTTGAGCAAGCTCCAAGTTTATGAGCTCGGTGAGGTCTCCGATACCAGCAGGAATTGTTCCTTCAATACTGCAGTTGGTCAAGTATAGCCATTTAAGCTTGGTTAGCTTCAGGATCTCTTCAGGAAATGGAGTTCGTTGGATTGGATTATCTCCTAAGCTCAACGTGATAAGATTTGTCATGTTTTGTAGCGATTTCCAAGGGAAAGCACCGGAGAACCCACTTCTGTTCAAGTACAGGTGTTGTAGTTGACTTAGAGAGGATATATCAGGAAATGGTCCAGTGAACAAGTTGTTGCCAAGATCCAGGTATTGTAACCTGGCACACTTATTCAACTCATCACTGATCCTCCCGTTAAAGAAATTGAAACCAAGAGAAAGCTTCTCCAAAAATTGAAGCTTGCATAAAGAATCAAAAGAAAGAACTCCGGTCAACTTATGATTAGAGAGCTCAATTTCCCTGACTGAACTGCTAGAATTACAAGTAATTCCTGAAAAGCTGCAAACGGGGTTATCAGAACGCCAAGAGTCAAACACTCTGGTATCTGAATTTTGAACTGCGGCTTTGAAATTCAACAGTATTTGAAGCTCGTCGGACCAAGTCTCAGACAAGAGGCAGAGCAAACAGACAAGAAACAGAACTAGGCGGCGGTGTGAAGAGGAGGCCGTTGACATGTCGGCCAGCGAACTGAAATCAAACAGTAGGATTAGTTTAACCAGAGATAAGGAAAATTAAAGATCACCACAAAACACACAGACGGCTTTAACGTAGGTGGACGATAAGAACAGTGCTGTTCCTTATCATCAAACGCAGACCATTCAGGTAAAGATCACCTTTTTTGTACTTCCCTGTAGCTGGTAAGATAAAAGGGACCAATGGAGTATAAACCTTAATATGTTATTAATGGATCGAGTTTTGCTTAAAGTATGACGCATGGTAATGGTTTTGCATAGCAATGACAAAGAAACGGCCGGGAAAAAGGACACCATGGGCCTGCAATACATACAAATGGACGGTTGAGAAGTTCCGAGGATTGTAGAAACAGAACAAAAGGGAAAATTCCTGGTGATCGGATCGATACTTCCTAACCATGAAGGAGAGGATCTTTCCTGGTAAGAATAATGATTTTATTAAAAAGAAAATAGTGCCTATCGTGGAGTGTTTTCGTTGGAAAGGTGTTATAGTTCAGTATAAATGTGTGGAACAAATAAATTAAAATAATATTGGAACAGTAAAAATGAAACAAATGATCTAATCTCGTTTTCGTTTTATAAAACACGAGTACTATTTATTGTGCCCGTTAAGTTGAAAAAGGTTACAGATTATAATTTATTTTAAACTAAAATAAGATTGGCTAAATCATTGAGCTCTATTATATATTTATATGTACATTTCTATTTTCCCAACAATATTGGAGCTATTTCTTAAAGAATTAAGCTGCCATTAATTTAGGTTATTTTATTTTCGTTTTGGATTTTGGATTTTTTTCTTTTGATTTTTAAATTTAGTAATAAAGTTTATTTGTTTGAGTTTCATTTTTTTTACTTTTAGTTTCTTTCGGTTTTATAATGTATTAAAATCATGAAAACTAAATTTTGTTTTATATTGTCATTTTTTGTCATAATCTAATTTGATATCAATTAAATGTATAATATTTAAACCATTAAATATTAATTACTAATAAAATGTATAATTTATAATTTATAATTTCCTTTCTAAAAATAAAATTTAGATAAAGTTATCATTAATAATTAAAAATATATTAACAAGTAAATATTAATTTATAAATTAATTTTACTTATCAATTATTTATTTTAATAAAATATAATATCTTTGCTAATATATATCAATAAATATTATTAAAATAAAACTAATTACTTAATTAAATTATAAAATTAATATATTTTAAAATTTATCTAGTATATAATTATTATTATTAATAAAATATTATTCATATTGATATTATAAATGAAATCAAAATAAAAATTATAGCAAAATTAAATTAAACTAGAAATATACTTTTCCTAATCTTCCATTGCTTTTTACTTCAAAAAATATCTTCAAAATGTAATTTACCTCGGAGCAACCTTTTAAGGTTATGTACAATCAAATCATACTCATGAAAAGGCAGGCAGAGACTGGATGGAACACGGAACGGAGCGGCCGACACTAATTCCCTTATGTAATGAGCACGTGGCTAATTCAAATGGCGGGTCTCACTCACTCTCACTTTCGCTGCCAAATACATTGGGTAGTGATGTCACGCGCCCTTCTTTTTCTTTTGAAGGATTTTGCCTTGTCCTGTTATGGGATTTTAAAAGGATTTGCTTGGCAAGTCATCACTGGGCGAACCCATTAAACCCCGTACCTGTCCTTGTTTCTAGAAAAGAAAATAATATTTTATATAATTTATTTTAAATATATAATAAATGAATTTTTTTATATACGAATGAGAACTGGTGTAGTGTAATTGAAAGCAAAACGTAGACGTTTTATTGTTTTGTATATAATATATTGGAAACACTAAAACGACGGCGAATTAGAATTGAACTTGGGCTTGTAAGTTTCAGCCTTGAGTAGCTCATAAGCGAGATGAGTCTCCAACAAAAATATCGGTTTCAGGTCGTTTTAGCTTTGTGCCTTTCAAGCAACCGAGTTAGCTGCTCATGTGTACGGCCCTAAGAGAATGTTATTATTAACTAAGGACCCCACAATACGACGACACTCAAAACAAAGGAACAAGATCTTCTGTCCAGTTTTATGGTGTCTTATTGTGTCCAGTGAATCTCAGTCATTTATTTATGTGGGCTCTACGTTTATTTATGTGGAGCCCACATAGAGCCCACATAAATGAATGGCTGAGATTCACTGGACACAATAAGACACCATAAAAATTGGACAGAAGATTTGGACTCCAAAACAAAAGGGTCAAAGAGCAAAGGATACGAAACCCAAATTGTTTAAGGGTGCGCTTGATTTCACATAAGGTAATGAAATTGAGAATGAGAATAAATATAGTAAGAATTAAAAATAGATATAATTATTATGATTATGATAGTTAGTTAAGGTGAAGAAATAATTAATATTACTATTGATAGTAGTTGGTTTGTTAAAAATATTAAGAAATAAAAATTTATTTTATATCAAAATTTAAATATATTTTAATTGATTATTTTTAATTTACGCACCCTAATTATAATGACAGAATGTTTAAAATCAAGTATATTGCAGTTTTTCTTTTCCAATAGCTCTTGAAGAAAAAAAATACTCTAATATTTTCTTGCATCAATAGATTATTAGTTACATAATATCCTCAAAATATAGTTTAATCATTCAAAATATTGTACAATTCATTGACACAACCATAATATCTACCATTCTATTGCTACGGTAAAATCAAGTAACCTAATTTAATACAATTTACATTCCTCTCTGATAATACAAATGATGTTATATTTTAAGTCATTAATGAATATTATTTTAATTAATTAAATTTTAATTAATTAATTAATTAATTACATCTTAATTATATTTTAATTAATTAGTTATATTTTAATTAACTAATTAGATTTTATCTTGATTAATTATTTTACTTAATTAATTAATTATATTTTAAATAATTAATTAGATTTTATCTTAATTAATTAAATTAATTAATTATATTTTATATTTTAATTAAATATATTTTAATTAATTATATTTAATTAAAATATAAAATATTAGTATTGGTAGGAATCAAAACCATTCTTCCCATACATGGAGGGTATGGATTATTAAGTATTACCAAAAACTTGGGTATGAAAAAACTATTCAATCAATCATAATAAATAACCAAACACTACCATTCATTCCATTTCCATTAATTTATTGTTATACCCCTTAAGCAAGCACTTCCTAAGTCCTTGACTTGAGCATTTTCTTAAGTTTGCTTATATAAACACCATAACTGCGATGAAATTACAGATCTAGTTAATGTTGTACATCACTTGTCGCAACAGAATGTAAGCCTTCTGCAACACTTCTTAAATGATTCGTAAATTAGAAATCTTAAATTCAAAAATTTCTACAAAAATTGGCCCATTCTTCATAAATAGCCTCTATTTTTAAGTAATTTTGTTAAATACTTCATATTTAACATATATGACCTCCCGAGATTTTTATTATATTGATGTTGCTGTTATTATTTTATAATAATTAGTTTAAGAAAGTAATTAAAATTTAAAATTATTAATTTATTTAAATTATTGGATTAATAATTCATATTGAATTTTTAATTATTTATTTATTAGATAAATTATTTTAAATGCATATTGTGCAATGTAAATGAAATTTTTTATATTTTATATATTGAAAACTAAAATTAAAACTTAAAATTTTATATATTAAAAAGGCTAAAATTAAAACCTACTTTAAGATTTTGGACTACATGAATTGTGAAGATTTCATGGATATAATTAAGTATAAACAAGATAAATGGGTTAAAATTTATTCAATCATATATAATTTAATATATTATTAATAAATTATCAATACTTTTAATTTTATAACTTATGTCCTATTGTCCATCATTTTGCATACTATCCGGCCCGATCAATGGATGTACTCAAAATACTAACCAATATTAGTCTGCCTTAGAAAATTTATAAAATTTGAGGGGCTAAATTGCAAAAATGACAAAATTATACCTATTTTCCCCGAGCTATTCCTGAGGTAAGCCTCACCATTACAATTTACAACTACTCAAAATAATTCTCTCCTCTCCCGTCTTTTGTATCGACTGCCAACAGGGCTCCTTTTCGTTCCGAGTTCCCTGTGCTGTCTGTTGACAAGTCCTATGCTGTGTTTGTTATTTTGGTGGCTCAATTTCTATCCCATATTGGGAAGAAATGAGAATAGGAGGAGTTTTTCAAGTTATAAAAGAACTCCTCCCCCTCCTATTCTATATCCATCCCAAAATTTGATGTATACTCTAAATTTATAAACGTATCAAATTTAGTATTCTCTTCTTAATAAGAGCAGGCTGCCTTAAGTGGTGCTCGGAGACTAGGCACAATTGGATGAACTTCGTTATCAATTTTCGGGTGTATTCTTCCTTATCTCTTTTATTTATTCCGCATTTATAGTATTCAATATTATTTGTCAGGTATATTTGTAGTGTTGTGTTCAATTATTTGGGTGTATTTACTGTTTATGTGTATACACGGGTTAGGTCGTAATAAATACACCGTGCACGTAATTTCTGTCTAGGAGGTTGGGTTTTAAGTGGGACCATTTGTGACCCCTCCACCCTTTCCTGAGATTTTACGTGGAATGGTAATACTGTCTTAGGAGTCTGTTTGACGGTCTTTCCTGGGTATTACCGAATCAGTTCACTTCACTAGTTGTTTACCTTAGAGAAAAAATTACCCAGTTTTTTCCAACAAGTGGTATCAGAGCCAAAGGTTCGTCCTTTGTTTGTTTGTAATATTTGTAATATTGAATACTATTATTTGAGTCTGTAATGACGTCTGTTAATTCACCAGCAACTGGGGACACAACAAATATGACACAAGCGGCATCAACTTCCTCGTCCACATGGCAGAGGATTCCAATGTCAAGTATGAAGTTGGCGGTGGAAATATTTGACGGCACTGGTGATTTTGACATGTGACAAGGCAAGGTTCTGGATTCCCTTTTTCAACAGGGCCTTGACATAGTTATTGAAGAAAAGAAGCCAGAATATGTAGAAGATAAGGATTGGGGTATCATAAATCGGTTGGCATGCGGAACAATCCGATCATGTCTGTCTAGAGAGCAGAAGTATGCATTCAAGAACAAGACTTCTGAACCCAAATTGTGGAAGGCATTGGAGGACAAATTTTTAAAAAAGAGTGGTTAGAATAAGCTCGTTATGAAGAAAAGGCTGTTCCGATTTGATTACCGACTAGGTACTACTATGAATGAACACATCACTATGTTTAATCAGTTAATAGCAAACCTGTTGAATTTGGATGTGAAATTTGAAGATGAAGACTTGGCTTTGATGTTGTTATCATCCCTTCTGGATGAATTTGAACACTTAGAAACTACTTTACTTCATGGGAAGGAGAATGTATCTTTAGATGTTGTGTGTTCTGCTTTGTATAGTCATAAATTGCGAAAGCAAGATAAAAAGAAAAGTAAAGCGGTTACAGAAGATGAAGCATTTGTGGCAAGAGGTCGTCAGCAGAGCCGGTCGAAGGGGAGAAGAGGAAGATCCAAATCAGAAAGCAGAGTTTCCAAACATGAGTGTGCTTTCTGTCATGAGAAAGGGCACTGAAAAAAAGATTGTCCAAAGTTGAAAAAGAAAGAGAAGGCTCCACAAGATGCAAATGTTGCAGAATGTAAAAGTGATGCAGAGTCAGATGTCTCTTTGGTGGTATCACCTTCAACATTTCATTCAGACGAGTGGATTCTAGATTCAGGTTGCACCTATCATATGTCTCCCATCCGGGAGTGGTTCTCTGATTTTGAAGAAATTGATGGTGGAGTTGTTTACATGGGTAATGACAATCTATGTAAAATAGATGGGATAGGTTCAATCAAGCTGAGGAATCATGATGGATCCACCAGAATTTTGAAGGATGTTCAGTACGTGCCGAATTTGAAAAAGAATCTCATCTCTTTGGGGACCTTAGAATCAAAAGGCCTAGTTGTGATGATGCGAGATAGAATTCTTAAGGCAACTTCGGGAGCAGTTGTGATGTTGAAAGGCATAAGGAAAAATAATCTATATTACTACCAAGGTAGTACAGTAGTTGGGATAGTAGCGGCAGCAACTTCTAGTAGCAAGAAGGATGCAGAGGCAACAAAGTTGTGGCATATGCGTTTGGGACATGCTGGTGAAAAATCCTTGCAAATTCTTGCTAAATAAGGATTATTGAAAGATGTGTGGGGACCTACTAAGACTCAATCTCTTAGAGGTAGGCATTATTTTGTCACTTTTGTTGATGATTTTTTCACAAGAGTATGGGTGTTTTCTATGAAGAACAAAGATAATGTGCTTGGAGTTTTTCTTAAGTGGAAAGCTCAAGTTGAAAACCAGACAGGAAGAAAGATCAAAGTTTGCCGAACAGACAATGGTGGAGAATACAAGAGTGATCCTTTCCTGGAGGTATGTCAACAGTTTAGCATAGTTCGACGCTTTACAGTTAGACAAACACTACAACAGAATGGGGTGTCGGAGCGTATGAATAGGACACTAGTGAAGAAAGTTCGTTGTATGTTGTCTAATGTTGGGTTAGGCAGAAAGTTTTGGGCTGAGGCAGTGACATACGCTCAACATCTCATTAATCGTTTGCCATCATCTGCAATTGGTGGTAAGACTCCTTTAGAGGTATGGTCTGGAAAACCTGTAACAGATTATGATTCTTTGCATATTTTTGGTTCTACCGCATATTATTATGTGAATGAATCAAAGTTGGATCCACAAGGAAAGAAGGCTCTATTTATGAGCTTCAATACTAGAGTTAAAGGATACCATTTGTGGTGTCTAGAGTCAAAGAAGACAATTGTCAGCAAGGATGTTACCTTTGATGAATCTGTCATGTTAAATAAGGTAACTCCAGAAGGGGCTGAAGGTACTTCGCAGTAGGTGGAGAGCATGCCGAAGCAAGTGGAATTTGAACAGATGATGGTGAGCCCAACAAAAAGCAATATCAGTGACTCTTCTGTGGTAGAAGAAGAGTAAGATGAAGAAGAAGTTCTGACCTAAGAATCTCAACAACAGTCAAAATCAATTGCCGTTAGAAGGACAAGACGAGAGATTCAAAAACCTGCTCGTTTTGCTGACATGGTAGCTTATGCACTTCCAGTAGTTGATGATGTTCCATCTATCTTCCCAGAAGCAATCCGAAGTTTAGAAAGTGGCAAATGGGCAAGTGCAATGGAAGAGGAAATGCAATCTCTTGAGAAGAACAAGACATGGAAACAGACACAACTACCGAAAGGAAAGAAGGCAATTGGATGCAAATGGGTATTTGCAAAGAAAGAAAGATTTCTTGACAAAGATGATATTCGCTACAAGGCAAGGTTGGTGGCTAAAGCCTACGCTCAGAAGGAAAGAATTGATTATAATGAGGTATTTTCTCCAGTTGTTAAACATTCTTCCATTAGAATTTTGTTGACCTTGGTAGCACAGTTGAATTTGGAGCTAGCTCAACTTGATGTAAAAATCGTGTTCCTACACGGTGATTTGAAGGAGCAAATCTATACGTCTCAGCTAGATAGATTCAAAGTTGCTTGTAAGGAAAATTGGGTTTGTAAACTGAATAAATCGTTATACGGATTGAAACAATCACCGAGGCAATGGTACAAAAGATTTGACAAGTTTATGATGGGCCAGAAGTACACAAGAAGTAAATACGATCACTGTGGGTATTTGTGCAAACTTCAAGATGGGTCCTACATCTACTTACTCTTATATGTTGATGATATGTTAATAGCATCCAAAAGCCAAGATGAAATTAACAAAATGAAGGCTTAGTTGAATGAAGAGTTCGAGATGAAGGATTTGGGAGAAGCCAAGAATATTCTCGGTATGGAGATAAGCAGGGATAGACCGGGAGGCAAGCTTTGGCTGATTCAGAAGCAGTATTTGACAAAAGTACTACAACATTTTGGTATGAATAAAGATATAAAACCTGTAAGTACTCCGCTTGCTCTTCATCTGAAGCTTAGTAACCAGTTATCTCCAAAGACGGATGAAGAACGAGAATACATAATGAAAGTCCCTTATGCTAATGCAGTAGGAAGCTTGAAGTATGCAATGGTGTGTATAAGACCCGATATTTCACAGGCAGTTAGTGTTGTGAGCAGATATATGCATGATCTTGGCAAGGTTCATTGGCAAGCTGTGAAATGGATTCTACGGTATATTCAAGATACTGTAAATGTTGGCTTATTATTTGAGTAGGATAAATCACTTGGTCAATACATAGTTGGATGTCCGAGGCCTCGCAAGTATGGGTCACGCAAGTAAATAGGGAAGTAAGAGTATCGATCCATAGGGAGTTACTGAACAATTGCTAAGCTAAAACCATTCAATTATTTGGGCTGATTACTTAAATGTTGATTATTGAGAAATTAATTATTTAACGTTTTGCCAAAACTAATCCTAAAACAAACAGAATAACTGCGCAATTTATGACTGTAAGGGATAAATCAGATATGTAAAAGACAGGTTTCAAATTTGGTTTCGTGATCGACTTCTAATTATTCTCTTATGGTTTATTCAATAAACTTGATCCCTAGACTTGGAAGGAAACTAGATCTAAATTATCTATGATTCTCTATCGAGATGTCAAAGAAGTATCGTAGTTAAAATCAATCCCGA
>JAOSBL010000002.1:4033940-4044057 GCA_027568915.1 Erythroxylum roraimae
TGTTCTTTAATCTTTCTCTCATTATCTTTGTGAGTTGAGTGATTAGTGATTAGTCACTTGTGAGGTAGGATTTGTGCTAAAAAACAAATCGATTGTAAAGGTAGCTTGAGCTGGAAATCAAGTGGTATTATAAGAGTTCACACTAAACTAAAAAATGTGTAGTAAAGTGGTTTGTCAAATCCTAAGTGGGAGCTTAGGTAGAGGACGTAGGTCTTAGCACCGAACCTCTATAAAAATAGTGTTTACTCTTCTTCTCTACTCTTTACATTTCAATTTAGTTAAATTGGTTTTTATGTGAATTAACTTCTGATTTTATTGTAAAATTCTACGAAAAGCTTTAGAGATCTATTCAACCCCTCCTTCTAAATTAAAATAAAATTTAGAATACTGGAAGCATAATGTACATTCATATAAAATTTAAATATATATTAAAATAATTATTAATCATAAGGTCATAATTAAAATAGTAATTAAACATATGAATGTACCTAAAAAACTGGAAAGCAGAGAAAGAGCTTAAGGTCTATGGGAATTGTTTAACTACAAGCATTCTTTATTAATAAATGTTATTGAAAGATGATTTGGCGTTCTAAAAGCAAGATTCTCTATACTTAAAAACATGCTGAGTTATGATATGAAGAAATAAAAATACATCGTTATTGCTTATTGTGTTATACATAATTATATTAGAATGTATGGACAAAGCAATGAATTATTTGATAGTTGTGTTGAAAATGAAGAACAAATTAAGGAAAGTGAAAATGAAGATATAAGTTCTCAAGTAGTGTATAATATCACTCCAACACAACTTCGAGGTATGTTTTAGAAGCGAGACGAAATTGTTAGACAAATGTGAAGTGATTATATTATTTCTAATTGATTTATATTTCTTTTTGTAAATGATAGTAGTATTATGTTTTCAAGAATTATAATATGATGAACATTTTTTATTGATTAGAATGACTACAATTAATTTTTAATTTGTAATTATATTTAATTTGCATAGATTTTAATTTTAACTATAACGATAATTAATTAATTTTAGAATATAATGTATTATATTAAAATTATTAACATAAGAGTATAATTATAAAAATAGAAATAGGATGATAAAACCAGACATGCTTTTGTTTTTAGTTTTTTATTACAAATCTCAACCAAACAGGTTTGTTTCAGTTTTTATATTACAAATTTTAACCAAACAAGTTTTTGTTTTTCTTAGAAAAAAATAAAACAAAAACAGAAAATAAAAAATAAAAACCAAAAACTACAACAGTAAAACAGAAGTAGAATCAAACGGGCCTTAAATTTTGTAAATCCTTATTTGAGTTTTATAGATTTGCTTGTCAGTTTGGCTAGTGATTTTTTCCTTTACACTAGAGGGTTTTTCACATAAGTCTTAGTATTTGCTTCTTTGTTAAGTTTTTTATTCTCATACTAATTTTTTGGTTAAACATGAAGAGTTTTTTTTTTTATGAAATGTAGTTGATCTTTTAGAGAGTTGTGTTATTGTCTCCCAACAAGCGGTATCATAATCATCATGATAAAAGTTGGAAACAGCTATATGGTCAAATTGACATTAACAAACTACTCTATTTGGAGGCCTATGATGGAGGACCTTCTATATTATAAGGATTTCTTTGATCTACACCAAAGGTGAGAAGGATGATGTTCCTTCAAAACTTGAGAAGATGTCAAATAGAGAATGAGAAAAGATAAAGTGAAAAAATCTAGGCACGATTCGACAATAGATTGATATTTGCATGTTCAACCATATGTCACAAGAAACGAATCCTTTTAAGTTGTATAAAAAGCTAGAAGGAATCTATGAAAGGAAGACTACCCATAACAAGGCCTCTCTGACTAAACTACTTGTAAACTTGAATATGAAAAATGGGAAATTTGTATGGCTACATTTGACTAATTTCCAAGATATAATTACTGAGCTCACTACAATAAAGATCATTATTGACTAGGAGCAAGGCTCACTACAATAAAGATCATTATTGATTAGATTCAAGCCTTGCTCCTATTGAGTTTGCTACAGGATAGCAAGGAGACATTGGTGGTGACGATTAGCAATTTAGCTCCTAAATGTGTATTCTCTTTGTATGTAATTGAAGAGAGTATGTTCAATGAAGAAATTATAAGAAAAGAGACGGAAGTTGACAACGCGCAAGTTTTCATAGTAGAAAGTAGGGGAAGGAGCAAGAGTAGAGGTCTCAAAGGGCATGACAAGTATAAGAATCGACCAAAGTCTAAAGGTGATAAAGAGGTGGAGACATACTATTATGACAAGCTACGACACATTAAGAGGTTATGTTATAAATGAAAAATTGATCAGAAAAAGCAAGATCATCATAATAATAGAGATAATAAGAATACTGCTGCAACAGCTTCAAGAACAAATGATAAGGTGTCCTTAGTTTTGTCCGCAAGTGAGTGCTTCCTTATCAATGATTTGGGTTCTAATTGGTTGATTGACACAAGAGCTTCATATCATTGTGTTTCAAAAGTAAAGTACATCTCAATCAGCTACCCAAAACCCAAATCATTAATATGGAGACTTTGGAAGCGTAAAGGTGAGAAATCAAAGTTGTGCCAAGATTATCGGTATGGGTGATATTTGAGTTCAAAAAAATGTCGGATGCTTATTAACCTTAAGAGATGTACAACACATACCTGATGTAAGGCCATATTTGTTATCACTAAACATGTTATATTAAGAAGGATTCAAGCAAACTTTTAGGGATATGAAGTAGAAACTATTTAAATAAGCAATGAATATTGCTCGAGGAGAGTTATGTTGCACATTGTATAAGGTACACTTAAAAGTGTGTGGTGGTGGAAAAGCACACATAATCGAAGAGAAAATCTCCAAATATGTAGCATCGAAAATTAGGGAACATAAGTGAAAAGGGATTAAAGTTGCTGGCTAGTAAATCCTTTATCCTAATCAAGAACACCCTAGAGCTTAATCCTTGTGATTATTGTTTGGCAAAAAAGCAAAACAGAGTCTCTTTCAAGATAAGATTTATAAGGAAGATGGAGATATTGGAGTTAGAGCATTTAGATTTTTATGGTTCAATTAAGGAGTCACTAGGAGGTAACAAATATTTTGTTACAATTATTGATGATGCTTCGAGGATGACTTGGGTATACGTATTGAAAGCAAAGAGTCAAGTTTTTGAAACTTTTTATAAGCTTCATTCCATGGTAGAAAGGGAAGATGAGAGGAAGCTAAAGTGTTTGTGAACAAATAATGGAGGTGAGTATACTTCCAAGGTGTTCGAAGAATACCGTATATCACATGATATTAAACTTGAGAAGATTATAAATTGGTACTCCATAACATAATGGTATTGCTAAGAAGATGAACATAAATATAATGAAGAAGGTTCGTTGCATGCTTAGAATGTCAATATTGTTGAAGATAGTTTAGGGTAAAGCAATTTGAACTCCAATCTATTTAATCAACAAAGGTCCCTCAAGTCCATTAAATTTTGAGATTCTGAGAGGGCGTGAACTAGTAAAGATCCCATATATCATCATTTGAGAGTTTTTGACTTTAAGGTAATTAGACATGTACCTAAGGATCAAAGATAGAAGCTTGACTTAAAGGCGATACCTTACATCTATGTTGGCTATGGTGATCATCAATTTAGCTTCAGACTCTATAACTCAGAGAACCTTAAAGTGATCAAAAGCAGGGATATGATATTCCAGGAGCACAAGAAAAGTGCAGATCTTCTAAGAGAAGATAAGTCCACACATAGTTGTTCATCCTATGGTATTCTTAACTCTTCTTCAATTTCTCACATTATTGAGTAGTTTATAGGTGAAGGAGATAAAGTGTGTGACCAAACGCACATTAATGGTGATCAGGTACAACTTGATAAAGATGAGCTACATGAACCACATCTGAACAGTGCTGAAGATGAAATCATTAATGAAATACAACTTTGAAAGTTGAAAAGGAAGAAAAGGTCTTCTACAAGATATTTGAGTTCATAATATTTGTTGGTTACTGCCAAGGGAGAGCCTGAGAATATGCAAGATGTTGCATCTTATGAATACAATGATCTTTGGCTCACAACTTTGAACGAAGAGTTGAACTCTCTAAAGAAGAGTGATAGATATGAGCTTGTGAAATTTCTAAAAGGCAAAAAGGCACTGACGAATAAATGGGTGTTTAAGATAATGAAAGATGGTGACAAGTTGGTGAAGTAGAAGGCAAAGCTAGTAGTGAAAGAGTTTAGTCAAAAGAAGGGTATAGATTTTGATAAAATCTTTTCGCCACTAGTTAAGATGACCTCAATTCAAATAGTATCCGGTTTGACTACATGTTTGGATCTTAAACTTAAACATCCGAATGTTAAAACAACTTTCTTACATAGAGATTTAGAAGAGGAGATATACATGGAACAGCCAGAAGGCTTTAAAGCTAAAGGTAAGGGGAATCTGATTTATAAGCTGAAGAAAAGATTATATGGGTTAAAAAAGGCTCCAAGGCAGTGGTATCATAAGTTTGATTCTTTTATGACATATTATAGTTACAAGAGAACTTATGTTGATGCTTGTGTGTATTTCAAGAATTTCACAGGTGAGGACATCATTCTTTTTCTATATGTTGATGATATACTAATTATGGGAAATTGAAGAAGAATTTGTCTAAATCTTTTGATATGAAAGATTTAAGTCTTGAAAAGCATATTTTGGGCATGAATATAACTCGGGATAGGAAGAGTAGAAAATTATGGTTGTCACAAGAAAGATATATTGAACCGATGTTAGAAAGATTTAATATGAAGCATGCCAAGCCAAGCTATAAAAGTGTGTAACTTTATCCAAGCTATAAAAGTGTAACTTTATGGCAATCCAAGCTATAAAAGTGTGTAACTTTATCTACAACTGAAGCAAAGTATGTAACTACAGTAGAAGCTAGTAAGGAGATGCTTTGGTTGAAAAGACTCCTTCAAGAGTTGGATGTGAAGCAAGAAGACCATATAGTATTTTGTAATAGTCAAAGTGTTATTGACTTGAGCAAAAATATTATGTATTATTCTTGCATAAGGCACATAGATGTCAAATATCATTAGTTGAGGTTCATGATTAACAATTGAAGTTGAAGAAGATTCACACAAATATAAATGGTGTTGATATGTTGACTAAAGTGGTTCCTGAAAACAAACGTGAGTTTTATAGTAAGCTTATTAGGATGTATCCCAAGTAGTTGTTGAAGCATAATATGTCTTTCCCATAATTGGGCTAGAGGGAAAGATTGTTAAGTGTCCAACCCTATTTTGAGACTTTTGATGATCGTTGATGCTTTTGTGATTCATAGGAATGACGAATAAGTGAAGACAAGATGAATGACAATTAGATGAAGTTCTTTTGGTGAGACACAACTGTGTAGGGTGCTACATGCCTATGTCCTTTACTTACATGATTGTGCGGATCAATTGTGTAAGTCTCTGGAACCATATGAAGGACATGAATGGCAAAGACATATATAGTCATGTACACAACTGTGTTTAGACTGTGTAATTCTTTGTAACCGTGTACATCTATGACTAAGACAATACTGGAAGAGACACAGTCACTTACACGGCCATGCATGTGACTATATACAGTGCAAAAAAATCTATGTCATGATATCAAAAAGAAAATATGTAAGTTTTGTAAGAGAGAGAAGTCAAAAGACCAAGAGTGAGGAAAACATAAAGAAAGCAAGTAGTATAGTATTCTCATCCTTTTTAATTATTTTTAGGATTAGTTTAAGATTTTGTTGATTGACATATCAACTTTGGATTCAATCCTGAAACTTTGTTAGACAAATTATAATAATGGAGTGAGTTATTAAACTTTGTAAATCTTTGGGGGACCTAGGGAAAAATTAGACCGAATCCAAATGAGTTCGTATACAACTAGGACATCACATCACTACCCAAAATCTTAAAGCAATGAGTTATAAGTCCTATCTTTGTATATAATTCACTTCATCCTTATATCTCTTTTCGATGTGGTCATTCCACTTGAAAATTTCTAACATATCTTTCTCACAAGTGAATCTATCCATATCGGATTAGCTCCCCCTCAACTCATACCTTATATGACACTATTTGAGTCACTCCATGAATCACCCATTTATCTTACCCAAATCCATGAATCTCTATTCACTGGACTTCGCCAACCTAACTCTGATACCAATGAAAGGTTATAAGGGGGTCTAAGGAGAAACTAGACCAGATTCTAGTAGGCTCATATATAACCAGAATATCATATTTCAACCTAAAACTTTAAAGCAATGAGTTATGAGTCATACCTTTATATATAACTCACTTCATCCTTATGTCTCTTTCCGATGTGAGATTACTCCATCTGTGAATTTTTAACACTTTTTAGTTTGTATATCTTTATTTTGTATTTATTATGTTTATATTTAATAGGTGTAGATATTTATAACATTATATTGAGTTGTTTTTGGTTAAATTTATCGTTGATTTTATTTGAATTATATATATTTTATGGCATTTCTTATAATATTACTTTCATATTTTTCACAAAAACATATTTAATTTAGAGTTTATATCATAGAGTCATTATGTTAACATGATGTGTTTGTTTAACTTAACAAGAGTATATTTCTAATGACATTTGAAGACATAAAATGAATGTCATACTAACATATCTAACTATTAAATCAAATTTTAGGAGTTCAAAATTAATAATCTTATGGAATGGTAATCATGATATATACACAATTGTGGCTTCACAATTAGTAATTAATTGACCCAATTGCACAATAAAAATGAAATATTAAAATTTGACATGAAAAAATAAACATTGCCCAGTAAAAGACTCAATCATCAAATCAAAATTTAAATATTTCAAATTAGTATTATTAATGAATTACAATCATGGTACATACAATTGTGGTTCTATAATTTTTTATAAAGGGAACATAAATCTTTTGATGGTAAGCTGGTATTGAATTTTTCGTTTTGCATACATCTTAACCAATTTGCTTTACCACTTCAACTTTAAAAAGAAAAACTAAATTTTGTATAAGAATCTAAACCCATGAAGTACGTAAATCAACTAATAATAATAACAACTAAGAGTTGAACTTTTAGCATACTCAACTCCTTGGTGCGTTTGACTACTTTTCAAAACTTTTGCAAACGCCTTCTAAGGCCACTTCTTCCCAAATCTTTCTTGAAGAGCTTACGCAATTTGGTATTACTTCTTATGATTATGACTGGTTGTCTCAACCTATCTCTCGGCAAGAGATTGAAGCCTTATTGAAGACATTGAACCCTTACAAAGCGCCTGGTCCTGATGACTTTAATCCCCTATTTTTCAACAAAGCCTGGCATTTAATACAACCCACTGTGATTGATGGAATCCTTAAGTTCTTTAACGAAGGAAACATGTTGACAGAATTTAATAGCACTTTCATTACTCTTGTTCCCAAAGCTGGCGACCATACCTCCTTCTCAGATTTTAGGCCAATTTCATGCTACAATACAATTTATAAAATCATCTCCAAAGTGCTAGTTCTTAGGTTAAAAAGAGTGTTGGGTAACTACATTGATTTATCTCAAGGGGCAGTCATCCCAGGTTGTATTATGGGGGACAATATAATGTTACTGCAGGAACTTGTCAAAGCCTATGGTCTTAAAAGAGGAAGAAGGAATTGTTTTCTTAAGGTAGACCTGAAAAAAGCTTGTGATAGTGTGGATTGGATCTTCATTATGACTACCCTCCAAGCCTTGGATTTTCCACCAATATTTGTACAATAGGTTTCAGAATGTATCACAGATCCTACTTTTAAAGTCTTGGTGAATGGGCAGCCCAGTAAACACTTTAAAAGCTCCAAGGGAATCCGACAAGATGTCCCCCTTTCACCATATCTCTTTAATCTTGTTTTAAAGTTGTGGTAGACCGAACTGAAGCTTTTAAATATCACTTCAAGTGTAAGAATATGAGGATTACAAACTTGAGCTTTGCAGATGATCTTATTTTGCTTTCTAAGGCAGGTCATACTTTTGTCTACTAATGAAGGCCTTGAAAATATTTAGCAATCTCTTCGGTTTGAAAGTGAATTCTACTAAAAGTGGTTTCTTCTTGTCTAAATCTGCCTTGTAGTGTGAATCCACTATCCAATCCATCACTGGTTTCAATTTTCTATCATTGCCAATGGTCTATCTTGGTATCCCAATTTCTGGTTCTAATCCTACTTCTGCTAATTTCTCCTTGCTAGTTGGAAGGAAAGAGTAAAACAGTATCCTGGAGTTCTAAATCTCTATCTACAGCAAGATCCAACTCATATCCTTTGTATTGAATTCTGTCAATGTATTATGGTCTGCTATATGGCTATACCTAGGAAAATTACTAAAACCGTAGAGAGGATTTGCAACACTTTTCTATGGTATGGATAGGAGGAATCTTCCATGAGGGCTTGTATGCAATGGAATGAGGTTTGTTTACCTAAGAATAAAGGAGGTCTTGGGATTATCTCTCTAAAAATGATGAATACACTTATGATGGCAAAAAGACTTTGGCATTTATTGATTGATAAGCAAACCCTTTGGTGCAAATGGGTACATGGCATATTCATCAAGGCAGGAAGCATCTAGAATGTTAAAATCATAGCTAATTCCACATCAACTTGGAGACATATCCTTAAAACAAGAGATAACTTAACGCACAAATTTGTCACTGTGATTGGGAATGGTAAACTCTATAGTTTCTGGTTTGACAACTAGTTGTCTTATGGCCCTTTAATTAATGTGCAAGGGATGGACTATCTTAGAAATATTCTCGACCAAAACATCATTGAGGAGGCTCTAAGGGATAGACAAATCTTTACTCAAGATGTTGTCCCTATCTCTATATTACCTTAAATTCATCAAACTAACCTACTGGAGGTGAGGACAAAACTATTTGGAAGCACTCCAACAATGGGATTTTTCACCAACAAATCTTGTAAGAATTTCATACAGAAGCACCTTTCTATAATTCCCTGGACCGGGTCGTTTGAATCAAGCATTGTCATCCTTGAGCTGCGTTTATATTGTGTGGCAAGCTTTAAAAGAAAAACTACCAACAGTTGACAAATTGAAGTGCTTTCTTTATATTCCTAACTGGTGCATATTATGTCAAATGGCTGAACGAACATTTATTCATTCAATGTGAGATTGTTAATACCAGCTCAAGGGCAATCCTACACAGCTGTTGTATGGTGAATATACCTAATTGTTGGAACTTTTTCAAGGCTTGGTGTGATCAATTTGCACTTTTTGATGATCCTCTCACGTGGTGCTTTTGTGTAGCTCTTTCTTTCATCTAAGGAGCAGTTTTAGAACAACTTATTTGTACAAATCAGAAGATATATCAACCTACTCAAACTCAAATTCTGAAACCAAGAGTATTGGACTAGAGCGTGGAACATTTTAACCCCTAACTTGCCTAGGATGATTGCTAATTTCTCTTTTTGTAACTCATATTGCCTAACAAATATACACTAGCTCTTTGTAGCTTGTTTGTAACAAAACATTTAACGGCCAAATTCATTACAATTCCTCAACAAAAAAACAAAAACTTTTCGTAGTCCTTATCACTTGATGTTCTTTTGGTTATGGGAAAGTTGCTTAGGTTTTGGCAAATCTTTAATAATATAAAGACATTAATTTTCTCTATAACTAAAAGGCAGTGGTTAACAATTTGTTGTATTTCAAGGTAAATACACCTATTTCGTAAGGTGAAAGTGCTTTTTCAGATCTGCATCGTTTACAAAAAGGTCACGGTCTAATTGATAAATATACATAAGTAACACATCTACCTAGAAAGTCCACGACTTAATCTCCCTAGATTTGCTTCTAAATATGAAAGTCGGCCAAATACAATATAAAGAGAAACATCAAAGCTGCAAAGAGAAAAGAATTCTTCTCCGGCCGCAATAAACTCAATGGTTGGTTAAATAAAATAATAAATTATACCTAAACTCCTCGATGGCTGTCTGCAAGTGTGTGGCCATCATAAATCTCGTATTGATAATCCTCATCAAGGTCCTCCATGGTTTTCCCGAATACAAATGACTTTGTTCCCATTG
>JAOSBL010000002.1:4059720-4070320 GCA_027568915.1 Erythroxylum roraimae
ACATTTGCTTTTGTGGGAGGAGGGGTATTTCTGGAAGTTGCTTATATGTTTTGTCTCGGAGACGGAGACAAAAATTTATCCTTCATTTTTAAGATGAATAAAAATTTTTGCCCCTGTCATCCAGAGACGGTGGACAAAAAATTAGAGACAACAATTAAACATTATCGGAGACAAAATTATTTTGTCCTGTCATTTATCTCCGTCCCCGAAGATATCAACCATACAGGGGGTTAACAACCGGAGGTCAAGAAGGCAGAATTTGGGTCCATTGCCTAAAAGCGTGCGTGAAAAAGCATTTTTTATTCTCCTTCGACAGCGAAACATGCGCATTTTAATGATTTATGTTGAGCCAAAACGACCATGTCGTTATGGTTTCCGAGGGCATTCCTGTCTTCTCTCCACCTGTAAACGATATTTCAACGTCATTTGGGAGTCAACAAATGTGCTCCACTACAGCAGCATCGCCCTCGGTTTTATCGTAAATTGCAACTTCATGCCATTGTTTCCTTCGTTTTATCAAATCTTGGGGCGTATCCGTAAATTTCTTCACTCGCAGTGCCTGCTTAAGCACTCAGCCCATCCGTCAACTTTCAGGTCTCCTGGTCTTCGCCTAGTGCAAAATTCTGAAACATCCCGAAAACGGCGTCGCTGGAAACAATTGCTCTTTTTATTATATCAAAATTTAACGGATGCCAGTCGCCGAAGCAGAGTCACATCGAACCAGGGCTCGAATTCCGACTCGAGCACCGGCTGCACGACCACCACCATCACCTCGCCGGACGCCTTTAAGACAACTTCTCCGCGTGACCTCAATTGCCGGTGGAATCCAGTTCGGTTGGGCGCTGCAGCTCTCTCTTTTAACTCCTTACGTGCAAGAACTCGGCATCCCTCACGCGTGGGCCAGCATAATATGGCTCTGTGGCCCGTTGTCCGGCTTAATAGTTCAGCCGCTGGTCGGCCACATGAGTGACCGTTGCAAGAGCCGATTCGGACGCCGCCGGCCGTTTATTGCTATTGGCGCTTCGCTGATAACTATCTCTGTCTTGATCATCGGCCACTCCGCCGATATCGGCTGGCTTTTGGGTGACAGTGGGAGCTCTAAGCCGAGAGCTATTGCAGTATTTGTAGTCGGGTTCTGGATTTTGGATGTTGCCAATAACATGACTCAAGGTCCTTGTAGAGCACTTCTCGCTGATCTCACCGGTGAACATCGACCTTACTTATTTTCTTTTTTCACCTTATAATTCGAAATCATATGCGTTTGATCTTGCATATTCGATACTTTTAGTTCGTTGGAATAAAATCTTACCGAATCGAGACTGAGATAATGATCTCGTTAACTTAAATTATTTGTTTTTAACCATTCATAGTAGTAGAATACGATAAATGCTGTTATTATTGTGATAATTATTCCTTTTATGAGTAAACCCTCGCATTTCTTATTTGATTGGTATAACCTTACCTTTCTTTTTTGAAGTTTCATATAATATTCTTATTTCTCAAGCTACGGACCTACAATGTAACTTGGCTAGTGGCTTACAGTAATTTTAGTTGTTATCATCCTCTTGGGAGGGAAATAGTTGCTGTGACTTCGTGATCAAATTATCGTCTCCGTCAGGCATTTCTGTTTCACGCATTAATTGAAATCCCACGATTCAACTAAGCAATTTAGTGGTTCGAAGATTTTATGTTTTCTGATAAGTAGAGATCTCTAAGCACCTCGTGAAGGAGCTGCTATCCTAGTATGACAGGTTGATGTAGCACTGTAACTGTTGGCGGTGTACTAACTCCCTGTCCCAAACCAGATTTACTTGTTTACAAAACAAGTAATGACATGATGAAGAGTTACGGAGGAAGTTAGAATTTCTTGTTCCAGTAAACAGTAGGTACTTATTTGGATGGAGAGAAATGTTATAAATGCATTCTGTCAAGTATTGTTTGTTTCACTGAGTTTAATTATAAAAAGCATTTGTCTAGTTGCTTTTCTTTTTTTTTTTCACGATATCTCGTTTCTTTATCTGGATCCGGTTGGTTTTTCTGTTGAAGTTCCAATTCTTATTTGTGATTGCAAATACTTGTATAAAAGAACGAAACTTTTAGCTAAAACTTGGCATTTTTCTTATTTTGATTCCTCTGCTATGTTAGGAAAGGATCACAGAAGGACTAGAGTAGCAAATGCTTATTTCTCACTATTCATGGCAGTTGGTAATGTACTTGGTTATTCTACTGGATCATACAGTGGCTGGTTCCGGATTTTTCCTTTTACAGTTACCACTGCATGTAATGCCGACTGTGCCAATCTCAAGTCTGCATTCTATCTTGATATTATTTTTATGATGATTACTACATATCTAAGCATCACAGCTGCTCCTGAGATGCCTTTAGGTTTGTCAGAAAGATTTCTGCCCTCTGTGGAAGAAGCTCCAGTAGAGTCATGCCATGAACAAGAGGCTTTCTTATGGGAACTGTTTGGAACCTTCCAATACTTCTCATGGTCTATTTGGATAATATTACTTGTCACTGCTCTGAATTGGATTGGTTGGTTTCCATTTCTTCTCTTTGATACAGACTGGATGGGTCGAGAAGTTTATGGTGGTAAGCCTAATGAAGGAAATAATTATGATGCTGGTGTCAGAATGGGTGCATTTGGTTTGGTCTTGAACTCGTTCATCCTTGGATTAACATCTCTGTTCATGGAGAAGCTGTGTCGAAAGTGGGGAGCTGGTTTTATGTGGGGGGTTTCAAATATACTTATGGCTCTTTGCTTCCTTTCTATGCTCATGCTCTCGTATGCAACAAAACTTATGGGCTACATAGGGCATCAACTGCCACTAAGTAGCATCGTGGCTGCAGCATTGATTATCTTTGCAATTCTTGGTTTTCCACTGGCTGTAAGTATCTAGATCCTTCTACTAAAATGTTCTTTCTTTTTCCAGAAGTATTGCAGCTTGAACACTCATACTGTAAGATGTGTTAAGTGACCATTTTACCACAATAGCTTAAGCTATTGTGTGAGGCAAACTTAATTTGTTTTATATATTCACTAACACACCCCCTCAAGTGAAAGCCCTTTGGGCTTGAAATTTGCACATACTCACTCTACCTTGTGCTGAATAATAAGTAGGTGGTAGGATTTGAACTCATGACCACTTGGTCACAAAGGCTCTGATACCTTGTTAAGTGATCGTTTCACCACAATAGCTTAAGCTGTTGTGTAAGGCAATTTAATTGGTTTTATATATTCACTAACAAGATGATACTTTAAGATAGTTGTATTCCTAGCTATTGGCTTCTCCGTAGCCTTTGCTGGCCAGGGTTACTCTGTTTCTTGATTTCCTTGTCTTCAGTAGTACTGAGCTACCTTATCTTCTAGTGGCAGAATGCAAATTTAAACTGCTACGCTTGAATATGTGAAAAATGTACATATAGATTTTTCCTTAGCGGAACATCAGTATTCGAGCCCCTAAGTGCATTGGGGTGTGTGAAAACAGAAACCATCAGAGTATTTCTCTACATGTATACGTTCATTTTAAACAAATGCCATAAATGGTTAATTCTTCTTAGGTGTATTCCAAATCTTTAATTACTAATATTGCATGAACAACTAAGGTCCCATTTTGTAAACAGTAATGAAGGAATCGGAATAAAAACACAGGAATGAGAATATAAAGCGAGGATTAGATTATGAATGAAATTATTAGGTATATGTGTTTGGTATGTAATCACTAAGAATGTGATTAATAAGATCATGGTTATACTAGTATTTAATATTAAATATTAGGAATTATAATGATTTTTTTTACTTATATTTAGTTATTATATGATTTATTTTGTAAATATTTAATCAAAATGTTTTGTATTTTATAAGTAATTAATCAAAATTATTTTTCAATGATTTATAAAATTATTATTTTTAAATAATTATGAATAATTTTTATGATAAGAATAAAATTAAAGAACTGTAAAAACTTGTTCTTAATATAGTATTAATAAAATAAAATAAGATAATTATTAAAAAATTAAATATAAAAGAGTGTAATATATGGTTTTGACAATAATAATTGAATAGAATTAATATCCTCACAATATACTAAAATATTTTGATAAATATTCTAATAATCTCGCTCACTGTTTATCTCATATTCCTGATATTTCATTCTAGCTTATACCTGTTAAGTGACCATTTCACCACAATAGCTTAAGCTATTGTGTGAGGCCAACTTAATTAGTTTTATATATTCACTAACACACCCCCTCAAGTGAAAGCTCTTTGGGCTTAAAACTTGCACAGGCTCACTCTACTTTGTGCTGAATAATAGGTGGGTGGTAGGATTTGAACTCACAACCACTTGGTCACAAAGGCTCTGATACCATGTTAAGTGACCATTTCACCACAATAGCTTAAGCTATTGTGTGAGGCCAACTTAATTAGTTTTATATATTCACTAACAATACCTATACGGAATAAAAGTTTATGATTGTTTAGAATTCATTCTAATTTTTCTTAATTCTTTATTTCATCTATTAATAGTAATTAAAGAAGTAAAAGTTAAGGAATAAAAGTTGCATTTTCATTCCCGCTTTTTTATTACTGGTTATCAAGCAAAACCTAAATGTACAAGTTAGTTTCAAACATTAAGATTTTATTCCCTTCTCCTAGTTAGTGCTAATTGGAATAACTCCTTAAAATGTTCATAATTGAGATGATAACTGAAGTTTTTTGATTATATTTATATGGTCATTTCTTCTCCTTATAAAGTTGACATGGTGGTAGTACATATCAAGTCTAATAGGTTACAAAACCCTAGATCCAGATTTCTATATTGGATTTTCCATTAGAATTTGATATGAAAATGATAGTCCATAAGAATTAATAGCTCAAGGGGATTATAGACTCTTCATTTTCTTAATTCTGCTTGGTTGTCTACAAAAGAGAGAGGAGATATGAAGATAACAAGAACTTTTACCATTTGAGAGAAAACAAGGTCAGTGAGCGGCTTTCTGATTAGCTAACTAGTTCTGCATTATATTAGTACTTCTCCTTTTCTTTCTTTTTACAAGATGTTGGAAGTTTGACACTATGTATAAATTTGATTTTCCAAGAGGTCTATATTTCATTATAATATAGCATTATAATCTTTGATTAGGATATAAATTTGATGGTCTAATGTTTGTGAAAAGCTCCATTTACAGTTATAGAATTAAAAGTCCAACTCCAACTTACATATTATTGTCCAGCTACTTTTTATTTATCTGATCAGTTATCTTGTCTTTGTTTATATCTATATATATATTTGTAAATGCATAATAAGTATCTAATATGAAATTGAATGAATATAATAACCCTTTTATATGTGCATGAAGCATGATATAAAATTACACATTTTCAATAAATAATTGCTAAAAATTTAACCTTAGTCAATGTAAGTTAAACAATAGAAAAACTTTAGAATAGTTACATTCAATGAATAAACTTAGATTACAATTTGTATTGGTACTGCCTACATTTTAGTTGTAACATTCTTCTGTTAATCAAGGAGGAAACTGATATCGTTGTCATTGGGATATTTTCCTTGCAGATCACTTATAGTGTTCCATATGCCTTAATTTCCTCACGTATTGAACCTCTTGGACTTGGCCAAGGTGGAATTTCTTTATTTTGTTGCTCAACTTTTTCTGTTGTTGGGAAAGGCTTTTTAACTGCTTGTTTTCATGATTGTTTTTTGCAGGGTTGTCAATGGGTGTTCTCAATTTGGCAATTGTAATCCCACAGGTACCTCTCATGTTACACACATGCATGCGTATGGGGTTTGGGATGGGCTGATCATAGGTGCATGTTTTTGTCCTTTTCCTTGAAAAAGAAAAGGAGTTTTTAGTAGAAATAAAAGTATATACTCGTTTTTTCTGATAAGATGAAGGGCTAGGAGGGTTGTCATTTGTAAAATGAGATGATCACTGGATGCCAAACTGCTTATTGGAAGAATTTCAAGAAAGGCTATAGAAATTCCATGTCCCCTTTTGCAATTTGCTGCGTATGATACATTTTAGAGTTACATGCATTACATTATAATATCATTATGTTTGTTCACAAAATACAAAAAGAAGCTGATAACACCATGATTAGGTAAATTGTAGATTTCATGTTCCTTGAGATATTCAATTCAATGCTAATATAAGATTCTTAAGTTAATTGTACAATTGGATTTAGTTTTACATGGAAATATTTTCTTTAACAGCCTGATTTCAAGGGATTTAGTCTTGCAATCAATAGCATCATCTTATTTTAATTTTCCGTCGAGCACTTTGTTTCTGTTTACAATAACAATTTCTCCACCTAACAACTTTTATGATTGAGACAATATTTATCAACACAGGTCATTGTGTCAGTAGGAAGTGGACCATGGGATCAACTGTTTGGTGGTGGAAACTCACCGGCTTTTGCTGTTGGAGCCGTTGCAGCCTTTAGTGCTGGAACTATAGCCATCTTGGGTATTCCTCGGTCTATTGCTCAAAAGCCCAGAGCCATCAGATGAGGTATTTTCTTGTACTTTTTCCAGATTACAGTTAAGACCAGAATGCATCATAGTGCTAACTTATGCGAGGAGCTGTATTCAACTCCGAGTAATTGAGGTTTTTTACTTATTGTCTTCCTTACCCAATATCTTTTGTCTTTTGGCTTTATTTACTTCTTTGGCCTTCAAGTTATTAGAACTCCTTGGTTTTAATTTTATTGCATCATGGTTGCCAGTGTCCTGGAGTAGGATCCGAGCAGCAATGTTTTTGTTTAGCAAAGTGGAGACAGAATTTTGAGAAAATGGAGGATTTCATGGAAAATTTTGAAGTTTTGGGAATTTGTTAAGATTTAGAAAGGCCATGCTCATCGGACCTTCTGTAAGACAGTGACGAAATTCCTAAAATTTGACGCTTAAGGATTCAATTTGTTGTGCACTCTGCATGTTTTAGAAACAGTTTCGGCTTATTATATGTACAGAAAGCTGCGATATGCACCATGGTAAAGTATTGCAAATACCATAGCTGTATGTGGAAGATGGGAAATATGAGAGGCTATCGAAATTCTCTTCGTATATGTGGAAGAGTGCACCTGCTTCCATGGAAAGGAAAATGAAGCTGAAGATTACTTCCGAAGACTACTGTACCAACCAAGATAAGTTTCTATTGATCGAGACAAACTTCTCATGGGAAAATAAAATCTTCCAATCCTGTTTTATTACCCTCCTGGTGGTCCAACCGTCCAAGCATGATGTATTTGAGTTTCTTGCATTGTGTGCCTGAATTTTGCTGTATGAATGTGTTGAATAGTGCTTGGTGGCCAACAGTTAGTGCGTTAGTTGTGCGATTGTAACCTTGATGGAGACATGCCTTTTTGATGCTGTGCTTTTCGGAATAGAATGATTGATTTCTGTAGAAAGCATCCCTTGTTATTTATTTCAATGTCCTTGCGTGCCTCTGAACCTAGGAATAAATTCTTGCGTTCATTGCACTTATCAGTATCTAAGATAGCCTGTTTTGCTTTCAATGCACCCATGCACTGCCTTCTGTTAAGGTCTGAGAATCATTTAAAGACATTGTTTAGTTGCACATTATTTATGCTTCTTATTTGTCAAATCATAAATGAAGAGATGGCAGGACAGTCAAAAGATAGCCTATTGAAAAACTAACATAATATGATTGTTGAGCAGCACATCAATTCTAGTTTTGGTCCCCCATGCTTGGGACACTGGAAATGCTTGCCTGTGTGCATGCAACTGTTTATGCATGTTTGGGTACAAGGTAGTGCGAGTTTTAGGAAGAGAAATGGGATAGACCATGGAAAGATTGTAGCTAAGCAAAAATATCAATTCATATAAGAAGACAAGTAGAATCCAGCTAAAAAGAATAAAAACCAAAATTTAAGAACTTCTTGACATCTCCATTCGCCTGTATGTGACTTATTCTGAAATTAAGCATCGACCCTTTTCAGGAAAGAAGAGGGGAAGGTGAAAAGCATGGAATCCGAGAATTTATTAGATTTTTTAGACTCGTATAATCTTTTTCTATTTTCATAAACGTCGAAAGGTCTCGTCATTGTTTCATTTCCTTTCCTTCGTTGAGACTTACATTTGACCATTCGTGTTCTACTTTTTGTTTATTATTCTGCCATGAAAAATTCTACTCGACCTCCACTAACAACTTGGTGTGCATGACATGATTTTCTGATCAGACACAGTGAGATTGGCATCGCTACGTGATCCTAAAAGTGAAATTCTCTATATTCACAACAGTCAATCGGGATCTCACATTATCGTGAACCCCACTTTCCGATTAGGATGATAACATTCGAAATTGGGTTTGGTTCTTCAGTTTCATACCATCAAACGCTTATGCAATGTCTGTTTTTTTTTTCCTCCCCTTATTTTTCGACGGGTTTCATTGGTTTGTTTATCTTGACACAACTTGTTCTTGTCCACTGGTATTTTGTCATGACACGTTGCTCTCATCCACAGCAGCTTATTATGCTGGAGAGTGGAAACACATGGAATCTGACATTGGAGGGGTGGGTATGGATTTCAGGGAAGTAATATCTTCCACTATATACATTGAAAACTAGGAGAAAAAGAAACAAAAAAAAAGTGATTCTTCTGAAGAAGCTACTGGGGGTCGCTGTAGCCAAAGGTTAAAAAATTAAAAGAGAAAAAGATACAGAACTTAGAAACTGCAATTGCATGCTCTATTCTGTTTCTGTGCTGATGATGGATAACGTTGGCTTTTACTTCTCTAATGTCTCCAGGCAAAGAACCTCTTCTTTCACCCCGGCAGAGAGACAGTCCCTCGTCTCTCTTGTGAGAAAAAGGATACGAATTAAATGGTTGCAATTGAAGCACGTACATATTACTATTTGGTTTGGTCTCTCTCTTTGTTGTTTGTTCCCTTCCTTCCATCTGCCTCTTCTCTATACTGCCATTTTACTGTCACTTCCCCCATTAACTACTTTGTGGTCCCATGCACCTACTCTCCACAAAATCCCATGAAGATAAACCTTTTTAAATTTTTCTTACTTACAAAAGTTATAACATCATCAATACATTTTTCTCACATGTTCTTCTTCTACCCTTGATGTCTTGAAGCTTTGTATGTGGAGCATAAGCTGTCAAGTTTACAGACGAAACAGATGGGGCCTGTTTTTGTACTGAAAGTTTGGCACCTCTCAAATTCGACAAATAGTCAAGAGATGTTTTCATGTTCAAGTGGGCTTCAGATAATCAAAAGGATCGATCGTATATATGCTTAAGGATGTGTTAAATCACATGGGTTGTGTAAGGAATTGGCATATAGCATATGCATAACCTGCCTTAGAATATGAGACATATCTCCTAACTCACAACTTGGTGGTGATTGATGCCGAGGAAGCGAATTTGCTTTTGCCGTTTCCCACTCCCTCGTGCACAGCACAACTCCACTTGACAAACTCAGAGGATTAACTTCATTAATTGGATTAATATTACCATAACTAAACCCCAATTAGACTACACTTTCTTTCCTATCCTTACTCACTGCACCTTTCTTTTTCTTTCATCTAATTATGATTACAGGTGCTTTAGAGCGAGAGAAGACGAGTGTTGAAGAAGAGGATTGGCCTGGCCCCCACAAGACAAAAGCTCTAACAATTTTCAGTAGTACCACTAGTAGCCACTTTTTCACCGCCTTCTCTTCACGTAACTTCACAAAGCACAACGTAGCTGTAGGTCCTGATTTCTTCATGTATATATATGAGCTGCATACCCTCTTAACAGGTATCCAGAACTACCCTGTGACAAACAAAACAAGAACAAGAAACTCTCTCCCTCCCAACCTTCCCAACACGTTTATATATCTTGCTCTTCAATCTCGTTAAGCCTTTTTTCTTTTTCTTATCTAATAAAATACTAGCTATAGCTAACATGTGCAACCCAAAACCTTCTTCTCCTTCCTCATTTCTATGCTCTCCCACTACCCGTTTCTCTATTCCCAACAAAGCCACGGATCTTTATACCGATGATCAAGAGGAGCTAAATAGATGGCCAACCCTTTCTGAGGTAAAAACAAAAGAAACAAAAAGAACCAACCTTTAATTGTTTCGATTAACATGTAACAAAAGGACGTGTGTTCTTCTTACTCAAGTTTTGTGTTTCTAATGTTGCTTTCTTTTTGCCCTTTTTTCTGCTTCCATGTCAGGCCTCAGAGGAAATCAAAGCCATAGGAAAGATCTCTGGACCAACAGCAATGACTGGTCTTATTCTGTATTCAAGAGCAATGATCTCCATGCTTTTTTTAGGGTATCTTGGTGAGCTCGAGCTGGCTGGTGGCTCTCTATCCATCGGTTTCGCTAACATCACCGGTTACTCTGTCATCTCTGGACTAGCCATGGGAATGGAGCCCATTTGTGGACAAGCTTATGGGGCCAAACAAATGAAGCTTCTCGGACTCACTCTTCAAAGAACTGTTCTTCTCCTCCTCTCGGCCTCTGTTCCCATCTCTTTCATGTGGCTAAACATGAAGAGAATTCTCTTATGGTGTGGCCAAGATCATGATATATCATCTGTTGCACACACTTTCATTCTTT
>JAOSBL010000002.1:4076187-4093526 GCA_027568915.1 Erythroxylum roraimae
AACAAGATTTTTTATCAAATTTGAAAACAAAAACAGAAAACCAAAAATAAAAACGGAAACAAACACCCCCTTAATTTTTTATTTAAGTTTTTATATCACTTACTTAAAAAAGTCGACATAATTAGTGCACAAAATTCCTTATTTTGTGTTAATTACAAAAGAGCAATTTTTACCGGTTGCTTTAAGGCTCTCCTTCTTTTTTTATGTTACTTACTCAATGTAATATTGTTTTAATTATACCTTAAAATGAACTAGCATTATAAATTTTATATTATAATAAAATATAATTTTAGAATTATAAAATGACAAAAAATTAAGATAATATAACAGAATAACTTATATAGTAATTAAATAATTAAATATTAAAATAAAAAAACAAGGTAATTGACCCTTGATTATAATATAAAATTGCTCGGATAACAACTACGTAAAGAAAAACTTAGTCTAATCACAATCTTAATTGAATATGGCATTAGCTACGTTAATGATCTCCATTTTCCAAAGGAAATGCCCTCTCAAAAATCACTCGCCCCTCAACTTCACCCAAGATCCTCTGTCCAGTTTTTATGGTGTCTTATTGTGTCCAGTAAATCTCAGCCATTCATTTATGCGGGTTCCATATAAATAAACGTGAGACCCGCATAAATAAATGGCTGAGATTTACTGGACACAATAAAACACTATAAAATTAGACAGAGAAATTGGACTCCCTCAACTTAGGCTCTTCCCACTACATGTTCTATCATTCCGCCTCCATTGCCGAAAGTTCCAACTTTTCTAAGACCTCTACCTATGTTGTTAAAAATGGTATTATTAGCTACGTACAATATAGCGAGTGACTGATGCCTTTTCCTAGTGTTTCTGAAAAGGCTCGACGGATCAGTTTCGCGTTGTGAAATTATTTGTCTACCTATGCCTATATATGCCTATAGTCATAATATGTTGCTTTTTTATATGGTTCCCTTCCTTTGAAGATTCATTCATGCATGTCAGTACAGTGTCTTCCATTATACACAGAAAGCAGAAACATGGTCAAATTATATGTTATATAACCAATCGATCATGATCCAAAGTGAATGAAAAAAGTGGTGGTATAGAATATTATTACGATTTACATAGTGTATGCCAAACAAGAGCATTGACGTGTTGACTTGATGAAATTTATGTACAGACGAAGAGGAAATCCCGGCGTGTCATTAGCTAACAGCAGCATGACTAGTCCACAATAAGGACATCACAAGTAGTCAAGTGCCACATTTTGTGGGTTATGTGATGGGATAAGGTCGTCTCTGTACAGATAAATAGAGAGATGGGTTTGCAATTGCATTGCATGGTTTAAAGATGCTGGAGCCTTTTTTTGTGCGTGTGTCTTCCGAGGCCACATGAATGGAGGAACCAACACGTTCTACTACTTTTATGTTGGATATGAGGTAGTGAGTAGTGAGGGGGTACCGCAATTGTTTTTGTTTGTTGATGATTCTTCTGTTTCAAGTGTTTTTGAAGGTTTGACAAATTGAAAATGTGATGATGATGAGTTCAAATATTCCTTGTCTCTTTAGGAATCCCTTTTCCTTTTTTATCTATTCGATGTTGCATATTCTGACTTCCACGATCACAAACTCTCTCTTTCCAGTCTTCCTTTATTGGTTCCAAACCCTGAAGTCAATGGTATTTATGTATTTCTTTCTTCTTACATAAGAACTAAAGCTTGTTTTTATTTACAAAGCTATATAAAAAAAAGGGTTATCTAAATGAGTCCAGGTCTCTTGTCCAATATTATGGTGTCTTATTGTGTTCAATGAATTTCAATCATTTATTTATGTGAATTTCGCGTGGGTTCCACGTGGACCCCATGGCCTCGTCAAAATAAATAACTGAGATTTTATGAGACAAAATAAGATAGAGTAATATTGGACGGAGGATCTTTTCTTTTATGAAAAATCCACTTTGTTTAATGGAAAGGGAAAGGGTTAAGCATGTATTCTCAACACGTGGATGATAAGACTTAACAAAGTGAGTGGAGAAGAGCCAAGTTTGAACTTAAATCAAGTGTTGATTGAAACGGTTGCTCTTTTGCTGGCATGAAGTGAAGGTGAAGCAAAAACAGAGGATGCCAAGTCCTCTTCACTTTGTTAGTGGCGTTTGACATTTTTTGCTTGTTTGTTTGTTTATAAACTAATGATTCTCGATTAGATAGAATGTGCCCTTGACCCGTTTGAGTATATTAGTGTTTTTCTTTGACCCCATTTAAGTAAAATATTAAATTATACAAATAGACTAAACGTGCAAGGCATAAAATAAATCTGTAAACTTACGAATCCTATAGAATTTGACCGTTAGATTTTGAACTATTTTTTAATTTAATAAATGATTCAAAATCATTATTATTCAAACATATATTAAATAAATTATCAAGAATAAAAAGTAGCATGCCACATATATATTGGATGTCTACTCAAAATCGTTATTATTCAAATGTAGAATAACATGTCAACTATGTAATGAGTATAGCCATGAATGTTGGCTATAGAAAAAGAAAAAAACAACAAAGAAAGGGAAATTTTTAACAAAAACATATTTTTATTATAATAATATTACATTTATAATGTTAACATGATCACTTACATAATAACGCCCTCAAAGGGTGTGGCTAGATGGTTGAAAACGGGGCTTGACTTCGGTTAGGTCCTAAGTTCGATTCCTTGCTAGCTCCTCTTGTAAGAGCCTAGGGCAGCCGGGATTTTACCTATGGGTGAAGAACTAATGTGGCCCTCTGTGATGGGGTGTAGCCACTTGACCCTCTGAGAGGTGAGCCCGCTTAGCCCGCCTGTGGGGTTTCCTCGAATAAAAAAAAAAAACTTACATAATAACAATGAAATAATATATTTAGATTATACTCACATATTAATACGCAATTTAGTACACTTAATTCTTAAAATTTCAAAGACATAAATCATAATTATTGGTACATGCACAAAGTGTTTCTTTTCTTTCTAATTTATTCTATAATTCATTTAACTCGTTAATATATAGTAATTAAATAGCTATTTCTCAACTTCTGATATTGTATGACTCTATGTTAGCACATAATTAAATACATTTAACTTTTAAATTCCAAAACATAAACCAAAAACATTTATATACCGATCTTAGTTCTGATTCATTTATTTTGATTCTTAAGATTTAAGTTTATTGTTTCCGAAAAATTGAAGGGATAGTAGTTTCGCAAACTTTCCAATTTTACCGTAGACGTCTCTAGCACAAACGAAAATAAAAGCAATCAAAAATGAAATAATAAAAAAGCGCCAGAAATTTGGTAACGCAATTCGGCACACTTTGCCTATGTCTGCGGGGCCCTCATCTAGCTTAATACTTTCACTGAAGTACAATAGATTTACCCAAGGCTTTACTGAGCTGACACCACTCAACCCTTGATACTATCTCTCAACCTCACTTCCCGTGAAAGAATTTCACACCCAATAACACGAACGACTCGTGATAACCTCGTCAGAGGATTTTCTCAACAGTATTTGATAATAAAGATACGAAATAAACAACTCAAGTGATTAATCAACTAAGAACAAAACAATAATACACTTGAGATAAAAGAGAAGAACAACTTTTCGAAATGTTCAACTCCACTAAAATAAATCTGAAAATTGATCACACACAATCAGTCCAACTATGAGCCACTCCATAAGGATGATAATCTAACGTGAGCAATCTTCATACGATCAATATAGAGCCTGAGTCACTCCAAAGAAATCAAAAGACCCAGTTGTGAGTTACTCAAAGCTATAGACACAAAGGTTTTTACACCCACGACATATCTAAATATTGAACACATGCACAACTTTTGATACAACCTACTATGTCATTAATTTTCTGCACTTGGCCACACTTTTTGAAACTTCCAGCATCGTTATCCTGTTGATTGTAAGACTCCCACGCAAGAAGCACTTCTTCTTTGTAGAGGCTTCAATATCCAAGTCACGTGTCTCAGATGATGAACTAATAAAGTAAGTTACGAATGCAACTCCAATTTAAAATAGAGCTTTACATTATCCCAAAAATCCATCATACCTCTTCTCAAGATACATATCTATTTAAGATAGGATTTTATAACATCTAGAGCATTATTCAAAATAGATTTTTGAATCTAAGTCAAACAAAGATTATTGGTTAACTATTATCATCTAATTAATATCTTATAAGTACAATTAATAAAAAATGTCGAAACTAACTATTTAGATATATATATCCTTTAACAGTTTCTAATAATCACCGATTCACATTAAAAGGAAAAAGTTTAGAACTTAGCTTCACTATGTTGAAAATGGTCATACAAGGGCGTGGGTAATTATGATTGGTCCAAGGGAAGAAAACACTGCACTAGACATGACAATGAAGAGGGGTTTGCCTTTTCAGGTATCACTCACCGCAATTAATTAATAATACGCAAAGCATGTGCAGTCAATAATGGAGCAACATGTCCAACTTCCTTGCCTAAGAGACACGCATATCTATTATCTAGACGTAAGGATTATCTTATTAATAGCAACAGCTTTCCTTTCATGTCTGCTTGTTATTGAATTGAATACGAGATTGTGTAGCATTCTAAAATATGATTACCATTTCCATCGTGCTCTCTCTTTTTACAACCTGTAATTGACATTTTAATGCTATTGATCAATGATTAGTCAGTTGTCATATCTTGAAGTTCAATACCGCCAATTAGCAGCATTATCAGGAGTCAAAGTTCAGAGCCGCAAGGGCAGTGTGACGTTGTCGTCCAAAAGGAAGTTGGACCAAGAAGTACAATTTCGAAACTATTTTGAGACGGAGGCAATGCCCAGAACGTAAAGCAAAGCTAACCCACAAGCAAGGTTCACCAGCGACCACAGATGTCTAAATTCCAAATGCCTAGAACTTTCAGGACAGTTGTTTTACGCGTCATATTCATATCCATTTGCATTTGTACGACCAGGAATTGCTCAAACTTGGAAGCAAGAAACCGGTGAGAAATGAAACTCTAGCCCAGTCAAAGACAGGAAGTTGTGAAAATGATTGATCATGATTCAAAGATAGAAGAATTCAATTTTCTTGCACTCGTTTGAGTGACTATTGAATAGTCTGCAAAGACGACCAATTAGACGAACAAAGTTATGAAAGATTCGGTTGGAAGAGAATGATTCCAATTATTAGTCATGTCTTAATCGTTAGTGATTGGCTGCCAAATCAATTTCTGATAGATAGAATATTCTTTGCCCAAATGGCAGCTCTTTGATTGGTGGAATTAGTCCAAGTACAGCGTGATTGGGGTTATTAACCAAATAGAACATTCTTTACCCTATTTTATAATAGTCTAAGAAAAGGTCGCAAATTTCAATACACAAGACTCTTCGTTTTATTATAATAGGAGAAAGTTATTATTTATAGGCAACTTTTTTTATTTTACAAAAAAAGTATTTTTTATTTAAATTTGTAAATTTCATGCGTCAAAAATAACTTTATCAATTATTTAAAAATTTGTTCTAAAAACGAAAGATCAATCTTCTAAATTCTAATTGGAAGAATAAGCCTGAGAAGCTTCTTAGAGATAACTTCTGTCGGAATGAAAATTAGGCACAGGGCCCATTGGTTTGTGTTGGTCGTCGAAGAAGGCCCATAGGTGTCTTATTTTGGACATTTTGCATTATCCTTGTCTTGTCGGTCCAAAATTATTCGTTTTATTGAGCAGTAACCATAAAAATGTCGGAGGGCCCAAATTGCAATGGATATCGGTGCTATTTCTGGTAAGAACTTTACCATATTCATAATGGATCAACCCGATTCTTCATCCATATTAATTGTTGGGCAGCTTTACAGCAACAGGAAAATAAATGAATGGATCAACCCAATTCTCTATCCATATTACTTGTTGGGCCAACCTAAGCTCCCACCGACTTCAATAATCGATGCTGATTAAATACAACTTGTTTTAAATGTTAATTTAAATAAATAATTAAATATATTAAAATTTTATGCATTTTAATATTTTGTTTTAATTATCATATTTTAAAACTATTATTTATAACAACACCCAGTAAAAATTTCGCTGGGACGCAAAGTGTGAGGATAATAAAGAAACTGTTTTCAAATAACCCACGTAACACAAAAAGAAAGAAATAAAATAATACATATAAAAATATTAAGAATAAGAATAAGAATAACATAAAATAAAATAAAAAGATGTTAAATACACTAAAGTCACCTATAATATTATATTTTTATTTAAATTTTCTTGTTTTAAAATCATTACATTTATAATATTATTTATCTATCATATAATTCCCTTTGCTATAATATATTATTTTTATCTATTTTATAGTAAATTAGTTTTTAAATATATTTTATTTAAAATAATAAATTTTAGGTTTTAGTACGACACTATTTAAGAGATATAAATAAATGAAAAAGTAATCATATATAACAAAAAGAACTATACCATAACTAAATAATATTGTTAAAAAAAGATTAACTTAAAGAAATAATAATTAAAATAAAAGTCAAGTATATACCAAATAACATCAAAGTAATAATTAAAATAAAAGAAAAGTCAAGTATATACAAAAAGCCTTTTCCAAACGACAACAAAACAATCAGAAGCCTTAAAAGGTGGATTTTGATAGGCTATTGATTCACTTATACCAACCTTACATAAATTTTCGCTGCATTTAGAAAAGGTGGAGGTCTCGTAATCCATTTTCATATAAAAGGTCAAGAACAGAAGAAAGTGCGTATTTCCATTCTGCATTTAGATGTTCTTGTGCTTGTTTCCCGGGAAAGTAAAAGTGAAGTGAGTAGGTAAGGCGTTCTTCTGATTTAAACGAGGTCGTAGATTTAAACTCCTTGTATATATGCAGCTGTTTAGAGTCCAGGGCTAGAGCTTTGCCTTCTATAAACTACTTACCTTGCTCGAGCAGAGATTATTTTAGACATAGATATCTTAAAAATGCTTTCTCATAATTAGGACTTCTTAATACACCTCGTGACAAAAAACAGAAGAAAATCAATACGTGTACGCTCCACTTTAGAACTGGGCCACTTGTGCACCGGTCAATGGCTTACCACTCGTTACTTACAATGAACAAATGTGTAGCAGAACCCTCCCACCCCCCAAAACTCCACCCTCTCCGCAATGAAACTCAAAATTTTCTGTATTCCAGATCTAAGATATATATATCATACAGCACTCGCCGAAGTATTTCATTTCGGTTTACAGTTTCATTTCAAGCTTGGTTCTATGATCTCTTATTTTTTCTTCTCTCCGTGAACTTAGGGTTTCGTTTTCCCGGCGAATTTGATGCTACTATTTGCTGTGAGAAACCGAAAGTTCTGGATTCGATCATGTGATTTGTCTGACTGAATCTATGGCGTCCATTCGTCGAACGCTTTCACCGGCGTATCAAGATCGTACGCAACTGAATGGCGCTGTCAGCTCTCCGTTATCCATGGGTTCGCCTTCTCACAAGCTTTTCTCTAACTCCGGTAAATACTCGGCTTCTTCTTCGTCGTCGTTTCTCTGCTTCAGTGAATCATATCTCCGCAGGTTCCTCGCCGCCGCTTTCTCTCAGAAGAGGAAAGGATTTCGCAGGTTTTTCTACAGGTGCTTGCCGTTCTTCATTCTCGGCTTCTTGTTAGGCATTTTTCCGTTTGGTCACGTGGATACCGATCTCCGCCACCCTGATTTCTCGTTCGAGATTAAGCAGCCGCACGTCAACGCGAGACTCGAGGAAAACAGCAGTCACGGCATTAAGCGCCATGATTTGGCGGTTAATTCAGTGAGTCTAGTGGTGGATACGCAGCCGAAATATGTTCCGAGGTTTGATTATGTACCGAGAAAGCAACTGATCGTCGTTACGCCGACGTACAATCGAGCCCCGCAGGCGTATTTCTTGAATAGGTTGGGCCAGGTTCTAGGATTAGTGCAGCCTCCGGTGCTGTGGATTGTGGTGGAGATGAAAGTGGCGTCGATGGAAACGGCGGAGATACTGAGGAAAACGGGGGTGATGTATAGGCATCTGGTGTGTGCTAAGAATTTGACTAGCGTGAAGGACCGAGGAGTGCACCAGAGGAATTTAGCTTTAGAGCACATTGAGAGGCATCGGCTTGACGGGATCGTCTACTTTGCGGATGATGATAATGTGTATTCGCTGGAGCTTTTTGAGAGCTTGAGGGAAATCAGGTCAGTTTTCAACATTGATTTACTTTGCTTAAGAACATTCGTGTGGTGGATGCTATATGATTGTGTTAGCTGTGAATGTAGGATCTGAATTGCTCTTCAATGTGAATTTAAGTGTTTATTTATTGGAATTCTTATGGATCTAGCTTTGGGTCCATTTGAGGTGAGCTCTTGAAATGGTATTTTGGATGAGAAAGCATGTCAATTTCATGCTAGAGAATAACTACGATAGTTGGGAGGAAGAATCTTTCCATCTTAAGCACAGAATTTTCTCTGCATCACAAGACTTTTGCATTGTATATCTGTTTGTTAAGAGTGCTAGACTTATATTCTGCAATGACTGAAATTTGCCTTCTGTTATGCAATTTCTTTGGAGATATTATTGTTATCATGCTTCTTTCTCTGCTGCTTTGATGCTTTCATTTGTAAGTTTCTAATATGGCTATACTTCTATAATAGCCGTTTTGGCACCTGGCCTGTTGCAATGCTTGCACAAAGCAAAAATAAAGCCATATTGGAAGGTCCAGTATGCAATGGAAGTCAAGTCATTGGCTGGCACACAAATGAGAAAAGTAAAAGACTCCGTAGATTTCATGTTGATATGTCAGGATTTGCATTTAACAGCACTATATTGTGGGACCCAAAGAGATGGCAGCGTCCATTTTTGCAACCAATTCGACAGTTGGACACGGTGAAGGAGGGTTTCCAAGTATAGTATATGATCTTCAGCTTGCTGCCGTTTTGTAGATATTCTTTCTAATAGACTTTGTTGTTGGTTTGTATCAAATATGATGTTGAAGTGTATAATGTGTTAATCGCCCTGCTTTATCTAGGAAACCACATTCATGGAGCAATTGGTTGAGGATGAAAGTCAGATGGAAGGTATACCATTTGGCTGTTCAAGGATAATGAACTGGCATCTACATCTAGATATTCGTGGAATTTTCTATCCAAGAGGCTGGGTACTTCAGAAGAACCTTGACGTTGTTCATCCTGTTAAGTGATGGTCCTTCAACTGGAAATTTTGCTGCTAGGTTCTGAAGAGGGTATGTTCATCATCAATGTCTTGATGCTTTTCAATTTACTTATTTCACACGGGAAGTCCTAAAATGAATCTAGGAATGTTGACTTAATATGGAGGTTCAAAAAAAGTAAAGAAAAATTAAACAATTTTCTTGCTTTCTTTTTTGTCTTCCTTTGGGCCCTTGAAGTATTCCTCTGAAAAATTGAATTCAAATTCTGGTGAAAATGCACTGACCTAACTCTATACGCATTACTCGTTTTGCAGTTTCATTTCTATCCTTGTTCATGGGATTATCTGAGCACAGTGTTCTGGCATCTGCTCTTTCGCCTCCAAGCAAACATCATAAGGTGCTTTGAAATATGACAAAGAAATAAAGATTCTCTCTTCTTTATTCTTTTTTCCTTCTCTTTGAACCTTTTCGTATTTGTTGTGCAGAAAATTCCTAGCCCGCAATTCTTTTATAGAATGAAATTCAGTTTTTGTCATTGGGTCAGCTCTTTGTTTCTTTGGGTGGGGTGTATATTTTTGGAATCTATGGCCCTCCAACGAGAAAGTTAGCTATGCTCTGGGGGGAAGTCTTCTGATCTTTCTTTATGTTTCACCTTACTTTTTGTTGATTTTATAGGTTTTTCTTTTCTTTTTGTTAGACTCTAAAGCATAGCGGCTTCCTTCTCATGGTCCAATATTCTGAACTATTTTGTTATTTCATCTGACCTTATGTCGTAGAATATGATTTGGGTATTTTTGCAAACTCCAATTCACATAAACAGATTGACAGCGTTGAAGCTTATATAGGTCTCTCGAATTAGAGAATGCAACGCCATTCTTTCTTGGCACTGTACCGAAATTCTTTGTCCCTTACTTTCTAATTAGTACAAAATTAAATGCTGCTTTATGGACATCTGAGAGGTTGACCAGAATCCAAGCTTATTAGCGGTAGTTTTTTTTATGTATAATGTCTCAAAATTATCCTGTCTTTTTTTCCTCCTTTGTTTGATAAAATTTGACTTGTTTAGAACTTGAATCTTGATGGATGAAGGGCCTATTAAACCATCAGATTTTGTCTACTTGCCTTAATTTCTCCCCTTTGTTTGGTGCCTACACAAATTTAAGTATTCAAGCGTTTCATTAGGCATCTACTTGATGGAATTAAAAGAAACGCCTTCTGGTCACTTGGACCGAAAGACCTGACAACAGATACAGCTATATGAAATGTTGCCTAACAACCTCTGACAGCTAACTGCCAGGTAAGGTTTGTCCCCACGGCCCGACACACGATTCTGAGGATGGTACAGATGAAACATTATGCTGCTGCTTTCCAGCCCATTTGCTAGATCAAAAACTGCTGATGTTGACCTGCAAATGCAGTGAATTTTGGTACCACCGGTAGCATGAAAATTGAAGGCTTTAATTATAATACAACCACCTTGGGACTAATCGAATTAAGCTAAATGACATCAACACCAAATACCATCCATCTTATGTTACACGATGATAAAAAAAAGGTACATTTACATTAGCGTAACAAGTGCGAGCCTGTCTCGATTAGGAATTAGTAGGTTTCACAAATTTCGAATTATAACAAAGTTTAGAATTGACAGCCTTTTAAAAATAAAACAGTTATATGGGAGAGAAGGCTATTCTAGATTAAAATAAACGTATTAAAGTAAGTTTAACGTAGTTCATTTACAAATATTTGGACCGATGTTACCCATAGCAATGTAAAGCTTTACATCCAACTTGTATCTCAATCTATCTCCAGAAACATGGGTCGGATATCAATGGCACAACATTTTCTGTTCCTTCTATTTCTGATTTTGAAAATAAGATCACCATATGGTCACATTCGTTGTCTTATAATGCTTTAATTCCCAACCACATAATTAATCTGATTGACAAGAAAATTATTTTAGAACCTTTTTTAATTTATATTTAAATTTTTCTTCAAATTTAATAAAAATATTTGTTTGACTTTTTTATTTTGGTTTCTTTTAGTTTTTTTTGAACTTTTTGATTTTGGTGTCTTTCGGTTTTCATAATTTATGAAAATTATACAAAGTAAATTTCGTTTTTTATTTTTGTTTTTTATAATCTGATTTAGTATCAATTAAATATATATTATTTAACTCTTTAATATTAATTATTAATAAGAATTATGAATAATATAATTTCAGATTATATATTTAATTATTTAAAATTGTGAATAATTTAATTTTAATAAAATAAAATAATTTAAATAATTAATTTGAATATTAATTTAAAAAAATGAAATGATCTTAATTTCATAATTGTTAATAAATATAATTTAAAATTTAAAATATATTCAAATTATATAAAATTTTAATAAATTCTGCTTTAATAATATTAAAAATAAAATTATTTAATTATTTAATGATAAATAATTATCTTTAAAATTTATCAAATATATAATTATTATCATTAATAAAAAATAACTCTATTTACATTATCAACTAAATTATGTGGTTTGGAATTAATTATGTGGCTGACAACATAATTTGAGTTACAAAAACCTCTTTGTAAAATGCAAAAAGAAGGCTGTGTACAATTGACATCCCTCCCTCAATTCTCGCAAAACGAGAAGTTTTGTACAATAGGGTTGTTATCAAGCCCTCAAGAGAGCTTCGACGATGATGAACCCTAGGTTTCTCAAAACGATGTGTTTTTGCGTTTGGAAGACTAGGTTTACCCCCTTCTCTATTGGGCTTCACTCATGGACTTGGACCAATAAGATTTTGGGCTTGTCAACCCTTCAAAAGACAACTTGCCCTTTTCGATTGTGTCCATATTTATTGATCCATTTCTATTATTCACCATGTTTCTTTTCTTCACTTTTTTTTCTTTTTCTTTATTTCCTTAATTACCCTAACAGAAAGTTGTTGCTTTATTCCTGCATAGTTGTAGTTTGTTACAATCTATTTCTAGTTTATATACTAGCCTATACATAGGCAACAAACCGTTCAATAGAATTTTGAAGCCATTTATTCTTTCTACTATTTTTCTATCATAGTATCAGAGAACCACATTAGCTCTTTATTTTGGCTTCCTTCTTCTTGGTCATCAGTTGTCTAGTAGCACCACACCAACTTCTTATCCTTCTTTTTTTTTGTTTTCTCCTTTTTTGTTGGTCTCCAGTTGTTCAGTTTTCTAGTTCTTCATTCCGTTGTCATGTAAGGCCCCTCATACGCCCATATCACTGCAAATAAAGGTCAGAACAATTACAGACCAGAGGATCGTCCAGCTAGTCCCTATTATTTACACCCTAATGAAAACCCCTCTCTCATTCTTGTTTCTTCTCCCCTCACTAGTACCATTAACCATCCATGGGCAAGATCCATGCAAATGGCCCTTCTATCCAAAAACAAACTACAATTTATTGATGGTACCATACTCATGCTCGATAGAGATGATCCCTCATTTGTATATTGGGAAAGATGCAACACAATGGTCCTATCTTGGCTCTAAAGATTAGTTTCTGAATCTATAGCACAAAGTGTGATATGGTTTGATTCAACATTGGATGTTTGGAAGGACCTAGAAGGAAGATTTTCTCAGGCTGACTCCTTCAAAATATCAGGTTTACAAGAGGAAATCTACGCTTTCCGTCAAGGAACTCTTTCTGTCTCAGACTACTACAACCATTTAAAAATGTTATGGGATGAGTTCTTTAACCTCAGACCTTTCCCTAAATGCAGCTGTCATCCACAGTGTTCATGTAATCTCTTAGCCACCATAAAATCCTATCAAGATGGTGAATGGGAATCAGATTTCTTAGAGGTTTGAATGAGTTCTTTTCAACTGTTAAATCTCACATCATACTTATAGACCCCCTGCCCAACATTAAGAAGGTTTTTGCCATGGTTGCCCAACATGAAAGACAACTAAATCTTACTCTCCAGCACTCCCTCTCCACACCCTCTATTCAACCCCAAGCCTTTTATACTAAATCTGATCCCTCTGTTACTTTTCAACTCATTGAACAGTGTGATGTCTGTTATTTTGCTAAACAGAAGAAATTACCTTTCTCTACCAGTTTATCAATTGCAAATTCTTGTTTTGATCTTATTCATGTCGATATATGGGGCCCTTGCCATACACCATCTGTTCTAGGATATAAGTTTTACTAACCATTGTGGATGACCATAGCAGAATGACTTGGATTTATATGATGAAACAAAAAATAGAAACTATAGACGTACTTAAAGGATTCTGTGTTTATGTTGAAAGACAATTTGGTCAGAAAATTAAACGACTTCGCAGTGATAATGGCCTAGAATTTTCAATGACAGAATATTACAGAGAAAAGGGCATTTTACATGAAACTACCTGTGTTGAAACACCACAGCAAAATGGAAGAGCTGAAAGGAAACATCAACATATTCTAAATGTAGCCAGAGCTTTGAAAATTCAAGCTAATCTACCCACTAAATTATGGTCTGAATGTATTCTCCATGTTGTTTATCTAATCAACCAGGTTCCCTCCCCTCTCTTATCTCATAAATCCCCCCCATTCTGTCCTTTTTGGCATTAACCCTAACCTTGCCCCCTTAAAGGTATTTGGCTACCTTTGTTTTGCTTCCACTAACAAAACAAATAGAGGTAAATTCGATACCAGGGCAAGAAAATGTGTGTTTCTTGGTTTTTCTGTAGGTACTAAAAGTTACAAAGCTTTTGACTTGACTGCCCAAACCTTTCTTCTATCTAAAGATGTCATTTTTTATGAGAACCATTTTCTCTTTCTTGCTTCACCAAAAGACATCTGTTCTTCCTCTCCTATTTTACCTACCCTGTCCCCTCCATCTTTTACTGATCCACTTCCCTCACCTTTACCCCCACCTATACCCTCTCCTCCTTCTCCTTCACCTTCCCCTCCCACTCTCCACTGCTCAACAAGACCATCTCACCCCCTGCCTACCGTACAGACTATGATTGTCCTACCCTACCTCATACTTCTCCTCATCTTCTGTCATCTATTATCACCTATAATAATCTATCCCCTCAACACTAAGCCTACTCCACTACACTGACATCTTTTAAAGAACCTAAACCTATAAGCAAGCAATCAAACATCAAGAATGGAGAAATGCAATGCAAGCAGAGCTGAAAGCTTTACAAGGCAACAACACATGGGAGCTTACTTTCTTACCTCTAAATAAACAAGCAATTGATTGCAAATGGGTCTATAAATATAAATTCAATGCTGATGGCAGTCTTCAACATTGCAAGAGCAGACTCGTCGCTAAAGGCTTCACTCAGTAGGAGGGATTGGATTATACGGAAACCTTCTCCCTTGTTGTCAAAGCCGCCACCATCCATGTACTGTTGGCCTTGGTAGCTTCAAAACAATTGCATTTACACCAATTAGACATCAATACCACATTTCTACATGGTGAACTAAATGAGGAGGTGTACATGAAATCACTTGAAGGCCTTCACTTACCTCATACGAATATGGTCTGTCATCTCAAAAAGAGCATCTACGGGCTCAAACAAGCCACCAAGCAATGGCACTCTAAACTGACCTCAGCTTTGATCTCCAATAGCTTCACTCAACCGACCTTCGATCACTCAATGTTCAAAAAGAGGCAACAAAATGACTTCATCTTCCTTCTTATGTACGTTGATGATGTCCTTTTGTCAAACAACTCCCTCGTGCTCATCATCAACAAAGCGGTTCCTCGATGACACCTCCACGATCAAGGACTTGGGACCCGCCAAATATTTTTTAGGTTTTGAACTGGCCCGTTCTTCCTCTGGTATTAACCTGTGCGAACACAAATACATCATTGATCTTCTCCAGGAAACAGGTTTTCTTCATGCAAAACCAGCACCTACTTAGATGGTCTAAAACATACGACTTTTCGTTGATGGAGAACCTATAGCCGTTGTCACCTCCTACAGCTGCTTTGTTGGGAAGCTCATCTACTTGGCCATCATACGGCTCGACATTTGCTTTGTCGTCCAAAAGCTTTCGCAGTTTCTCACTAAGCCCGCGATGTTGCATCTCCACGCCGCTCACCAAGTTCTCCGTTACCTCAAAGGTTCTTCAGGTCAAGGTGTTCTCTTCTGTAGTGATTCTCCCGTCTAGTTTCGAGCTTTTTTCGACTCTGATTGGGGACTTGTCCAGACTTCTGAAAATCCATCACCGACTGTTGTGTGTTTTTAGGAGCCTTGTTGATCTCCTGGAAGTCGAAGAAGCAGCCCACCGTCTCCAGAAGCTCTTCCGAAGCTGAGTACCACGTACTCGCCACCACCACTTGCGAATTGCAGTGGCTATCATATCTTCTCTCCGATCTGGACATCGACCATCCACAACCAGCCTACCTGTACTGTGATAATAAGTCAGTGATTCACATTGTCGAAAGCCCTATTTTTCATGAAAGAACAAAACACATAGAAATAAATTGTCACTTGGTTCGTGAATGAGTTCAATATGGCGTTCTTCACCTCTTTCCCGTCGCCTCCCGTGGCCAGCTTGCTGACATCTTCACGAAGGCTCTTCCTCGCTCGTCTTTCGACGTCCTCAAACTCAAGCTGGGCGTTCTCCACAACGTGTACCACCCAGCTTGCGGTCGTGTATCAAGCCCTCGAGAGAGCTTTGACGATGATGAACCCTAGGTTTCTCAAAATGATGTGTTTCTGTGTTTGGAAGACTAGGTTTACCCCCTTCTCTATTGGGCTTGATCCTGATCTTGGACCAACAAGATCTTGGGCTCGTCAACCCTTCAAAAGACAACTTGCCCTTTTCAATTGTGTCCATATTTATTGGCCCATTTTGATTATTCTCCATGTTTCTTTTCTTCACTTATTTTTTTTTCTTTTTCTTTATTTCCTTAATTACCCCAACAGAAAGTTGCTGCTTTATTCCTGTATAGCTATAGTTTGTTACAATCTATTTTCAGTCTATGTACGAGCCTCTACATAGGCAATAAACCATTCAATAAAAATTTGAAGCAATTTATTCTTTCTACTGTTTTTCTATCAGTTGTTGTTGTAGAAACTAAAAATTAAAAAATTAAAACTAAAAATCATAATAAAACATCATAAGTGAAACAAATGGCCCCCTCAACATGTAACTAGAAACATCACAATGCCTGCTGCTAAATGAGCTATTTAGTGCAAACTGAGGCCTTTTACACCATTACATCGTTCATCTGATCATCTGCATCTCTCAGCCCATTTAAAACAATTGCTTAGAACACAGGACCAACTGCAAGAACCTCCTCTGTCACCTTGTTATCTTTTCCAATCTTATGATTAGTGAATACCTCAAAGTTCTTCCTGAATAGGCCAGCTAGCTTCTGCAGGATAGTTCTGTAGGCCATTTTTTCCATTCACTACAATTCAAAAAATAAACCTTGTTGCTCATTTGTAAACTATGGTATATTTTTTATCTTCCAAACACATTCATACGATTGAATGAAACAGGAACAACTTACAGTGTTCACAAGATCAAGAATTTCTGAAGGCTCCCCCTCAATTTCTGTTGGGATTTCAAGTCCAAACACTTTAGTTTTCCTGTACTTGGCCTTCGGGAGGTTCCCAAAGTGTATAGCATCAATTATTCTCCAAATGTATGCTAACTTGATACAGCTTCCAGATGCATAGCTGCATTGGAACATTTTATTTAGTAATTACTCACTGAACTGAACAGATAATTTTGAACATGTCAGGTCACAATACCTGCCACCTGACCATCCTGTATTTACAAGCCATCCTATAGCTCCATGCTTCTGCATCTTTTTAGCAAGCATTGCTGCGTACTTGGTAGGATGTAACATTATAAATGCTGCACTAAAACAGGCTGAGAATGTCGCTGTTGGCTCCTTAATTCCATCCTCTGTACCAGCAACCTATTCATTCAACATCACAGTCAAAGTGGAATCCTTAAAAGGGTATGAGAGACTGTTGGAATCCTACCGTGATCAAATCACGGAAGCAGCGGAAATTAAAATTTTTCGGATTCCGAGCAGATCCCGATAATTGATTAAATTTGAATCAAAACAATATTCGATTTAGAAATCGTACCTTGTTCGCTTTCCGAAGAAAAACTTTGAATCTTTTTCTCTGAAT
>JAOSBL010000002.1:4096246-4113975 GCA_027568915.1 Erythroxylum roraimae
GGTAATCTCAAGTCTGAGGATTAATTACACAACCATCATTATGAGATAGTCCATAGACACATAAGTAATATTCCATTTGAAATTCTCATAATCGGGTCAGTTCAGTGATTATTCTCTAATAATCACCCACACATTAGTTTACGTATATCTATACTTTAATTAACGAGATCAATTACTTTCTTCATAAGAAAGAAACATAATGTGTGCTAGTTTTACTGTTCAACAATATCCAGTCTTGATAAAACTACAACTAGGAACATTTAGGAATAATACTTAAGTGTATATTGAATCTCATAATTATGATCTCATCATAATTTCAATTACACAGTAATTATTCCAAGGATTTTATCTTTACGAATAATAATTAAATAATTAACAAATACATAAAGATAAAGAATGTCTTTTATTAATTAATAATAATGTCATACAAATATTTACAACCAAAATAAATTGGCTGCAATGGTATAAACTAACAGAAACATGTTCGTATTGTTCTGAAGAAAGACAGATTCATAAAATTGGTTTAGTACCAGTGCTGTATAGCCATTGATAAAGTGATACATGGTTTGAGCCAAGTCCAGTTTGCTAACAGGTGGGAGCACACCAATGGAATCGAATGCCAGAAGAATAACATTTTTGGGATAGGGACCTACATATGGTATCCTGGCATTTGGGATGTACTCTATAGGATATGCTGCTCTTGTATTTTCTGAAGCAACAAAAGCTCAAATTAAGCTTCTGGTTTTCAGGTGATTGTAACATTCAATTCAACCGGGTTGAGAAATGAATTGATTAGTACCTGTAACAGGTTTGTCTGCATAATCTACTTCTCTAGTATGCTCCTCGAACACCACATTCTCCAGAACTGCAAGACAAGTATATTTATTAGCTTCCATTCAATCAATACCACCACTGAGAAGCCTAAAAATTAAATTTTCAATTCATATTTCCTCTTTGAAAGTTTTCCTCTTTGCGCATAGATTTTAGAAGATCGACACGTAGTCGTCAATCACCAGTCGCAAACTTGATGGCATTCCAGATATCAGGCTCCTTTTCTTGTGACATATCAATGCATTTGGCATAGCAGCCACCTTCAATGTTAGACACACCATTCTCACTCCAGCAGTGTTCGTCATCTCCAATTAAGTACCTATTATGATTAGTAGAAAGAGTTGCCTTCCCAGTACCTGCAACAAATAAAACCACCCGATTAAATTCGTAGGCAGCAAGATCACAAGTAACATTGTCATCAAGTATCAGTTGGCAGGGAGCTGAACCCTCCAGAGTGACCATGACGATCACAAACAATACTGTACCTGATAATCCAAAGAAGAGGGCAACATCTCCATCCTTCCCCATACTGCAGCCAGAGTGAACAGATAGTATCTGACACTTAGGCATCAGATAGTGCATGACTGTGAAAAGACCTTTCTTTATTTCCCCAGCATATTGTGTGCCAAGTATGACCATCTCCCTCATCGCGAGATTGATGTCTATGCTAGTAGCGGAAGTCATGTACTGGGTGTAGCGGTTACATGGAAACTGTCCAGCATTATATATGGTGAAATCTGCAGTTCCAAAGTCCTCCAGCTCTTCAGGAGTGGGTCGGATGCACCAGTAACCCACCCACCCGATTATCAAACATGTCACTACACGAACTTCACATCAATATCTACCACAACTTACCCTTCTCTCTGTTTAATGAATTATGCTTGAGGGTTAACTTTTGGGAAGTAATCATTACAAGATAAGCAAAACAGAACATATTTTGTCAAACCTTTTCCTCACTTTCGCTTAACTCTTATGGCAGAAATGGAATCTAGTTCTGTTGATTTTGATTAGCAGTAACAACTTACATGCTGTGCATGAACAAGGTATGGTAAGCCCTTGTAGATACAATACGGACTTTAATACGGTGTTCTGGATTCCAGTTAAGAAACTGATCATTCACAAAGACCAGAAATTTTTGCATACAGATTTCCAAGTGTCATGGAACCAATCGTCTTTAGTTGTCATAAGAGAACACAAGTAACTTAGTTTTAGTTTGGTTCAAGAAACATCGATTGAAAAGATGAAGACGGTCTGAAGAAGTGGCAAAACCAAAAGTTGGATAAGGCACACGAAAAAAGAAAATCCAACCTCACTAAACTTGGATACTATATCCCACCTTCCCAGTAAAAGCTATGAAATGTTGTATCAGAATTGGTCACTACTGTACCCTAGAACCTGAGCCAATACATAATGACATGCAAAGGCATTAACTAGGCTTGTGTGTAACACGTAGTATGAACTTTATTACGTATTTTAAATCGTTCATGAAAGGGAAATAAACGAAAAAAATATCGAACAGTTGATTTTGGTTCCATTCCAGCTTCCGAGGCAGTTTTCGTGGCTAAAACGAGCTCCAATCTTTCGGGACCTTTACAGGAATCGTTCACCGACACGTAGTTAACGTCTTTCTATAGTTTCTTTAAAACATAAGCGCTCTTAACAGGACAGAGAATTCGTATACTTACGAATGATATAAGCAACTACAGGAGACCTTAACTTTTATATATAACTTCCATAATAGGCTTCTCCATCACATGTTAAATATGGGTCTGATCCACACTAATCGGGATTTATTTTCCTCCTGGACTTTAACCCATTGATTTAGAACATTATTAGGCCACTTTATTACCTTTATCTGGATTAAATTACGTAACTTAATTGATAAGTTATTTAAAAACTGAAAAATACAATTAATGATTGCCCAACTTTATGAGAAATGTCTAAATTATCGAACATTCTCCTTTTTGGACAATTATCAATTGCAGTTTTTTTTAACTCAAGTTTTAAAAAATTTTGAAAACTCGGTTAAGTTACGCTACTGTATTGGTACCAAATTTAAAAATTAAAACATATAAAGTCCAACATTCTTTCTTGCAAGGCTTTCGATACCGAAAAATATCAAATACACGTGTCATGTGTGACACAGGTCCTATATAATCACTCATATCTAATACCTTACTAACATTAATAGGAAAATGGAGTATGACAAACTAGGATGATACATGTATAATCTAATATGTATTATCTTCGTTTGTAGGTCTTGATTTCTCCAACTTTATGTTAAACTGCAGCAGAGAAATCCTGCTTTCTTTCACCAAATGCTAAATAACATTAGAGAAAACTTTTATGCTCTCTAACCAAATGCTAAACTGGATTGGAGAACCTTTATGAGATAAAAAACTTATATCCTTCTATGTCATATTTAAACGTATGGATATCCAATTTAAACTGTATGTGTCTAAATGACATAGGCTCAAGGTCAATTTGTATATATGCCCAATGACGTTTAAAAGGCTTAAGATTGACACAAATCTTAAGACTTTCGTATGTATTATGACTATACACAAGAACAGTTATTACTGAGGATAAAAAGATGATCTTCTATATTAATAAATAATCATAACGTCATAATACATCAAAATGTATAAATATATAAGAAGCAAATAAAACGTTCCCTAACTCTTATTGTCTGAGGACCTCAACACGCCCATACTGGATACATGTTTAACAAATACTAGTGGGAGAAGTCTTTTAGTCAACGAATCGGCTAACATGTCCTCGGTCCTCATATGCTCCACTTCGACATCACCTTTCTGAATCAACTCCTTTATGGCATGCTTAGACCGTATGATATTCTTGTTGTTAAATAATATTGCAGCAAGATTATCATAGTACAACCGAATAGGTCTAGCTACCGAATCTACCACAGACAACTCAAAAATCAAGTTTCTGAGCCAAACCGCCTGTGTAGCAACTCCATAACATGCAACAAATTCTGCATGCATGGTCGAGGAAGTTACCAGTATCTGCTTGAAACTCTTCCACAACATTACACCATCTGCTAACATAAAAATGTACCCAGAAGTAGATTTATGATCATTCGGATACATAGCAAAATCAGAGTCTGTATACCCCGTGAGGTTTAAATCATTGGCTTTCTTGCATGTCAACATATAATCCTTGGTATCCTTTAGGTATCTCAACACTTTCTTAACTGCATTTCAATGGTTTACACTTGGGTTAGTCAGATATCGACTCAGCAATCTAATAGCAAATGCAATGTCCGGTCTAGTGCACACCTGGGCATACATCAGGCTACCAACTGCACTAGCATACAGATCATTCCTCATAACCTCTCTCTCAACTTCATTCTTTGGATACTATGCCAAAGACAATCTCTCACCACGAGAAATAGGTGCTACAATAGGTCTACAGTCAGTCACATTAAACCTTTGTAACACTCGCCCAATGTGTGCTCTTTATGAGAGGTTTAATGAGTGTTGAGATCTGTCCCGATGAATCTATATACTGAGGATAAAAGATGCTTCGCCCACGTCCTTCACGTCAAAGTGTTTAGCCAAAAGTTGCTAAACTTCATGCAACATGGTCAAGTCATTTGACGCGAGTAATATATCATCCATATACAACAGTAGAAAGATGACCTTGTGCCCCCTGACCCTGTAGTATAAACATCTTTCAACTTTGTTTTTTACAAAGCTGAAAGAGGTCAAAACCTCATCGAACTTTATATACCATTGTATGGAAGTTTATTTCAGACTGTATATTGATTTGGTCAACTTATAAATTTTTTCAGTTGTACCTTGATACTGAAATCCTTCAGGTTACTCCATATATAGACCTCCTCATAAAGATCACCATTTAGGAAAGTAGTTTTTAACGTCATCTGATCGAGGATACATGAGAGAAGGTAACATCGAAGTCAACTCCTTCTCTTTGAGTGCATCCCTTGGCAACTAATCACGCCTTAAACTGCTCAACTTGATCCTGTGTGTCCCTCTTGGTTTTAAATAGCCACTTGTAACAGACAGGTTTGCGATGTTGAGGCAAATCAACTAGCTCCCATACTTTATTGTGCCTCATAGATTGCATCCCATCCTTCATAACTTCCCACCACAAGTTTGCATGGGGTCCAGAAACAATTTCTGTAAAAGTAACTGGATTCACAACATGTCCTATATCATAGTCTTGTTCACCCAAATAGATTATATAATCTGATGAGATAATAGGTCGTCTCTCTTTGGTAGATCAATGTAACTGCATAAGTTCTCGTACCCCAGGAACCGCTACTCGAATAGGTATATGTTCCTATGCCTACATAGGCATGGAACTCAGATCTTGATCCACTGGACTTGACTGTATGAGTGATGGATACGAAATGATAGTCGTATCCATCCTACTATCTCCTAGAGGGCGTGAGGGTTCACTCTCATAATGGACATCGTATTCTAGAAACTTAGCCTTCTATGATTCCACTATTTTGGCCCCTCCTTCTCTATAATAAAATCTGTAGCCCTTAGAGTGGTTAGGATATCTTGCTAGATAGTAACAAGTGGAACGAGGTTTTAATTTACTCTTATAAGGATTATATAACCGTAGCAGCCCCACACTCGAATGTATGTAAGGTTTGATTTCCACCCTTTCCACAATTTAAAAGACGTCTTAGGTACTGACTTATTTGGAACTCTATTTAAGATATATAATGTTGTCTCGAGGGCTTTGCCCCAAAGGTATTCGAGTAGGTTAGTCCTGCTCTACATCTGCCTCATTATGTCCTTTAGGGTGCGATTGTGCCTTTCAGCCATACCATTTTGCTCAGGACTATTCGACATAGTGAACTGAGTTGCTATTTCAATTGATTCTAAATACCTAGAAAACTGATCCTTTTCTTGTCCTGCAACCCCATGTCTGCCATAGTATTCACCTCCCAGGTCAAATCTGACAATCTTTATTGATTTTTTCAACTAGTTCTCAACCTCAATCTTAAAGATCTTGAATTTATCAAGAATTTCAAACTTTTCCTTAAGCAAGAGTGCGTAACATAGCGGGAATAATCATCTATAAACGTCATAACATATCTAGCATTGCACAACGTAGCTGTATAGGGTCCACTAACATCTATATGCATGAGGTCAATAAACCAGAAGCACGAGTTGACCCCTTTTTCTTTATCTTGGTCAACTTACCCCTGTAATAATCAATATATGTTTCCGGACCACCAAAGTCTAGAGTTGGAAGAATATTATCCTTTATCAATCTCTTAACCCTCTCCCTGGAAATGTGGCCAAGGCGTTTATGCCATAACATGTACGATGTTTCCTTTATGAAAGCTCTCTTACGAGTAACAGGTTCGACAATATAAGAAGAAGCATACATTTTGTTAGGGGTAAGACATATTCAATATAATCCTTAGGATAAGAAGACAGTTTCGATATGTCTTGCATTGATAGAAATATTTACAACCGAAGTATTAAATACAAAATAATAACCCTCTTTATCCAAAACTGACATAGAAATCAAATTTCGTCTAGAAGACGGTACATAAAAAGTGTCTCGTAAAATCGGTACAAACCCTGTATCGAGATTCAATCCTACATTTCCTACATACAAAATGTCCACTTCTTCATTATTACCGACCATCAGCTTCTCCTCTCCTTTAGTCAGCCTTCTTGTTGATTTGAATCCTTACATTATGGAAGCAACATGATTAGAAGCTCCACTATCTAGCTACCAATAACTTGATGTGACTATAGCTAAGTTGGATTCATAAATCATATAGGTTGAGGAGTTACCTGATAGCTCCTGTTTAACCTTCCAAAGTTTATACTTTGTGTAATCAGATTTATTTTGCCCATTTTTCTTACAGAAGAAGCACCTCATACCCTTCATGTTATGTGGGCCCTTAGTAATGCTAGACTGTCTAGTCTGAATCTGTGGAGGGGGTTTGGATTTCTTAAGAGTAAGAAATCCAAACCCCCACTACAGTGTTGTGCTGATGTCAGCGCTACAGAACTGCTGACGTCAGCACCTTTAATAAAAAAAGGAAAATTTCAGAATTCCTGTAAAGGTGCCCCAGGTTCTTTTGGGTCAGTTTTCGGGTCGGAGAACTTTTAAAGTGATTTTTTCAAATTTTCTGGATTATTACATTGGTAATTGGATTCCAGAAAAGGTTTTTAAGCTAATTTTGAGATACTTAAGGTTTCATGTCTCGTGTGATAGGTTCGATATTCGGGAAAGTACAATAGTCACTCTCATTAAGTTTTTTTATATAAAAGTCTCAAATAAAGTTTAAAGACAATGTCTTCAGTACTGATATGGGATTAATTGATTGTGCATTTGGTTTTTGCATTTATAACTGATTTTTACATACATTATGCCCATATAGAATGTGAAGATGACATAAGGATGTATCCCTTGTGTTTATGGACTTTCTAGGGTACTGATGAGAATGTGGTCACCAAAGTAGTCTTTCAAGTCAGTATTTTGGATTGTTCTACTCACAAGTTAGTATTTTCCCTAATGAGCAAACTTCCCATATACTTGTTAGACCATGTGTAGAGCCTACCTGATGAGTTAAGGTCCATCAATTCCACCTTGTTTAACATGTTATTGAGTTTTTTATGTCTCCAAAATTAAAATCCCCCTTCAATCTCATTAGCATTTAGCGTGAAACTGAAGTCCCCAATCACTAACCAAGCTTGCTAAATAATTGTTTATAGCCTACACAAATCCTTCCATAGTTGTTGCCTCTAAAACCTAAAATTAGAAACGTAAATAAGAGTAATGTCAATATCAAGTAATTGACCTCCTAAGTGGCATCTCAAATTCAGGCATTGGTCACTCTCCTCAACTTTTGAACTACCATCATCTCTGTGTTTAGGGTCATTAAGCCCTCTAGTGTTCCATGTCATTAAGGGGAAGACCCCCTTTACTTTGATTTTTTCCCCTTTGTTCTTGTTGATCTCCTCGAGTTAACAGATTGTAAGTAGGAATTTTCATTTTCACCTTTGTTTTTATTGTTCATGCTAACCTCATTAGTACTCACACTAACTGGGAATTGTGAAATATGTTCAACAGGATCATCATCAACTCCCTCAGAGTCTCTATAGCTACTATCTTATATTGCTTTGAACTATTTTTTCTCCTGATGTTGAGGTCGCATATTACCGTTAATACTAAAGCAGTTTTGTTCTTCAACATTATAGACAGTTATAGCAGCCTCAGATGTTCCATGACTTCCTATATCCCCATCTGGCAGACTTTCTGACTGTAAATTGGATACATTTTCATTCCCTCCAATAGCCAAAGGTTCATCTAGTTTGCTATTATCTTCGTAACAATTTGTATTGGAATCAAGCCCTATAATTACCTACCAACTAGTTTGGAATTTCCTCCCTATTGGCTGCCACTTCTTGATGGAGTTACTAGGTTTCCAAGGGTAAAAAATAGATATCTCCTTCTTTAGTTCACCATTGCCCCCTAGACACTTAACTGAGAGATTATCTCGTAGAGAAGTGGTCTTCTTAATCTCTATACATATTTTTGCATATCCAATTCTCTCTATGGAAGCAATTTATAAGTCCATATTCCAAGTGAGCTAGCAAGGTAGCTAAGCCCCTCTATGGTTTATAGTTCAAAAGGGAGATTATGGAAATTCACCCATATAGGAAAAGTGTCCACTTTACCTCGATCCATCTCCATGCTTGGCTGCCATTTCTGTATGAAGAGAGGTTAGTCTCCAATGTGCCAAGGCCATTGGCTTAATGATGTCATTAAGCTTATTTTCATTCGAGAACTTAAACAGAATAGTCCCATCTTCATACAATATAACCTTGTCCAGACCCTTTATATTCCATCTGGATTGCGCCCATACATTAATCACAGGGTAAGCTGGCTTTTTGTTTCAAAAGAGTCCAATTAAAGCAGAGGACCACACCTGAGCTCCTACTTTTAGAAGTTCAACTGGGGGACTACTGATGATCCCTTCATTCACAACATTATGGAAATGCTTAAGGGACCCTTTTTAAGGTTTTGTGTAAAGCTTGTTCTTCTAAGCTCCCACAGGGTTGGCAGCTTCTACATTTTCACCAATTTTTGTGAGTTTAAATGCATTGCTTGTTTTACTGAGATACGAGGCCTTAGAGAGAAGAGTCTCTTTGGATAGTACAGGGAAGTCTTCTCAAACAGAAAAAGACTCCCCTATGTCTCTGGTAACATTCAAAGCCTTAGGAAGGCCCTCTATAAGGGATGAAAACTTAGTGAAAGAGGAAGCAGATGAAGCACGAAGACAGGAACAAAACTAGAAGCAGAAAAAAGAAGCCAAAAATGGAAAGTGCAAAGGGCAGAAAGGTAAAAGAAGATAGAGAGAAGTCAGAGAACAAAAGCTAGAGGGGATGTATTGTTAGCTTTATAATATAATTTGTTAAGTAGTTTTAAGCAATAATTAAAAAATTAAACTTATTCGACCGATTTAACTTTAAAAACTTTAAACCATTCAACCTGTTGGTTTGTTTTAATTTAATAATTAGTTATTAAAAATCAATCGATTTATTAATTAATAATCAATTTTTGTAAACTATTTATTTTTAAATCAAAATAAACTAATTAATTTTCCTTTGACAATCATCTTCTTCAATTAAACTTCAATCTCTTCAATAGGCAAAGATAGTCACCTTCTTTAATCCTAGTTTAGGTTCTTCAATTTTGTTTAATCTTTGTTATATATCGATTTTTGATGGTATTGAACCTTTAAACCTTTTATCTTGTCGGTTTAATTTTTGGTCTAATTTTTAAAACATTGGTTTTAAGCACTTATAAAGAATAAGTAAGTGTTAATTTTTTTTAGTGTTTAGTTTTAAACACTAATGGTTAATACTTTTATATAATTTTTTATCGAAAATTCCTTTTATATAATATTGATGATTACGTATTACAATAATGTTAAAACCAAATCGAACTGGGCTGAATGGTTGATCGAAATAAATAAAAATTGTTCTAATTTATGAACCTATTTTGTGTTTAGGGGTTTTCTATTGAGGTTTACCAAGTTGTGAATTATTTTGCTTTCCCTGATACTACTCCTCTAAGAGAATTACTTACTGGCAATAAGTTTTTCTAATATCGATACAAGTGTACAGTGAATTTGGTAGTGCTCTCTATTTACAAGAAATTGACAAGTTAGCTTTTTTGCTTTTTGTTCTCTCCCTTGCTTTAAAAATCCCGGAGCTTCCATTATGTGATGTATTGAAATCCACTTTCACTAAGGTTTCTCTATTCAACTAATATGATCACTAATCTTTACTCTATAGATATCACTTACAAGTGCACCTATTGAATTATAGTATAATATTAGTGAATATCGAATGTCAATCCCACAGGGACTACAAGTATTAGTAATGACCTTTTTTTATTATCTAATTGACTAATTAAAATGATGATTTAATATAAACTGAAATTCAACACGATAATAAATCAGAACACAGATAACACTAAAATTTATCAATATCAAATAACTAGTACTTAGGTAATGAATCTCCGTAAAGTCTCTTAAGTATCAGCTCTTTATCACGCATTTCAATTATTTATCATTGGACCGTGAAAATGCCTATCTTATGATAATATCTTTCATAAGACTATTAATAACTAATCCTCAATTAATTAACTTAAACTTTTTTCTAATTAAAACCCCTAAGATTGCATTACTCGATCTGTGAATTTCACTATTAATTTTGACCCTAATCCAGAAGATTTATGTTGATCTATCTTTAGGTTTTTATGCAAGTGCTTCTAATTATAATAGATCTATTAATACAAAAGGATTTCTCAATCTCAAACATATGAGGTCATACATTAAACTAATATCCCATACATATTACTTCAAGACTTAAAACACGCAATTGAATTATAATGAATCAATCAATCAAATTGCATTAGATAAAAGATCAAATCACAATATCCATCCTAACTTAGGGTTCATCATACCTAGGCACTAAACAAACTTAGTTCATAAACATAGAAAACAAGACAAACATCAAAAGTTCAAAAGAATAATTAAATAAAAAGATTACAATATGTACGTGTGTGTGTGTGTGTGTGTGTATCCTTTTCTGTAATATAATCCCCTTGAAACTTCGATGGAAAGCTATTCTTTATTGGATCTCTGAAGTAAACTTCATTTTTCCCACTATTATAGGTCCAAAATTGTGTCTTAAACTTTAACTTTGACTTTAATTGTTGCTCTCATGTATGTTCTTCATAATTGCCTTTTATAGTGCAAAATTAAGATTTTTGGATAGTGTGACTAACCATGTACTTCAAAAATAATTCAGAATTACGAGCTTACATGTTTTTAAAAGCTTATACGGGTATAGGACATGACTGTGTAAATTACTTACATAGATGAGTATCGTCACATGAGCAAAACAACGTCTTCGAAGTTTTACATGTTCATAATGACTTACACAATCCCTTACAGGACTATGTACCTCTAAAATAGCTTTAATTGTTCCATTTTTTGCCTCGATTTCTCTCCACTTTCTCTCATTTTGATCCATTAATGCAATTGAGACTTAAAAACATACTAGAAACAAAATAAGTATAAAAACAATATAAAACTCTCAAATATCAAGCAAAACAGACTAATACAGGAATAAAAAAACTTTCCATTAAACATTTAACACCAACCAGTGGTAATGTTCCATTTTGGATTGGGTAAGAGTTACAATGTAGATGCAAACTCAAATAAAAATAATTGTCTATATATGTGTTTTTGCTTTTTTGGGGTACTTTCACTTGAAAATTTTTAGGATAGCTGGGGTACCATAGAGCATAAGTGATTAAAAAGATTCAAGCTTGGAACATGTTTGTAGTTAACTATATATAGATGTCAACTTAGGTTAAAGATAGCTTTGCTGTTATTTGCCATATATATGTTCCTAAAGTCTATTTAATTAACTCATTTACATAGATTAATTTCATTATTGTTGATGATGGAATGAAATGTCTTGGTATTTAGACACTAATAATCCCATATTTAACTACTATATATTTTCTATGTGTTATTTTTATGAGATACAACTTTATGTTTTCTAGGAGAATATTTACAACACATTGAGGCTGACAAGTTGACCTTTGTATAGTTTATCATGTTTAAAGAAGAATGATCAAAACTTTTGATTTTTGTTATGGTTTATGATAAGCCTTGTAAAGTAGAAATTAATTAGCTAATAAGATGATATTCAATTTCATAATTTTGAGGACGGTGTTTAAAAATAAAGGTAATATGTGATATTAATTCTTAGTTCAGTCAATCCAATTTCATATTATATAGGTTTCTTATTTTCAAATTCTCATTTCATATTTATATTTAATTCAACAAAATAAATAAAGAAATATTAATCAAAATTTTGTTTGTTTTCAAAAGATATTTTAAGGAGTACTAAGACAAGCAAGGAAAAATTGTGGTGTGAAATTTCATGTCTATATATGCTTTTATGTTAATTTTAAGCTTAAGGTTTATTTTTATCTAGGCCATTTTGAACTTAAGTTTTAGAATCTTTATGTTTCCTGTTCAAACTTTTAATTCAATGATGCATTTTGCTTAATCCTAATTGCTTACGCTTTCTTATTTCATTTAGTTAATAACATTTTATTTTAGCCAAGATGTGTTTTAGACCACACACAACTCTGCTTATCTCTACATGTTGCTTATAAAAGTTTAACAAACTAAGCTCAAAATTATGTACCAATCTAGTAGTACATTCCCCTAATTTTGGATTCTAAGTGATTAGCCTCTTAAGTATCATGATAAATGATGAGAGAACTTTTAATATCAATTAAAATGTGATATGGAATTTCTATCAAACCCAGGTGATTATGTCTATATTCTAAATTGATGTTAAAAGTTAAAACAATTGTACAAAGGTTATTTAACAATCTTCCTTTAAATTAGACACATTTCAATTGAAAGCTATAACTTATTATAGTTAAAATAAAGAAGTAAAAGGATACTTAACCGTTGGAGTCTATCTTTAAGAAGTGGGGTTTTAGTCCTTCATTCGTACAAGAGAAGAAACTAAGTTAGTATACATGGTCTACTAATATATATCAACTTATAATCCTGGATCTAACAAGTAAAAACAAGATGGTAAGTAAAATCACAAAAGCTTTATTTAAGATTTTGTGGAACAAAACAAGGAAAATGAGAAAAAATGTAATCAAAATAAGATCAAGGAATACAAATAATGTAAATAGTAAATAGTAATTAGTAATTACAACCAAAGAGCCTAAATTGGAGTAATATATGAATATTCAAATTTATAATTAAACCCCGATAAAGTGATGATAACATATAAACCAATATAAAATGTTTGTAATTTTTTGACATAATTATCTAGTAAAACCTTTTTACCTATTTTTTTATGATATAATATTATTATTTAGTTAGTATCAATAGGACAAGTATTTTGAACATCTTTTGTTTTTTTTAGAATGTTCAGATCTTATAATTGTGCATAAAACTAACAAATTTATTTTTTATATTTTCATGTTGAAATTATAAAGGAGAATATGGAATCATCATAAAAAGATTCGATGAATTTAACATTTTCTACTCGTGATAAGTTTGATTCAACATGAAATTATTTTTCTTCTTCTCAAACATTTGATTGAAGTATCCAATATAATTGCATATTTTACGGTATAATGTTTAAAGAGGGAGAAATTTATAAAATGAAAGAACATCTTACTGGTGTTGTGGATAATGTTGCTTCTTGCAAAAAAGTTCCATTTGAACGTGAGAGGATTGAAAATTATTTGTAGCAACAAGTGAAAAAGAAAAAGAAAAATAAGGAGGCTCATAATATATCTTTTGAAGATGATGAAGTTTAATGGGTATTTAATAGAAAGAAAAAAGAAAGTTATTATTGACATAGATTTTTATTTTCCTCCAATAACTACTCTTAATTCTTAACTTAGTTTCAAAAGTGTTTTGTTTGATAAAGATGTTGTTTTGTGATGCAAACAAGCATAAGATAAATGATTCTATCATTCATATAATCCTTTAAATGCTTTAAATTCATCATATTTTCAATAAGTAATAAATGCTACGATAATGATAGGTTTAAGATTTAAGGCACCTTCTTATTATAAGATTTGTGTGTCTTTAATTACTTTAAGATTAAAAAAAGGAATGTCAGTTGATTGTGGTAACGTATAAGTCTAGTTGGAAAAAACATGAAGCACTATAGCAGATGGGTGGACTGATCAAAGATAAAGAACTTTGATTAGTTTATTGGTTTATTGGAACATTGGAACAACTTTTATCAATTTTTTTATGATTTTAATATGTTAAAAAGTGTCTATGCTTTATTTAGCTTATTGTCTAAATTTGACGAGTGAATTGGATAAAAAAAATGTTGTGCACTTTATTATAGACAATACAACTAATTATGCATTAGTTAGGTACTTGTTACAATCAAAGCATGAGTATATTGCAATAAGTTATCAAATAGTGCAAAAGGAAAGAGGATTACAATATTATTATGCATAATAAATCTTGGATGCTTGCTTGATTATTATAAAGATTTTGGGCCCATTTAAAAGGTTGTTGAGAATTATAGACTTATATGAGAAGATGAGATGTATAGAGTTTGCAAGACAATTATGAATCTTTTTAAGGGAAGGAGAAATTGTACAAACCTTATATAGATATTCTTAATCAGAGATGAGATAATTATCTTACTCGAAGAATCCACTTAACAACTTACTTCCTCAATTTTTATTAATTATATAGTGGAGATATATATACAAATGTTGATATTATGGGTGGTCTCTTTGATGTGATTAAATCGAAAGGTATTTTGATTTTCTCTAATGAAGAGCAATCAAAGGCAACAAATGAAACTAAATTGTATAGTAAAGGTTTAGGAATTTTGCTAAATCTATTGCCAAAAGAGAATTTACGATTAAAAAATGTAGCCTAGTAAGTTTTCATACTTTTAGTTTATCGTTTACTTATTAATTATATCCTTTTTACATTTATTACTATTGATTTGAGATGAAGACGAGTGATGAAGATTATTTTATAAAAGTGCTCTAACGTTGAAAAAAATTGCCATTAGGTTACTCAGTCAAACAACTTCTGTATTAGGTTGTGAACGTAATTGGAGCATTTTTAATGAATTCATATGAAAAAATGAAATCACCTTGAACATTAAAGATTCAAGACCTTATTTATGTTCATGTATTTTATTTTACTTTTTTGTTTTTTTATTAACTTATTTTTGTATTATTGACTTTATAATTCCTTTATTATGCATTCAAGCGGCTTAGTAAGAAGAGAACGTATGATCCAACTGATGTTGATTGTATTAACCATACTAATTTTTGGATTAAAGAAGAAGAATCATCTCTTGACCTTGATTATAATGAATTTTAAAAGGCAATTTATTTCTAATATATTTATCACGACAAATAAATTAAGAACAACTACTGATGGTCAATTTATAGCACCCTAATATCCCCTGGGAGGATATTGCGAGTGCCACACACACAGAACATACAGAATACAAAACATTTCATAAATGCATTTCCAAAATCTCAAACAAACATACATTACAGATCATAATTTCAGAAAATAACCTGAATTAAGGTTATTACAAACCTTTAAACAAACATCCAAAGTCATACACAAGTCCAAAAACAAACTCAGAAATATATTTTGAGCAAAGCAAAACTCAAACTCCTTTGGCCATTATGGTTGACTTGTCCCAATCCTTAAGTCCTCTCTGAACCTACACAGGGCAAATCTACCGTGCTCAATATATAGCTTAATGAGTAATAACTAATTTATACATAAACTGACAACTCATCACACTGAATCATGTAACAGCATCAACATGCATTCAAAGATTTCTTTAACAGTAAGTCGGACAGAGTGTATTTCAGAACAGATTTTTATAAATAACAGAATTGCATAACGCAAGAAGATATAAACCTTCAGAATCAGAACATAATTTAGTTTATGTCAAATCAAACAGATATCAGAATATAAAATCAAATGACTGCTAAAACTATTTATAGAAGCAGGTAACGGGACTTATACAGAAGAAACCGAAGTCTCGACACCGAAGGGTCACAGAAAAGACCGAAGTCTCGATACCGAAGTGTCAATAACAGAAGACACCAAAGTGTCACAGAAGAGACCGAAGTCTCGACACTGAAGTGTCAATAACAGAAGACACTGAAGTGTCACAGATGCAGCTGCAGACCTTTCTAGGCATGCCTATTTACCCACAACTAGAACTTAACAGATTTAAAAATAGAAATGTCTGAAATTCAATTTAAACATATCAATCTGACAGCTTTGCAAATCATTTAATGGACCAAATCCATAGTAAACGGAACAGTCAAAGCAAAACTATCAAAAATTTCTTACTGAATTTCTTACAAATTTGATTATCTAAATTACTTACAAAAGCTTCCTTATTGCTTATTGCCTCGAAGTCCCGGCAATATCTGGAATCGGTCGCACTACGGGCTCCTCTAAAACATTTAATACAAACATATATTATTGTTGTGCACAATTATGAATTCAATCATGCACATTCATAGATATTGAATATGTATGATGCATGTTCATGATAAATTCTAGGTTTCTTATCCTTAATCTTATCACATTATTGATCATGTGAAACCATACTCAATTTCTCAATCCAGATTTATTTCACAATCAACTTTCGGGTCCACTTTTCTCAGTTATTCTCATCAGGAAGGTGAGGTAATTAGGTAATACTTCCGTCTAGAAAGTTTTCCCTCTTTGTCTTAGGTTTCCAATTTGGTTAAGTATAATGCATCATTGACCAAGCCATCGTCTGATGCATCATTGACTGAATCCTTCGTCTGATACATCATTGACCAAGCCATCGTTTGAAGCATCATTGACTGAATCCTTCGTCTGATGCACCATTGACCAAGCCATCGTCTGATGCATCATTGACTGAATCCTTCGTCTAATGCATCATTGACCAAGCCATCGTCTGATGCATCATTAACTGAATCCTTTGTCTAATGCATCAGTGACCAAGCCATCATCTGATCCATCCTTGATCATTGACCAAGCCATCGTCTAATTCCCTTTTGACTAAGCCATCCTCTGATTCACTTTTGCACCAAGCCATCGTCTGATCCCCATTTGCACCAAGCCATCGTCTGATCCAGAAACTCAACTACAGATTTGCATCTTCTTCATCTCTTCTCCTTAATCCTTCATCACACACTTGAATACTTACATTCACTACTTCATTCCACTCCCATATCATCTCAATTTATTACAAACACAATTCAAAAACAAGTTTACACTTCAACAATCACAAATCCGAAACTCCATATATTCATCCTCTCTCTACTGTAATTTTCATTCCTTCAGCAAATTCGCAATTTCACAACACTCAGTAACCTCAGATTCAATTCCATATGCTCTTACTACTCATTCATTAGCAAATTCAATTCATTGAAATAACCAGTTTCCTACTCCTCTTTCAGCTCAACAATAACTAACAAATCCAAAATCCAAAATCCAAACATAATCATTTAAACACCGTATATCACTATTCACACAAATTCTATTTTACTGCACATTCTTTCTATCTTTGTTCAATACAATCACTTCATTTACTCACTCAGTATCAGAACCTCACTAAATTCATTTTCCTTATCATTACGTTCATTTTAGATCACCTCAAAACCATGTATGTATATATTTACACTATAAAAGCATCATCAACAAACACTTACTTGTTTCAACAAAAACTCTAACAGTAACCTTCGGTGGAAGTAGTAACAATTCTCCAGCAGTGAGATTTCAGTGGATAAACAAGAAC
>JAOSBL010000002.1:4134168-4149544 GCA_027568915.1 Erythroxylum roraimae
ATTGTAAGTGAATTTTGAGACGTTATAAGATTGAAGATGTATGATTAATGTCTATTTAGGGTCCGATGAAAAAAAAAATTTAACAGCTAATTAGGGTTTAATGGAATGACCCTTCAAGGTAAGATGATCATGATTCATGTTTATGGTTCAAGAGTTAGGTTCCGGATACGGGATCCAACAATTTATGTTATAAAAGTAAATGTTGCTACTTCTAGTTCTACATCTTAGGTATTGGATACCAATTGTGGTGCTCACATTTGTGTAAATATATAGGGACTGCAAAGTAGTAGAACTTTGGCAAAGGTGAAGTGGACCTACGCGTAGGCAATGAAGCAAAAGTTGTTGCTTTAGCTGTAAGGACATTTCATTTATCTTTGCCTTCAGGCATGCTTTTGGAACTTAAAAATTGCTACCATGTACCTGCTATAAGCAGGATTATTGTCTCTATTTCAATTTTAGACCATGGAAGGTTTTTGTTTTACAATTAAGAACAATTTTTCTTGTAATAACATGTTTTATCGTAGTGCCCAATTAGAGAATGGGCTTTATGTTCTAAATTTACAAAGGCCTATTTGTAACATAAATACTAAGAGGTTCAAATCCAATGATTCGAATTCTGCCTACCTTTGGCATTGTCGTTTGGGACATACAAACGAAAAACGCATACATAAGCTCCGTAATGATGGACTTTTAAACTCTTTTGATTTTGAATCATATGAGACATGTGAATCTTGTTTATTGATAAAAATGACTAAAACACCTTTTACTGGACACAGTTAGAGGGCTGCTGATTTATTAGCGCTCATACATACTGATGTATGTGAACCATTAAATGCTATTGCTAGAGGAGGTTTTCATTACTTCATTACATTTACTGACGACCTCAGTAGATATGGTTATGTTTATTTGATGAAACATAAATTTGAATCATTTGAAGAGTTCAAGGAATTTCAAAATGAAATACAAAAACCAAATTGGCAAGACAATAAAAGCCCTTCGATCGGATCGTGGTGGTGAATATTTGAGCTGAGAGTTTGATGACCATCTCAAAGAGTGTGGAATAGTTTCACAACTCACTCTACCTGGAACACCACAATGGAATGGTGTGTCTGAAAGGAGGAATCGAACACTATTAGATATGGTTCTATCTATGATGAGTTATGCAAATCTTTTATTATCCTTTTAGGGACATGCTCTTGAAACAACTGCATTTACACTAAATAGAAATCCATCAAAGGCCGTAGAAAAGACACTATATGAAACATGGACAGGAAAGGTTCCTACTTTGTCTTTTCTAAAGATTTGGGGATGTGAAGCTTATGTTAAAAGGTTAACATCTGAAAAACTTGGACCTAAATCCGATAAACGTTTCTTCGTGGGGTATTCAAAGGAAACTAAAGGATACTACTTTTACAATCCCACCAAGAACAAAGTGTTTGTTACTCGAAATGGAATCTTTTTAAAGAGAGAATTTCTTTCTAAAGCAACTAGTGGGATTAAAGTACATCTTAAAGAAATTCAAGAGTCACGGGAGAATGCTCCAACACAAGAGGAGCCTCGTTTTGATATACAAAATATTGGAGAAACTACACCAGTGACCTTAGCACCACATAGGTCTGAAAGGTTCCATCACGAACCCATAAGATATGGTTTTATGGTGAATGAACATCATCATCTATTACTGATAGAGGATGACGAACCTACATCATACCTGGAAGCAATGATGGGCCTTGAATCCGATAAATGGCTTCAGGCCATAGAATGCGAAATGGAATCCATGTAACAAAACAAAGTATGGGTTTTGGTTGACCCATTTGATGGTGTAAAAATCATTGAATGTAAGTGGGTTTTCAAGAAGAAAGTTGACATGGATGGTAATGTACACATGTACAATGTGCGATTGGTTGCTAAGGGTTTCAAGCAAATTCATGGTATTAACTATGATGAGATCTATTCTCTAGTTGCAATGCTTAAATCCATTCGCATCCTCCTAGCAATTGTTATATTCTATGATTATGAGATTTAGCAAATAGATGTGAAAAAAACTTTTCTAAACTGAAATCTGGAAGAGGATGTGTACATGACACAACCTGAAGGTTTCACATCTTCTAAAAATGCTGGGAAAATATGCAAGCTTCAGCAATCCATTTATGGATTGAAGCAGGCTTCTTAGAGTTGGAATTTTCGTTTGAATAAGGCAGTCAAAGATTTTGGTTTCCTCATAAATGAAGAAGAATCTTGTGTTTACAAGAAGACTAGTGGGAGCACAATTGTTTTCTTCGTCTTGTATGTAGATGACATATTACTCATTGGAAATGACATTCTTATGCTTCAATCCATTAAAGCTTGATTAGCAAATTGTTTTTCAATGAAAGAATTGGGCGAAGCGGCCTACATCATGGTTATTAGAATCTATAGAGATAGATCGAGACGTCTTACTGGACTAACTCAAAGCACTTACGTTGAAAAGGTTTTACACATATTCAATATGCAAAAATCTAAGAGAGGCTTCTTACCCATATCATATAGCATAGTTTTGAGTAGGGCTCAATGCCCTTTGACACTAAATGAGTGAAACCACATGAGTAGGATCCCATATGCATCTGCTATAGGATCTATCATGTATGCCATGTTGTGAACTCGTGTGGATGTTGTATGTGCTTTGAGCATGACAAGTAGATACCAGTCAGATCCAGGTGAAAGTCAATGGATAGTTGTTAAGAACATTCTTAAGTACATGAAAAGAACTAAGGATATGTTCTTGATCTATGGAGGTGAGGAAGAGCTCATTGTAAATGGTTACACTGATGCTAGCTTCCAATCAGACACAAATGAATTCTGATCGCAGTCAGGTTTTGTATTCTGCTGAACGATGGAGCAGTGTGTTGGACGAGTTCCAAGCAAGACACAATTGTTGATTCTACAACAGAAATTGAGTACATTGTTGCTTCAGAAGCAGCAAATGAGGCTGTTCAGGTTAGAAAGTTCATCATTGAACTTGGTGTGGTTCCTAGCATTATGAATCCAATGGATGTCTATTGTGACAATAATGGAGCCATTGCTTAAGCTAAGGAACCAAAATCTCATTAGAAGACCAAATACATACTTAGAAGTTTTCACCTTATTCGACACACTGTTTAAAGAGGTGATGTGAAGGTGTGCAACATGTCAACAGATCTTAATATAGTTGATCCATTGATTAACCCTCTCCCGCAGGCTAAGCATGATCGTCATACTAGAGCATTAGGCATAAGACTCTTGGATGTGTGATCATGTAAGGGTGTAATTTTATAACATGTTTTTAGATAATCCATTAGTAATGCCCAGTTATTGTTTAATGTGATCATTTTTTGTGGAGTTATAAATGAATTTGAATAGTAATCCCCATGAATAATGTGTATCTTACAATTGGCATCAAATGTGTGACTTGATCGTGAGACCCTATTGTAATATGGATACAATTATTCTTAAAGAACCCTAGTTAATTTCATTAATGTGAAGGATCATAATGAATGTCGAAACTGGCATGTTGATTAATAGATGACCATGTTTCTCAAGTCATTAATATGGAGATATTATGTTAATCACATGGGTGCATGTTGGAGAACATGCGATTGGATCGACCCACTATGAGAACAATTCCAGGATTGTTATATAAGTGTCAAAAGTGGTTCTCATTACAACTGATGAATATAATCCTTTGACTTGAGTTTGTCACGGTTTCCTACATGTGGATTAGTTTGTTTTGACATTGTCAAACATCAACTGTAAAAGGTGATTATAAAAGCAATGCTCAGGCATGCTATGAATCATGCAGAGGAATGTAAATGAACAAGATGAAATTTGTCTCTCCCATATAACGGGAGAAAGATAACTCTGAGCCCCTTGATAAGTTAAGACTGAAAAGTTGGGGCAAACAAGGTGAATGTCAGTCGTTTGTTTCACAGTTTAACTCAGAGATTGAGAAACATGATTGAGCCTAATAAGGATGACAATGTTTTCTGCCTTATGCTCAATCGAGATATAATGAGACAAATGGACTAGTGGATAATTGGTTCTTGTGCAAGTGGGAGATTGTTAGTGCATAACCCATAAACCAATTATAGAATATACTATAATTTATCAGTTGTGATTCAGGTAATGTCAGACTTCGACCTTATTTAATATTAAGTAGTTGTAATGTCTTGCTAGAAACCACTTATAACTTGTGGACCTAAAAGAAGCTTAGGCCTACTACTAATATTAAATAAGCCTATAGGGTCGCACATTAAGATACTGAACATTTATTGGGCTTTAATAGGTTTTGGGTTTTTGGGTCTTAGGGTTTTATTATATATATATAGATATATATTATGACTTGTTTGGTGTAAGACTCATCTGCCTAAAAGTAAACCCTAGTGCCGTCCTCCTCCTCAAGTGATAGAGAGAGAGAGGTCTCAAGAGTGGTGTTAGCACATCAGAAGTGTTTGTTTGGTCTCGCGAGATTGTGAATACCGGTAAAGACGTGACATTTGACGTGCTCTTCCGACACTACGAGTTTCTTTGCTATTTTCGTTGTGAAAGGTATAATTTGATATGGATTTGATTTCGATGTTCACATGAGTTTTGGTGTTTCGGATTTGCAAATGATGGTAAATATTATTGCATGCTGATAGCCCGAAAATGCTTACAAATCTGTAAGTTAAAAGAGTGCCTAAGCTAAAATTTTTAGTTTTGAATCTTAATTAAATAATATCCTTGCTTAGAATAGTAAAATCCAATAATAGAAAACTCAATCGAATCAACTGTAAAGATATTGAATCGTATAATTTTTCTGTCGAATTTTTAACTTTTCGACTTTATTACGTTAATAACTTTTGTTGTTAAAAATTAATCGATTAATTAATTAATCGATTAATTTTTATAAATTAATAAATTCTTATAAACTAAAATAAATTAATTAATTTTCATTTAATAAATTTTTAATTAAAATTTAATTTTTTTGATGAATAAGATAATCTCTTATAATTACATTATAAATTTTTTAATTTTACTTAATCTTTAACCAATTTTGTATCAGACGATTAAAATCTTAAATCTCTAATAATTCCAGTTTTTAATCATCGGAAGAAACCAAGAAATGAGGTTGTAAAACGGCAAAAGAAAGTGATTGGAGGAATAAACTGAGGCATGTGCTAAAAGCAAGCAAAAAAGAACCAATTGTCCTCCGAACAACCAGGACCTTAAAGAAAGGCTTTGCTTTTAGTTTAGTGGCAAAAAAGAAATAAAAGCACAATTCTAATTCGAATCGCTCTCTCTCTCTCTCTCTCTCTCTCCTCGGTTTAAAATCAAAAAAAGCATAACCATAAACCATGTCCTCTATATTATATTCCATTTCAAGTCCCTCCTCTGCGTTTTTAGATCCCTCTTTTGCGTCCGTTCCCTTTCCCAAGTACAAAACTGCTCCACCGATCTTAAAGCCACCGCCACAACCACTACAAGAACGTCATCCTAAACGCTGCGTTTCTGCCCCTTACTCCTTCTCAGGTACTATTGTTCGTCAGATGGGGTTTAGTTCAATAGGCATGCTTTTTAACTGTGTTTGTTTTGGTATTTTGTGATTGATTAGAAACTGTGGCTTGGATCTATGTGTGTAGAAATGGAAGCATCTGCTGGGCCAACTCTCTATCCATTGCATCGTACCAAGACCCTTCACCTGGTTCGTCTCGTTTTATCTCATTTTCCTTTTTCTTCGGTGTCAGCGCTTGTATGTGTGTGTTCAAAAAGGTTACTGATTTACTTAGATAAGGCACGCACAAGGGATTCATAATGTTGAAGGAGAAAAGACATTCAGTGCATACTTATCCGAAGAACTCTTTGATGCACACCTTACTCCTCTCGGCTGGCAACAGGTAATTGAGTTCGTTTCAACTTTGATAATTACGGGCTGGGCAAGCGCCTTTTTTAAAGATGTTTCAACTTGTGGGAAAATTTTGTGAAATCATGGCAGGTTGATAATTTGCGCAAGCATGTTCGAGAATGTGGACTTGATAAAAAGATTGATTTGGTGATTGTTTCGCCTTTATTAAGGTATGGGAGTTGTTTTACTTTTTTTGGTGAAATGGTAGATCTTTTGGATTTAGTTTTGATTTGAAGGTAGAAATTTTGTTTGGTAGAGGATTCAAGCAAGTTTTTTCACCAAATCCTTTTCTTTTGAATAATTGCTTTATAGGACCATGCAGACAGCTGTTGGAACCTTTGGAGGAGAAGGATACTCGGATGGCATAAATGCCACACCATTGATGGTGGCAAATGCTGGATCGAGTAACCGTCCGGCAATTTCAAGTTTAAATTGTCCTCCAATTATAGCAGTTGAACTTTGTCGAGAACATTTGGTGCGCGTTTAAGAAGCTATTTGCATGTTGTTTAATGCTTGATGAGAGAAGTTGCTATAGCCTGATCTTTTCTTTCACTTTAATGTGAGCATGAAGCTGGGTTTACGTTTGAACTCTTTTGTTTTTAATTTCTCAAACTGCAGGGAGTTCATCCGTGTGACAGGAGAAGAAGTATCAGTGAATATAAGCCTCTTTTTCCTGCAATAGATTTTTCTCTGGCAAGTACTGAAAGAAGAGTTTTTTTTGTTATCTCATAAAGGATCTAGACATCATTACTCCTTCTAGGAGATCCTAGGTTTCTAGTTCCAAATGCTGCTCAGGTTGTTATGAAGCAAATTTTTTTTAATTTCTTGTGCAGATTGAAAATGATAATGACATTTTGTGGAAGGCTGATGAGAGAGAGCTGAATGAAGAAGTTGCAGTGAGGGGATTGAAATTTTTCAAATGGTATATTCTGTTCTATTCTTTTTGTCTATGTTTGTCACTAACCTGGGAATAAAGCTTTGTTCAAATGAATTTCATGTTTAGCTGTGACATCTTTCAAAAGTTGCCTAAAAGTGCTGCCTTTGCTCGTCCTTTCAATAGTAGCCCAAGTGTTTGATTTTGTGCTGATATATGTGACGTACGTTTTTATATGTTGATTGCTGTAAAGGATAACTGGCCTGCCGCTGTGCCGCATAGCTATGTTTGTAAAGGTCATTATTCCTTTACATGATTGATCGGCTTAATGGATTTTAGATATGTTTTTATCGTGGATAAGTAGCTGTTGGTAGGCCTTGGCAGTTTCATCTCTTAATTTTGATGACCTATTACGGTTTCTTTTGGTATAGGTTGTGGACTCGGAAAGAGAAAGAGATTGCTGTTGTTAGCCATAGTGGATTCTTGTACCATTCCTTGAGTCATTTTGGAAATGATTGTCATCAATCTGTGAAGAGTGAAATATGCACACAGTAAGTGATTATTCATATGTCTCAATTAACTTGCATAAGTGCTTGTTATCACTGTAAAATAATCTGTAATAGAAAACTTTTTGAAAGGTCTCTAATATGAAACCTAAGCCCTTCCTCCTAATGTCTTTTCATGAAAAAAGAAACGTTCAATTCGTCAGATTATTCAGTTTCAGATTGTGAAATACATTGGAATTTGGATACAACCTTTCATTAATCTCTCACGCGTAACCAGAGGGCACTATTGCTGCTATACCTTTCCAAGGGTTAATCATTAAGAATGATTAATATATTCATCTTTTATTTCCTAAATAGATGAAACCTAGAAGACTAGAATTAATCAACCAATACTATATACTGTTCAATATGGTGGAACTTATAGTTCTTACCTTGTCTGAGATAATGTTGTAGCGTTGTAGCTGAGATGACAAGAGGAATTGGTGGTCCTTAGAAAGTATATGTGTAGTGATATATCTGACATGAAATAGTCTTATTGTGAATCATATGTCAATGTATAAACTCTCACTTCTTATCCTGCATTATACTAATCCGATGCATGTTCATGCAGCTTTGCAAACTGTGAGCTTCGTTCAATGGTCCTTGTTGATAGAGGGTATGTCTTCTAGAAAAGCTTACCAAAAGCACTCAAATTATGTTTGTTTAACTTGTGCAGAAGAATTCATGATCTTTTTTCCTCTTTCCAGTATGATAGGGTCTGATCCGGCAACTACCAACTATCCTGGAAAGATTCCTCAAGGTCTTGATCTCCCAAGTGATGTTGCAGAGGAGAAGCATAAAGGAAAAGCAGAGAGTTGAAGCAATTTTCTGACCAGCATGTATCAGGAGGATCAGTGTTGATTAATGTCCAATATGTGTGTTTCTTTGGAAGTAATTTACTAGGATGTGCTTAGTTTATACATCCTACTGAAGAGCTAGACGGTTCAAGTTTTATGAGCATACTAGCTCGTCTTTTAGGAAATCTCAAGATTCATTCCTTGGAAGTATTGAATTTCCAAAGCCTTTAAGAACATTTACAGGCTCACACATTCTTTCCACAATTTTAGCCATCCTTCGCGGGCTTTCTCAACCCGGTTTAGATTCATATGATGGTGAATTTGAGATGGAATGCTTTCATGCAAGACACAAGACCGATTCTACAGTATTATGCTCTGTCTCTTAGGCAAGATACTCTTTTTGAGTTTTGATTTCACCTTCATTTTGATGTCTTGTCTGAGTCTTTTTAAGTGTCAAATCTTGAGTACGGCTTATAAATATTTACCCGAGGAGCCCCAAATCTGGCCCTCAAATCCTCTGTCCCTCTTTCTCTGTCCCTACCTTGTCACCTTTGCATCCGAGCCCATCCATTCACGTGGGACATGAATGGATGGGACATGAATGGATGACTCAGATGCAAAGGAGACAGGGTAGGGATAGGGGAAGGGGCCACATGAATGAATGGTTCAGATGCAAAGGAGACAGGGTAGGGACAGGGGAAGGGGCCAGAGAATCAGCCCCCGAATTTGGGGGACCAAATTCTCTGTTCTCACTATCCAAGACCAACTCTGTGCTACTCCAACTGAAATTTGTGGCCATGGATGAGTGGCACAGGGTTGGTCTTGGACAGTGGAAATAGAGGATTTCCCTCCCGAATCTGGGGCCTAGTTCCGACCTCTGGTGATGGTAGATGGAGCAATTAGAGTTAATGTGGTCATGGCTCAGAAAACTCGCACAGTTTGCTCCTCACACTGTACGATTCAACATTGGATCGCTATCCACTCCCTACAAGCTTTACCCAAGAAGAAGAGCGAAAAAAAAAAAGCATAAGGTGAATGAAAACAAAAAAGGTAGGTAGTATACACATTAGTAAGTATAAATGTTAGGGTTTTTTATTTTTAAATTTATTAAAATAATAAAATAATTACGTAAAAAGTGACAAATTAGTACAGAAATTAACGTAGAATTATTTTTATAACAAATTAAAAGTTAAATAGTTATTTGCCCTAATTAAATCAAACTTCATTGGTATGCTTGGACTAATTATGAAATTTTTATAAGTGAAAATTAAATAAAACCTATTTTATAAAAGTATTTAAAATAAATTAATAAAATTTTTAATACCTTTTTAACATATAATTCTCTTAACCGGTTAAATAAAATTTAATATCCGTAACAACTATTTATAATAAAATTACGTCTTACCATAACAAATTAAATAGATAATTTATTATACTAATTAATTTGTTATTTTTAATCTTAATTTTAAAATAATAATTAATAAATATTCAATAAAAAATTAATTGCAGGACTAGGTTTTGGTCAGCGACTTATACAATCTGCCGCAATTGCCACGCAAATCTAAGACAGTTAAATGGCAACTCCGGCCCAGTTGTCTCTCAACAAATCATGTCTACATTCACGACTTTTGCAGCTTGTCCTACTCTCATGTCAGAGCCTCGTCACAACAACTTCACACAACACCAACAAAAACAGAAGCAATGGTTTTTGCGTTGTCCGGCTATGCCTCTGAATCGGACTCCTACTCCTTCACCTTCATTACTTTGTTTCTCTTCTCTCTACGGTGCATACAATTTCACCACTTTCATGTCTTTCTCTTTACTTCATTGATACAATTGCTTCAAGGTTAGACTTTTCGACTTGTGGGATGTTATCTGTATTAAGAATTTTAACGGGTCTCGATAAGAACTGGGAATCCCGGGGAATTCGGATGGCCATAGTTTTGGTCCATTTGGCTCAAATTTTGGATCTTGTTGCTTATTGAGCTAGTTCTTTGGAAGCTTTACTATGTTCTATGTAAGATTCTGTTGGATTGACGTTGTTCTTTGTTTGCGCAGAGATGAATACTACAGTTGGTCAAAGTCTGTTGCCACTGGACCGAACCAAAACTCTTCACTTGGTCTGCTTCAATCTTCACTACCTCATCCCATATTTTACTGCTTCCAGAAATCTGAAACATCCTGTTTTATTCTAGTCAAGTGGCTTATAAATGCAGTTACCTTATGAAATTTTCAGGTTAGGCATGCCCAAGGGATTCACAACGTATACGGAGAAAAAGACTCTAAAGCCTATTTTTCTGAAGAATATTTTGATGCGCATCTTACACCACTTGGTTGGCAACAGGTAATGGCAGACCCTTTTTATGCTTTCCTTCATGCATTCAAGTCAGGATCGTTGGGGAACTTGTACTAATTTGAGTTGTTTCGGTAGCTTATTTCATCTTTTAATATTTTGAGATAAACCACAACAGGTTGAGAATCTGCGAAAGGACGTTCAAGGATGTGGACTACATAAGAGAATTGAATTGGTCATCACTTCCCCTTTGTTAAGGTATTGCGAAAATTCGCAGCTGCAGTTACTTCCTAAAACCATTGTGAAAAATATTTGCTTTAGTTTCTTGCAGCTAATGGAGGAGCTTGATACAGTTTGGTATCATCTAATTGGCCTAAATATTGAAGCCTTTTATGATTTCTATTCAACAGATTGAATCTTGTTGTATTTGCATACTTTGGTGCTGAATGTTGCTTGTATGCACCAAATAAATATTAAGGTCTGTTTAGAAGCAATTCCTTTCATTAGGTATCATTGACCCATTTCTTAGGATGGAGGATTGTTTTTCATATACTAACTTGAATAAATGGCTATACGTTACTTGTCTCCATGATGGATTTTGGTCACTAAATACTTATTCTCTGGAATATGAGTTATTGAGATTGCACTCTACTAATCATGAAAAAGTGAGAGGTTCCCATGATTCTTTTTGCCAAAATCTTTTCTTAGACAATGACCCCTGAAAATGCATTGTAGGACCATGCAAACAGCAGTTGGTGTTTTCGGTGGTGAAGATTTGAAGGAAGTTATAGAGGCCCCTCCTTTGATGCTAGCAAATGTTGGAAAAAGTCAGCATCCTGCAATTTCAAGTTTAAATTGCCCTCCAATCATGGCTGTTGAGCTTTGTCGAGAGAGCTTAGTATGTCTTTCATAATTAAATAATAGCTAACTGAATCTGTTAAGAGTATATACAGCTTTGTTCGAATGAATTTGTCATTTTGCAAATGATTGCTATACATCCTGCTTCTCTCAAGAAAGGAGAAAAATACTAGGGGGAGTTTAATCATTACGGTAACTTTCAATGTGGAACATCTACGACATCTGTACTGAACTAAAATATAGGCATCACTCTGCTTTAGAAATAAAGTCAAGGGAATGTCTACAAAATGGAATTCATATCATGTAATGAAAAAACCTATCTATTTTCAGTTGCTTTTGCCCTTATTTGAAATGGGATCTGTACATTAACTTTGATTCTTCTGAACTACAGAACTGCTATCCATGTGATAGGAGAAGAAGCATCAGTGAATATCAACATATGTTTCCTGCAATAGATTTTTCAGTGGCAAGTATATAATTCGTATCCACTCTGTTGAAAGTGACCTTTATCATTGTTTCATATCTCAAGTTCAACTTGGGTTGATTTTAGCCGTTCCCTTTTTTGTTTCTCCTGTCTGTAGATTGAAAGCAATGATGACATACTGTGGAAGGCTGATGATAGAGAGAAGCATGAACTAGTAGCTGCAAGAGGCCTGAAATTTTTAAATTGGTAACTATTTGGTTGTATTGCACATGGTTATGATGTTTCTTTAACAGACTTAAAAATCAGAGATTATAAATTAATTGTGACGGTTTATAAATCATTGGGAGGAATAAGCTTCCTCGGCAGTTCACTCCCTGGTCAGTTGTTCCAGCCACCAAGGCCTACTGATACAACAGTGAGGATTGGCAAGTCCAGGCAGGAGGAAGGAAAGAAGATGCAGTTGATAACCAGAGAGGGCGATCAAAAAGATGATAAATTGTAGATCGCCCTTAATGGAACATCATAGCTTTTCCACAAACGAGTACTCTGTTTCCCTACAACTAATTCTATATTTTTCGGTAACTTTTATGGTTTTCTTCCAGGTTGTGGACTCGGAAAGAAAAAGAGATTGCGGTTGTTAGCCATGCGACATTCCTTAGGTGTACGCTAAGTAACTTCGGAAATTATTGCCATCCTTCTTTGAAGGGTGAATTGAATAGAATGTAAGCCCTCATGATACTCAATGAACATTTTTACTAGTATCATTATAGGATAATGCAAATGTCAAATGTTCCATATTTCTTGTTGAATGTACCATCTCAAACCATCTTTTTCTAGGCCCACGTATGATATTGTTTTCCTCATAAACTTTACAGATTTGGTAACTTGTCATTGAACCTTTTTGTTGATGATTGTCATGAGTTAAATATATATTTTTTGAGAAGGTTATGTTTATCTTCTATTATTAGGTTAGGGTTGAAAGTGACCTTTTTAAACTTAATAAATCCATTTTCTGCGTTTTGGCTTGCAAGTTGATTTCTTGTACAAAATATATGCCTTACTCTTTCATTGTGCTAATCAGGTCTATTTATTTGCAGCTTCGCAAACTGTGAGCTTCGTTCTTTGGTTCTTGTTGATAGATGGTGAGATGTCTTTGGGGATATTTGAGTGCATTTTCTCTTTAAGCTCGTGCAGAGCACTCGTATACATCTGTTCCTTCTGCATAATAGGCTTATATCCCGCACCAAGCAGAAAAAGAGATGTTACATCACACATAAATCTTTAAATGTGAAGTTGCTCAGGCCAAGTACACATGGAAGAAGTAGAGTCAAATACTTATCTAGTATCATGAAATGATCAGTATTCTTTGCCTGGTGGGATATGTTCTCCAGGATTGGTTTACCAAGATCGAAAAAGAGCTAGATCCTTCCAGATTTATGAAGCATCTGGCTCTGTTTTAAGGTTCTTTTCCTTGAAACAACCAAAATATGCAATGTCTTAGTGCTAATGAAAAATTTGTCGTCTATATCCCCCGTCGTTGTATCTTTATGCAGTAAAAACTATTTGAAAGCCACCATTGGCAACCAACCTTGTTCGTATAATTTGATGTCTTGTCCTGATTAACCATAACTAAGAGTGCAGATCGGAAAAGGAAGAAGCTCAAGCGCATGCCAACCAACCTTGTTCGTATAATTTGATGTCCTGTCCTGATTAACCATAACTAAGAGTGCAGATTGAAAAAGGAAGAAGCTCAAGCGCATGCCAACCAACCTTGTTCGTATAATTTCATTTCTTTTCCTGATTAACCATGACTAAGAGTGCAGATTGAAAAAGGAAGAAGCTGAAGAGCATGCCAACCAACTTTGTTTGTATAATTTGATGTCTTGTCCTGATTAACCATAACGCAGAGTGAGAAAGGAAAAAATCAAGCGCATGCTTTTGTTTCTTTCGGTGTCTAACTGTAGTACATAATATTGAACATGAAAAAGAAAAATACAAAAATATCAACTTACGTCGAGGTCCATACTTGTATGAAAAACTGAGTAAACGAGCCAAATTACACCTATCCCACAGCTGCTGGAGCTACTTACGTAAGGAAATCGCCTTCTGAGCTCGGTCAACACGCAACTGATTTATGGCTTCCAGTTCAATTTCAACAACTCCCCCCTAATCACTTATTAACTCATCACCACTTCCACACCCCTTTGCTCGCCACAGTAACGGTGTAAGACCTCGAAAGAAACGGAAGTAAAGGGTCAGTACTCAGGAGTACCAACACGTATTCGCATTTCCTTGACAGTGAGACAGTTCGTATTTATAATCTACTGAACCTAGACGCCACTCTTCTCTTCCCATAAAAATAGGATCTTTCGAATATTCTCTTCGTCCCTCCACCTTGCATATGGATCTGACTGCCACAGCTCCATTTCTGTATCCGTTGCAGTGTTGTAAAATACTCCATCTGGTTTGCACCATCTAAACTCTGTTTATCTTCTGTTTCTTGACTGAATCGAAACTTGTGTACCAAGAAACTTTTTTTGTTTCAAGGGATCTTCTTTGTTAGGCCATGACCATCTTTTAACAAGTATGCGTCTTACGTTCGTCAGGTGAGGCATGCACAAGGACTGCACAATGCAGCAGCAGCCAGGGATTACGCCTCTTTGTCGTCTCCTGAATTTTTTGATGCAAGTCTCTCACCTCTGGGTTGGCAACAGGTACATGACAGGCACAGACGCCATTTTTAACGGGAACAGATCTTCTGTTCTCGAACCTTTGTTCTTAAGGGATGGTTGAGAACAAAGGGGAACAGAGGATAACTGGTAAGGGGAACAGAAGATCTGTTCCCATCTTTAACAGGCTCTTTTCATATCAACTTCTTCTTTGCTTTGATTAGTTAGTTGATACGAATCTTCAGATCAACTTTTGTTCTTTTTATAGAAAGGACCCATCTACAACAAGTTAAGGTGCTTTTTCCTTGAGAAAATACTTTTTGCGTATTTTAATTTATCAGATCCAAGTCCTAGTGCCACTTAATATTTTAATAAGTTGATCAAGGCCTATTTGGCACGTTTCAGAGATTCATTGTAAAGTTAAAGGAAATTTTGATTAGGAAGTCGTCATCCAAAATAGTACTTGATTATCGGAAAAAGCTGAATCCAAGTCTTTAGTAGCGTGAAGAACGATGAAAGTTGATTGGGAATTTAAAGGAGGACATTAATGGAAGTAATGCTGGAGAAGTACTGTTGTCATGTTCTTAAGTGATCATATTGGAGCTTATTGTTGCTTTTTTATGTTTTCGTTTAATTTTTCCCATCAACTGGTAAAAAATTTCGGTGATCTTTAGACATGCTTGTTTCGAAGGGTTTGTCTCCCTGCCGAGAATGGACCAGATAAGTACAGAAATTGCAAAAACTATACAATTTCTTACTCGAAGGTCGTATCGGATTTCTTTTTTGCCATTGCAGAATTACTTGGAATAACTTTTACAATCTCAACAGGTCAGAGATCTGCGAAAGCAAATTCGTGAATCTGGGTTGTTGCAGAGGCTTGATTTAGTCATTACTTCCCCTTTGCTAAGGTATTTCATTTGAGTTTCTTAGAGAATTCCTACTTAAGTTGTTAGGAAGTTGGATTCTGATGGATAATGCTTTAACTGAAGGGCAATGCAAACAGCAGTTGGAGTTTTT
>JAOSBL010000002.1:4168374-4181108 GCA_027568915.1 Erythroxylum roraimae
AACTTCTAAAGTAAACACAATGAAGCGTGTGAACCTATAAAAATCAAACCAAAAGATAACCTTGGGAAATTATCAAAATAAGAGAGATAAAAATTGGAAAATATAAAAAATTATAAATGCTGACTTACAGTTTCCGTGAATGAAACTTCCTGCAATTTTGTTTAAGGCAAAACACCTTTAGCCAAGAAAAAGAAAGAAAAAATGAAGCTTAGTAACAAGTTTAGAAGTGATAAATGTGAAAATGAAATTTAGAAATTCAATACATAAATAGTATTGAAAAAAAGACATAATTGATAGAGTTTGGAAATTACCAAAACAAGTGTACAACTTTCATCGTGACCTGCTAAATAAGCAAGTCCTTTTGCGATTTCAACCGTAAATTCATCAGCTGTTAATTTCTCTATATTTCAAAACAAAAAATTTAAAAAACAGAAGAATGAAAAGAAACTGTATAAAAATGATCATGAAAATTATAAAAATACCCATAATTATGCTTTCTCTCCGAGAAAAGCAAGCCTTTAATTTTTTTGCAGCTAACTTAACGTTGTTGTCATTAGTTCTTAAGAACCTTGCAACACAATTCTCGGTATAAAATTGTTTCTGTCATCAAGTAAAAAATAATGTTATTTAAAGTAAACATTTTATGCAATATTTATATCAATTTGCTTCTTCCTGCTAAAAAATACGAAAGAGTAGAGAAAGAGAAGCAGTTACCTGGTTTTGTGATCAGGGAGTTCTCTTTGTAACATGCCGAATAGCAGATTTAATTTTCTGAACTTGAGATATATTTTCTACGTAACTCATTTTGAAGAAGTAAAACAAGAGGATGGCAACGGAATTGGAAATGAAATAAGAATGAAATGTAATTCTTGTGAACCAGATTTTAAATAAAAGGAAGGCTTCTTCGTAAAAATGTAAAACATATTCAATGTTTATAAAAGTAACATTAATTATTTATAGATTTCATTTGTAACAACCAAATAAATTGCCAATTTAAATAGTCGACCTATAGATTCAAAATATTGCTTAATTGAAATAGCCAGACGGCGTATCCCTGAAAATACTCAAGCATAAAAGATTTACAGAAATCTATAAGATTTTGTCATTGGGCGGGAAAGGAGTAGGATTAAGTGAAGGAAAATTCCAAATATACACCGGTGAAAGTGAATTGATATGGGAATGTGTTTTTAAAAATTTTAAATTAAATCATATCTTTATTCAAAAGGGTTTTGGTTTAGGAAAGACTCATCAGAGAAAAAGAATTTAAGAAGGGTTTATTTCATAGGTGTGATGTTGTGAATGCTAGTACAAACAGAGAACACAAGCCAAATACAGAGCAAAAGGGAAATATCTGGTGGACTGATATTGATTAAACAGTGGATTACAAAGTGTTCTTCAAAGGAAAATATGTAGCAACTAAGAGAAAGATTAACTAGAAAGGGATGAGAAGAGGAAACATAGAGAATTGAGATGAGAAAGAGAGAGAATCTGCATAACCATTTTCATGACCTTTTCCTTTTGCGATTCCTCGTATATATCTTGTGCTAACGTTGTGCAAAACCGGCCCTATGGGCTCATTCATAACGGGCCCTATCGATTCATTGGCTCATTCATAACAAAATTCAACTTATAAATAATTATTGAAATGAGTTGATTATTTAATCACTACCAGATAGGGGCAAGCCTGCTTAATATCAAACTTTCTTAGACTCCACATCTCAACGACAACGAGACTCCCACTGAATGTTGCTGCTGTTGCTATTGTTGAGTTGATTATTTAATTAATTATTATCTCGTATTAAAATACATAATCTACAAATTAATAAATGGGATAAAAATTTAAAATTGGTTAACCTTTTAGAATATTTTCAACTCAATGTCAGATTTTTTTAAAAAATTTAATTTAGTGAGTCAAATTTTAAAATTCGCATAAATTAAATTAAAATGTTAGTTTTGTTTATGTGATCGACAAATAGATATTTATGTAGTATTTTGTGGATACGTTATTTTAGTTAAAAAAAGACATGATTTAAATATTTTTTATTTTTTATTTTTTGAATTAAATTTTTTAAAAATTTGATATAAAAATTTAAATACTGTTAAATTTATTTTTAAAAAAATAAGAGAGATGAAATTAGCAGGCCGGAGAATGTGGGCTGTGACCTTCTGTCAAAGTCCAAAACTGTGCGACAAAGTGGAGAATGAGGTCAGCGCATAAAACCAACCAGCAAGCCTCAAGGATTTTCGTTGCAAGCCACCGATATTCTTGAAAAAGATGAGACAACTAATGATAAGAACCTTGGAAAAGCTGGCACTTTTATTTCTTAACAACTCAAAAGAACACGCACAAAGCCAAAGGTCACGGTCATGGAAGAAAATTTAGCTAAACCTGTCCCTACTTTCTCACTAAATTGAATTTCCCAGACAAAGAGAGCCATTAGAGTTGGAGATAAACTTGTCCCACTTTTCCTTTTCTACTAAATTAACGAGAGACATTTCGGTTTCTTCCAAGTCAAAATCTGCCTTTCAAGAAACAAGTGTCTATTATGCGCTATCGCCTAACAAATCACATCCCAATTCCCAAACCCACTTTTTTTCTTTTCCTGCTTTCAAATCTGTACTATTAGTTCCACTTGCCCACCTTCCAATCCCAGCCACAAAAGCTAACTACTTCACATTATTATCGTTTCTCTCTTTTTCATTTACTTAATCTAATTTGGAATTTCCATTGCCCCAACGAGCGTAAGCTAGCTTTCCCACTGTATGCTTTAGCTTAAAGGTTGCTTCTTTCTGTCTTTTCATATATATATATAGAGAGAGAGAGAGAGAGAGAGAGCGGGGGGAACCAAGAATGCTTGAGATTGAGTTCAGATAATAAGAAAGAAGAAGATCAGTTGCAGAGTAGAAAAATGGTGGCTGTGAGGAAAGTGGGAAAGTACGAGGTTGGGAGGACAATTGGGGAAGGAAACTTCGCGAAGGTGAAGTTTGCGCAGAACACAGAGACAGGAGAGAGTGTAGCCATGAAAGTACTCGATCGCTCCACTATCATCAAACACAAGATGGTCGACCAGGTTTTTTGTTTTTCCTGAAGAAACTTCGGTTCAACTTTTTGAAGTTTTCGAGGTTTTGTAGTGTTTTTGGAAACTTACCCACTTCAACTCGTTAATCTCAATCAATGAGAAACCAAAAGGAACAACTTGAATGAGCCAGAGGGCATTTATAATAGAAGATTAATTGGGCCTAATCCTTCTTGAAACCGCTAGCTAAATTTAGTAATTTCTTGTGAGCTTTCAAGTTACAGCCATTAGGAATCTTTGGCCAGTTAGATACGCTTCAGAAATTGCTTGCTTTCTTGTTTTGGTAAAACCGGTTAAGAGATGGAACAGATTGTTATGTAAAGGTTATGGGTTCTGTTTACGCTGCAGATCAAGAGGGAGATATCGATAATGAAGCTTGTCAGGCATCCTCATGTTGTACGCCTGAATGAGGTTTGAATTTCACTTTTTCTAGTGGAAATTCTCAAGTATTAGGCTGCTCGATGATCTTGTTGCTTTTTCTGTCGTCATCTACTGTATCCTCCTGACCTTTTCATGTCTTTACTTCAACTTCAGGTTTTGGCGAGCCGAACTAAGATTTACATAATCCTGGAATTCATTACCGGTGGCGAATTGTTTGATAAAATTGTGAGTAGTCAATGTTTTGACCCAGCAGCTTAAGGGGTGGTGGGATGTGCTGTTCTGAAATTATTTTCTCCGGCCACTGTTTGTGGGGTTGCCTTGTTGACCTTGATTTTGCAGGTGCATCATGGACGGCTTAGTGAGGCTGAAGCCAGGAGATATTTTCAACAGCTTATTGATGGAGTGGATTTCTGCCACAGTAAAGGGGTGTACCACAGAGATCTAAAGGTATTTGCAAGTGGATTGTTGAGAACCATTCTTATTTTGTTTATGGAAGTCCTAATCTCGGATTTCATGTACAGCCTGAAAATCTCTTACTTGATTCACAAGGTAACTTGAAGATATCAGATTTTGGCCTAAGTGCACTGCCAGGAGAAGTAAGATTCTTCTTGAGAATCTTTTCTGTACCTCTATCTGATACTGAAGTGCTTTTTGAGTTATGAATTGACTTATTCATGATGCATTGTCTATGTAGGGGATAAAACTGCTGAGGACAACATGTGGAACTCCAAACTATGTAGCACCTGAGGTAATTATCAGGTTAGATTTCTTTGTTAAATTTAGTCATTTTTAAGCAAGCTCCTGAATTGCGTGTTCTCTGTGCTAGGTGCTCAGTCACAAAGGATATGATGGTGCCGTGGCAGATGTCTGGTCATGTGGAGTCATTCTATATGTTCTGATGGCAGGATATCTTCCATTCGATGAGCTTGATCTCACCACATTATATGGTAAGGTAGGAATTTGCATGATTCAGGATTATCATTCCTCCCTGCCTTCAAAGTCCCTCTTATATGAGAGTTCATTTTGCTGATTATTTCACCTTCATCTGCAGATTGAGAAAGCAGATTTTTCATGTCCATCTTGGTTTCCAGTTGGCGCAAAATACTTAATTCAGCGAATTTTGGACCCAAATACTGAAAGAGTGAGTGATGGATGCATGTGGGATCTTATATTTTTACACTTCTAAAACTCTAGGTTTAACCCAAAAATAAAAATGATTTGAGCTATCTTTAAAACGACCAATATTAACTAAGCTTGTTTTCCTTCTCACACTCTCTCACCTGGGAACTAATTGATTTCATTGTGTGGTTTACACATATAATCTGCAGCTTCCCTGTCTTACCTAATTAGGAAGCCTTGTTAAACTCAATGGATGATTGCATGGCACAAAGCAGCATCATAATGCAGTTCTACAACTCTTGCAATCATTTCAATTGCTTAGCTAGCTAGCACACCTATCCTGGCTTCTCTTTTCTTTCAACTGATGCCACTAATAGCATCCTATGGTGATTTTTGAACCACCTAATTTGATTCCTATTCTCAGTAGCTACATGGTTCCTCTACATGCAGCGTATTACCATTGCAGAGATCAGGGAGGATGAGTGGTTTAAAAAAGGTTATAATCCCGTCAGACTTCCCGAAAATGAAGATGTGAACCTGGATGATATAGACGCAGTTTTTGATGATCCTGAGGTTTGTTTTTGTTTGTTCTTTTCCCTTTTAATCTTAAGACAATGTTTAACCAAATAATTCAATGTGGACTAGAAGGGTACTTGCACTCAATTATCTGCTGGAGGCACACTCATCGTGGAGACTTACCATAATTTCTTTCTCTGCAATCGATATCTTGGGCTTGCTTCACTCTTCTTGTTTTCTTATCAGTTTCATAAGATTGCATGAGGTAGATGGATAAAGAGGACCACCAGCTTTGTATATGGACACTTGATCTGCATCTATTTGTTGCACATTCTTATAAGAAAGACATTGATAAAGAATTTGGCTTTATTATTTTTTGACAAGATGCTATATGTGTATAGGAGATGTAATATCCTAGATTATATAATTTGACATGTATAGAGCTTGTTATGAAGTGAACGTCTGCCATTCTAATCAAGTGCATTTACGTGAGAATGTCTTAATGCTCTAGTAGCCTACTAATATTCTTGACAATATGTTTTTCTATAGGAAAATGATGTTGAAGAGCAATGTCGCAGTGAAGATATGGGTCCTTTGGCTCTTAATGCTTTCGATTTAATAATTCTATCTCAAGGCTTAAATCTTGCTACGCTATTTGACCGTGGACAGGTATGTTTCCTCTGATATGCTGTTGATGTTTCTGTCATAAGTCACTAATCTGCATATATTGTGACACTGCTAACATTCCTCCGATCTATCTATTGGCACTTTATGAAGTACTTTTCAAGTTTATGACTGGAATATTAGCTACTGTTTGTTTCTTGTTTGAAGTTTAAACATACTCCAGAATCAGCTCACTCCATGTTAAGATAATAAATTCCTTACCCCTGTTGGCAGAACTCCATGAAGTATCAAACACGCTTTCTTTCACGTAAGCCAGCAAAAGTTGTGTTATCAAGCATGGAAGTTGTGGCACAATCAATGGGTTTCAAGACACATATACGCAACTACAAGGTGAATGATTAGGAATGCGGCATTTCATTTTTGCTTTGGAATTTGTTCCGATTGTTTTCCCTAACGGTAGAATTGTTTTTTCTGAGTTTTCACTGGTATAATGTTTTTAGTATCCTTAGCCTTGCGAGTTTAAGACTGTTTGTTGACAGATGAGGGTGGAAGGTCTTTCGGCTGATAAAACTGGTCTTTTCTCAGTAATGCTGGAAGTAGGTTTTGAACCCTCTCCCTTACCTAGATTTGTACTGCTTCTTCTCATGCTTTGGTCTTACTAAGGTTTATCCGGATGAAGGTGTTCGAAGTTGCACCAACATTTTTGATGGTAGATATTCAGAAAGCATCTGGAGATGCTAGCGAGTACCTTAAGGTTAGTTGTTAAATTTTCCTCGTATCAATTGTGTGAAGTATTAGCCTGCTAGTTGTCATGCAAGATTGATCTTTAAGAAAATCCATTCGCTGAAAAGTAGAATGATTCTACATATGTACCTCTTTCTCTCCCTCTCTCTCAAGTGTGCACCTACAATCGGACGTTCATACGTGAGTTTGTACGCGCATTTTATGCGGTTCGGTTCTAATTATAAAAGGACACAAACTTTCTTTTGTGCAGTTTTACAAGAACTTCTATAGTAATCTTGAAGAGATTATATGGAAACTGCCTACCGAATCAAGCAAGTCTAGGATTACCTCGTCGAGGAGCAGAAGACGTTGAGAGAGCAAAAGGCTTGTGTTGACTAGTGACCAACTTTGAGCTTGCAGTTACCTTCTTTCATAACTCAAGCTAAATACAGTATAAGAAGAAAAAGAAGAATAGAACAAATATGCACTCGCTGACATTTGTATGTCTTTTCATTTCTTTGAGTTTGTTGTGGTTTGTACCCCGACACTTGAGATTCGACTACTAAGAAGCAGGTAGAGGAGGATATGTTCTGTTGTTTTTAGATGTAAAATTTAAAGCATATACTTCTCATCTCCTGTCCGGACTAGCTAGAAAGGGCACAATCATTCTACTTTTTATATTTGCTTCTCCTCCTTTCCATTTTTGGAAGCAGCAAACTAACTAGAATAGATCAAAGCCCAATAATGTGTAAATTTGGCAGGGTTTCTCGTTCCTGCCATAGTTGGAAAAATCAAATATTTCGTCAGAAACTTATACAAAAGAAGCTTTAACGAAGAAACTTGGGAGTCCTCGTGAGATTTCATCTCCTCTTCACCATAAATTGCAGATTCTGGCAACAAATAAGGACAAAAAAACAGGAAATCCAAGCTGGCATTGATTAGTACGGTTGACAAATGAAATCACCTGTTTCAATTTTATTGTTCCAATTTTGTTCCAATCTATCTCATCCACATATTTATGTAAGATCTGTGCCAATTTTGCTATTCCAACTCTGTTCCAATCCATCTCATCCACATATTTATGTGAGTCCACGACTCACACGACTCACATAAATATGTGGATGAGATGGATTGGAACAGAATTGAAACAACAAAATTAGCACAGGTGATCATGTCCCTGCGGTTAAAAGCCCTATGTAATAGTAGTCTTTTAACGGAGTTGAAAATAAGCAATTGCAATTAAGGTCTGCCATTATACCTAGAGATTTGTGCATTATTAGGACAATTTTGTTAATGTAATTAATAAAATACGACTGGCATTTAGAGATTACATGACTTTTTGTTTTTTTAACATGATTTTTGAATCCCAATTAAATACATTGATAATTATATATTTAAAACATAGTTACCTGTTTGATACTAAAAAAAATGTAGAAGCATATCACGTAACCTTCTAAATATTATTTTCTACATTGATAAGACAATAATCTTTTGAAGTTGTCTTATTTAAATATTTGATTACTTAATTAAAAAGTTCAAATAAAGGGTATAATGTACCTTGTCTTCAAATCCTATTCAATCCTTGTATTTCATAGTTTCCTTCTCAAAGCCAACTGTTGGAAATTGCCTTGCATACTCCTCAACTTCCTGACGGAGTTTAGAAATTTCAGATTGGACATGAGAATCTGACTTCATGGTTGCCACAAAATCCTTCAGTTTTGTTCCTGAAATTACAATGCGTATGAGAATTGCCGTCAGTATTCAGCTATGCAGGATATGACTCTTGCTAAACACTCGAAACATTTAAGGACACCAAAGAGGTGATTGGAAGAGGATGACAAATGAAACGACCTTTCGTATCGGCCTTGATTTTCAATGCCAATTTCACAGCTGCATCAAAGAACTGGGCAACCTTTGCAAAATCATCTTCAACAAACCCCCTAGATGTAAGGGCTGGGGTTCCTGAAGTGTTGGAGCAAAATTTGTAAGAAGTTGGAATATCTAATCAACAATCAGAAGACAGAATCAGCAGAGGAAGGGCATACCCATACGAATGCCACCAGGAACCATGGCAGACACATCCCCGGGAACGGTGTTTTTGTTGGCTGCAATGTGAACTGATTCTAAGACCTTTTCAACTCTTGATCCATCAACACCCTGTCAACGTATCCAAAAAACATAAAAAATTTGATTCCCTAGTCAATTTCCCACCCATTACAAATGGAATCAACACAAGATTCAACTATATAGAATAACTTATATCAACTACATCCGCGACCTAATGCATTTCAAGGTCTCAATTTCATTAGATAATGATTACAGAAATCTGTCAATAACAACTGTAAAATATTCTTGCCCTGTCTGTGCTATTTGATAATTTCTGCTGCAATATCAGGGTTCTGAAACAAAAACTAAGAAGCATTGTTAAGAATTTTATAGTTTCCCAATTCACTAGTTCACAAAAAATACATTCAAATCAATCAGAGAAAGATAGGGAGACTCTTTATAACATGTACCTTGTTTCTCAAATTCACCAAGACTAAATGGTTCTCTGTTCCACCAGACACCAACTCGTAGCCCATCCCCATCAAGCTCTGCACTTATGGTTGACAGTTGAGTGTTATTTTTACTATCAAACATTCAGATTAGAATGTCAAATATGATACTTTATTCACAAACAAATATATAAATGCCGAATTATATAAGTGTAAATTGTGTAGGTATACCTCAGCAAATTTTGCACAATTACTCAGAACTTGCTCCTGGTAAGCCCTGTACTCTGGAGCTCGGACCTAAAATCAACAAAAATCCAAAATATTGTCAGATTTAGCCAAATTGTGTTTAAACTCCGCTAATATGAATTTCACGAGCTTCCTGCATTCCAACAGATAATCAAAGATTCAAGTGGTGCCTGACAAACAGAAAACCTGCTTCAATGCAACTGCTAGACCAGCTATTGTGTGATTGTGTGGACCACCTTGAAGTCCAGGAAAGACAGCCTGATTAATTTTATCTTCATAGTCATACATCACCTGCAAAATAGAGATCAAATCATTTATGAAATGTTCAATTTGCATCCTAGACATAGCTTTCCCACTTATCTAGAAACTTGCACACACTTCTTGTCCTTGTTTGTTAATTTCTTTTACTCCCTTCCTAAAGAAGATCATAGCCCCTCGAGGACCACGAAGGGACTTGTGTGTTGTAGTTGTCACGACATCTGCATATTCAAATGGCGATGGAATAACACCTGCAGCGACCAAACCACTAATATGTGCCATGTCAGCTAACAAAATTGCCTTTTGCTTATCGCATACCTGTCAAACTCACCAGAACAACATCTTTTACTATGTACAGTTACAAACAATACAGTAATTATTCAGCCTCCACTTAACCAGGGAAGTTTACCTTACGGATTCGAGCATAATCATAAAGGCGTGCATAAGCACTTGCACCAGCAACTACAAGTTTTGGTCTAAAGAGTGTAGCACTTTTCTCCAGCTGGAACCAGTTTAATATTCATCAGATGGAAATAAATCACCTAGCTCTTCACCAAAATAAAAAATCTTAATAATCTATGCCATACAGCTTAGTGATTTATTACTGGGAATCAGTTCAAATTCTCAATAAATACACAATTAACTTCACAAACTGATTGTTATAGTAATGGAAAGAAGTGAATGGCCAAAACATTTTTAGGATGATTGATATAACGTAACTTTACTAGTCGACTCTATCAGAAAACTCTCGTTCTACAATTACACAGCAAATTCAATGCTGGAGACAAGCTTTTGATGACTCATTAGCAAATAAAATGAGAGCCGGATGGGGTTGTAACATCAGTTGCTGGAAGGCAGTGACAAGAGCAAAATGCTATATCCACATCATCTTTACCAACACATTGCTTATGATCCAACAGTGAAGTCACTTTTGGTAGCAACTAAAAGAGTATAAAAGACGTATCACACTATACACTCTAGTTTATCTAAAACTATCGGAGAGCTGATAAAATAGTGAGGCAAATCAACCTTCAATAAACCACATTGGAAGGGAAAGCATTTTGTATTAGAATATAAGAACCACAAATAAAGGGATCTACCTGATCATAGTCAATATAACCTGTACTCTCATTTAACCTGTATGGCATTGTCTCAAAGAATATGGAAACAGCCGATATCTTCTTTGTGTCAGTCTGCAATTTAATGAAAATACAAAATACCTGCATCAGACACTATAATAACTAGATATTTGTCTTATCTGACAATACTTGCTTTTATTTCCCTGCAACTAGAGTAGCTTTCAAAAGCAATTTGAAATATAAAAGAAAATGGTTTCTGGAATACAACTTTTAACTTCAAAATGTTAAGAGATCCAGAGAGGAAAGAGGAAAATGCTGTAATGGCATACAAAGTGATAAAAGGATTTGCAGAAAAACAAATGAAAAAATGTGAATTAGATGATAATCTGAGGGAACCATGGAGAAAATGTAAATATAAACAATGACTTTCATAGCAATCAGAAAAAGGAGTGAGCTTGTCAGCCAGCAAGAGCAGGAAAAATAATAAAAGGAATTTCACAAGCATATCTTATATTTAAAAACTAAAATCACCTGATAACCATGTGAAAGATGTCCACCATGAGGTAGATCAAGTGCCATGATCCTCTCATGAGGTTTCAACAATGCAGTATAAACTTCGAAGTTAGCAGGGGATCCGGATAGTGATTGCACATTCACTGCAAAGGATAAGACATGAAATAAATGAATGCAAAAATTATATTGCAAAATAGTAAAGAAATTAGGTTCCCCTGAACAAGATAGTCAGAAAAGACACTAGGAAGGTTCCTTTTAGCCTCTCATTTGAAAACCAGGCTAGTGACTAATATACAGCTGCAAAACATTTCATCAAACACCGGCATTATCATGTTGCACTACCTCCCCATTTTGCAGGATCCAGCTGAAAAGCTTCCAATGCACGCTTCTGACATAAGGTCTCAGCCATGTCAATATACCTAATTACATAAAACTGCTAGAGATTACATATCAACGGAAATTAAAAATATTTGGAAGTGTGTTGAATGGTAATCATCAACATACTCGTTGCCTCCATAGTATCTCGCTCCAGGATACCCTTCGCTGTATTTGTTGGTCATAACAGAACCAACAGCTTGCATCACTGACACTGATGTGAAGTTCTCCGAAGGTATAAGTTCAAGTCCCTAAATGACATTCACAATAAACCAAATTCAGTCCACCATATTTATTGAAAGATCATTCAGAGAAAAAGGCAACACCTTCCACTGCCTTGCTTTCTCCAGTTCGATGATATCTGCAATTTCCGGATCAATCTCTTCCAATGGAGCATTCAACTGCTTTATCCACTACAACCATTTTTTTTTCATTTTTAATTAGTAACAAACATCCATCAACTAACCATCACATCTTACGAGAAAGTGAAGACGCTATTGTCATCTTACAGTAGCACGAGCTTTCTCTTTGTCCGCCGCAGCTTGTTCAGGCAAGGAAGACTGGAAAAACAGCTCAAAGAAAACAAATCAGAGAAAACCAAGATATGATAAAACAAGAAAACTGAGGCAGAAAACGCAAGAGGACAACCATGTAATAGAGAGAGCCGCTATGACAGTGACGTTTGATGGGCTTAGTATAAATTGAAGTAGACAATCTGCGAAGAGCCGCCGCCATTGCCATAGCTACCGTCGTATCTCTTACTCTGTATCTCAATTCTCAACCAATGTGGGCGAGTTTCGTTTCGGTGTAGTTGTGTGTCGGGGTGAGGTATGGCTCGGTTGGTGAAAGTGGGGAGTCGGCGTCTTTGTAAAGTTCGGGTTGGTGGAGAATGAGGCCATGAGCGAAGTGATTGGTTTTTTGGCTTTAAAATTTAAATTCTTAATTATTTATTGTTTTCATAAATCGAGATTAAGTCTTTGTTTGGATCCTTACTTACACAACGGAAAGGAAAGGAAATATTGAGGAGAAAGAGAAAAAAAAGAATGGAAGAGAAATGGGGCTTTCTTTCCTCTATTTGTTTTCTTAATTTATCAAAGGAGGGAAGTGAAACATATATTGGACAAAAGAATTTTTTGAGACCTTTATGCTCTTGATTATGAAACCTGTTTATTTTTTGCTATGAAAACTTCAGCATACACAGATAAAGTATTATCAGATTTGATAACAGAACTCCACAATGAAGCTTCAAGAAGTTGAAATTTCTATTTGTAACTAGAGTTTTTAACTTTCCAATTGTTGTGTAATATAAAACAATATCTTTGGCATAA
>JAOSBL010000002.1:4248267-4262056 GCA_027568915.1 Erythroxylum roraimae
TCCTAATAGTGTATGTGGATGATATCATAATTACTGGGAGTGATCTTGTGGAGATAGAGAAGTTACAAGCACAGCTCGGGAAGGAATTTGAAGTAAAAAACTTGGGGCAGCTTAGATATTTTCTTAGCATGGAAGTAGCTCGATCCAGGAAGGGAATTGTGGTGACTCAAAGAAAATACACTTTGGATTTATTAAAAGAGACAGGTTTAAGTGGTTGTAAGCCTTGTGATACACCAGTGGAACCAGGAAGGAAACTTGGATAGCCTGAAAATGGTGTTCATGTAAACAAGGAGATGTACTAGAGGCTTGTTGGGAAGCTGATTTACTTAACTCACACCAGGCCAGATATAGTATTTGCAGTGAGCTTCGTAAGCCAATTTATGCACTCACCATATGAAGAACACTTGCTGTTTTCGGAATTTTGAAATATCTGAAGGGATGTCATGGCAAGGGATTGTTCTTTGAGAAGAAGGAAGAAAGAAGCATAGAAGTTTATACGGATGCGGACTATGCTGGCTCAATCACTGACAGAAGATCAACATCAGGCTACTGCACCTATCTATGGGGTAATATGGTGACGCAAAATGTAGTGGCTCGGAGTAGTGCAGAAGCTGAGTATAGGGCTATGGCTTAAGGAGTGTGTAAAGTCTTGTGGCTCAAAAGAGTTATGTTTGAGTTGAACTTGGAGGTTAAGCGTCCCATGAAGTTGTATTGTGACAGTAAGGCAGCCATTAATATGGCACACAATCCAGTACTTCATGAAAGGACAAAGCATATAGAGGTTGATAAGCAGTTTATCAAGGAAAAATTGGAAGATGGAAGCATATGTATTCCGTTTGTTCCTACTAAGGAACAGAGAACAGATGTCTTCACAAAGAGGCTGTTAAGACAACCATTTGAAGAGCAAATTGGCAAGTTGGGCATGTTAAGACATCTTTGCACCAACTTGAGGGGGAGTGTAGACAATTCCGTAATTAAGGGATTATTCTTAGAGATTATTCTTAGCTGTTTTCCTATAATATCTTTTCCTAAATTAAGAGACTACCAAAACTATATACCCTAGCTCTATATAAGAACCTACGGGTCTAGAGCGTATGTATGAAACAATCTTCTTTATACATCTAAGTTGTTTCAATATGTTTTCAGGTTCCAATTGCAGTAACTAGCATGCTTGAATATTAGCAGAAAAATATATCTTCACTAGAAGAATTTGGTTGGTTACATTCGTGTTGTCTGGGATGAGAACAAACCAGACATGGCTTGCTTGTGGATGATTTGAGCATTTAAAATCACTAGTTTTGTTTCTTAATTTCCATTTTCTATTTTAGTTCTCAAGTCTAGGCCAGCTTTTTTTAATCATCTTACTTTTATTGCAAGTAAAAAGAGAACTCCTTACTCTGGATCACATAATATTCTGTTTGATGCTCAAGATGTTATTCCTTATCTCTCTCCCTGGTCCTATAAGTTGCTGTCTGTTCCTATTTGCATATGGTGTTATGTTCTTAAACACACTTATTCTTTTCATGGACGTCCTCATTATTTGTAAATGAACTGAAGTACATACTGGGTAATGTGTTGCTCAGGGGCCTTGCATATGGAGTCCTTTTTCAAGTTATATTGATGAAAATTGAAGTTTGGTTAGAACATAGATACTATTTTCTGTTAGAAACTGATGTAGAATTTTTTTTTTTCATATTTCAATTAAGTTGTTAAATCTCTGGCTGATTTATTAATGTAGTCATACTCTTGCAACCCAAAAAGAGAAATGGAACTACTGCTATTTATTATTTTTGAACTAATGGTTAATAGAAATATTTTTTGCCTTCCCTTTAATTTACCCCTTTTCATGTCTTCTTTTAGTTTCTAATAATGTTGTTGATTCTGGGAAGAATGCTAGTTGTCCTTGTGGAGTACATCAGAAACCCGTCTTTGCAAGTCATCATGTGATCAATTTCCTAAGCTGTTGATGAAAGGAGTATGGGAGACCAAGAAGGTAATTACCGTCTCTCCCTATTTTGCATCCTTCAATTGTAATGGTTTAGTAATTAAGAAAAGTATGCATTTTCCTATATTTTTCAATTCTTTCAGAATATTTCTATTTTTCCGCAAGCATATGGTACACTCCGATGCAGTGCAATGTCATGTTCTCTTTATTACATTTGATATTTTTCATGAGGTTGGATTAGTCAACAATCACACACTTAAGTATTTCTTCGTACTGTCAAACTAAAAGTTTGATGAGCGATCAGTTACTGACATACCACTTTGCACAAATAGAAGCATTATCTATTAAGAGCCATTAAAGTCAAGCAACAAGCCTTTGCTGCAGATGCTTCTGATTTGTTAATCAAGTTGTAGTCTGCTGCAATTATGAATGAAAATTTTGACATCAAGATGATGGCAAGTTACTTGGAAGCTATCATTAAACCAGGAGTTGTATGTACGAATTGTACCCCAATTTTGTTGCTCTTGCTGTATCATAGTTTTCTTGCTGTGTCTGGCTAAGCTGGGGGTGGATTGGGACATGTGAGTCCTCTCCAATGCTCAGACCATTTATAAGAAGTGAAGTTCTGTTTGGTCCATTAACATTTCTTGTTCCATACACCTGGGAAATAAAATAATCTGGTGAGTGTGGAACAAGATGTCTGATATGACTCTTTGATTTCACTAAAGATTCTATAGTAGCATAACCCTGTGCTTTCAGTAGTTTCAGGCTTCTCTATGAAATAGGGTTACCTGCTTATAAAGCTCCAGGTTTTCGTGGTGAATGAGGTTACCCTGATACAAAGACGTCAACATTTAAGTGCTTGACTAGGAGATTTATGAAAAGCTAAAACGATAATTTCTAGACATTGCATCTATGTTATACCTTTCGGTTTAGCTCTTGAATCTCATCCATTAATATTTGATCCTGAAGAAGCAAAGTAAATCAATTGTAAATGCATTTCCTCATTTATGAGCATGGAATTTGAAAGACTGAACAATGGGACAAGTTGTCAAACCTTTTTCACCCGTACGCCAAGTACACTGTGCTCCAATTGGTTCTCCAAACTTTGTAGGTCCTTTACACTTAAGCCAGAAAGCTCTTCTCCCATTATGCGTCTGTGCCAGATATTCTTAAATTATGGTCAAGGGATGCTGGTGTTTGCTAATCACACTAAGGATGGTACAGAAGCATCTTTCTTTCCTTTCAGAGGAGTCTCTATTTACTGAATATATTTAAATAAATAGCCTTTTGGATGATAATTTCACTGATCCGGATGTTGAGTGTGTATATAACAAGAAACTATATATGTTTTTCTATTGTTTGTATATGTATAGTCATTTATAGGGTGCATGAGGAGGGTTCATTTTCAAGGCAGCAACATTGAAAGTGCATACAACTCACGAAAGTTCAAAAGACCTGGGTGAGTTATTATAACAAAAAAGTATATTATTTAATTTTCTGGAATCTTATGTTTGTTGGGGGGAATTAGTGGCTTGGACATTCCAACTTCTTAACCTCTTACCATGGCTGAATGAAATAGTGACTACAGGATTGCCTATTGATTGTTGTTACCCGTCTAAACTCATACAAGGAATGTGCACGAATTGAATGCTGCTTTAGGTAATTGGTACATTGGAATTACAGCGGTATGAACTCAAAATATGAAACTATGTTTGCTCATGCGCTTATGGAAATCACGTGTTTATGAGTTTCTTTGATAGAAGTAATGAAATACATGTTTAGGAGTCTTATGTGCGGATGGATGATTGAATTTTGGGGATCTAGAGTGTGCACAAGATGCAGCGAATTTTGAAATCCAAGTGAAGTTCTTTCATCTTTTTACATCACATATGATCACTGGATATTGTTTTACTTATAAAAGGAACATTATCATGCTAGACATGCACAATCTGCCTTTTTGTTTTTCTTCTTTTGCTTGTATAATGCAAAATGGACATGCATATAGGAGTAATTTCCTGTATACACATGCAAGCTCAGGTAATTTGTCGAGAGTGGTCGTCTCAATTTTGGCTAAGCTCAAAGTCAAAATGTCTGCAATTTTGGGGAAATTTTGAGGTTGGGGGTGTTAGGTTGGTACACACGCCAGAAATTTATATAACCACCCCAACTTTGTGGATTCTGGTTTTATTCTTTGCAGTGACTGAAGGCCTGCAACTGAATTGTTTCCAAGGATACTTTCTTTTGTGTGAGAGGGCTGGCCTTTTCAGTGTCTAACGTGGTACTGAAAACCATTAGCAGTAGCAATTTCTGCAGATAACTATCTTTTCTAGCACTATCTTCCACTTCAAAAGTACAAGAAATCAATAGTCAAAGCACAGAGTTATACCGATGGTTTTCTTGCAAAGTTTGCAGTTGTTGCCTCAACATTGCTGCCTCCCTTTTCCAAAACTGGGAAGTAAATTGCAGAATTCTCAACATAAACATTTTCTAAATGACTAAGGTAAGACAAACTACTACTATTGCAAAACCATGAAGAATATTCATGAATGAATGGAGTTGCTAACATTAACTGGCCTCTTTTGTCCAATTTCTACTGATGATAGTTTCACAGATTTAGAAACTTAGGATTACAGATTGTCCAATGATACCTGATAAATAATAGAGTTGTGTGCATAAAAATCAACCGTACATCATTACAGAGGGCAGAGTTTTAATTTAATTTGATGTTTGTTCTAGTTTTGTCTTAATTGCTCATTTCGGAGAATCATTTTCCCTGGATGCTTTGTGCTTCTAGCAAATGTGTTAGATAAACATCCCCGGGGAGTGATGCTATGTGAAGTGGATGTATAACATCTATATTTTATCAGATGCGAATATTAGATGGTTGGTTAGAGCATGAAATTGGTAGTGATAAGATCATGTTTTCTGGGATATTGTTGGAAAGGTGTAACTAGGCTGAGGGCTGTGGATGCTTTGTCTTGACATGAGCATGCCACCTCTAAGAGGTTAAAGCCACCTGTTGTTTTAAATCTAGTATTTGGCTTACTCTTGACACAGAAGCCTCATTGGCTGGGGTTCATTTGTTTTATTTTACGATTCTAACAACTAACATTGAGGATTATGAAATAGCCAAAGATCTTAGGACCACGCTTACCAGAGATCCTGTGCTTTCCTAAAGAGGGAAAGCTTCTAAATGTTTTGTTCTTAACAAATAAAAAGGTTTTTACCCGTTACTCCCTCCAAATTAGGATCCTAGAACAGAATTTGAGAACAGTCTTGGCCTTGACATTTTTGTATGAAGGTACTGCTTCCTATACTTAATTGTGCACGTGGCTGCAAGGCAAAGACTGTTTCTGTTGGACCGACGTAATACTGGTCACCATGAATGAAGAAGCTAGAAAGTGTTCTTTTTCCCAACTTGTTAGCAGTTTCACTTAGTACCATTCAGTTCTACTCGAGCTGATCAAACATGAATAGATAACATACCTTTACTTCAGAGGTTGGATTCCCCGACTGATGTTCCTCTTTTGCTTTGTTGTATCTTTCAATTACTGATTTCATGCTGTAAGAGAAAATTAACACTGTATCATAAAAGCTGCTGTGCTGTGTGCAGAGACTCTTAAAATTCATGAACCAGAGAGTTGGAAATACACTTTGAAGGTTAAATGGTCAACTGTTTCTGCTTATGTAAAATTTTTCTGCACAGTATTTAAAGAACAAGAAGGAAACCCATATTAAGAAGCTGGAAAATGCGCATTAGTGCCATGACATTAACAGATGCACAACACAAGTAGCTTTTAATATCAATCTTCTTTTACTATAATCTAGGTACGGCCTCATGTAGCATGAGGCTTGTTTTTGTTGATTGGTGTTGTTCACGCATGCAGCTTCACAGCAAGCTGTAATATCTTTCAAGTGTGGTGAATCATTGGTGCACACAAGCCTTTAGGTCTGCCAAGAGACAGGAAAATATTTTGCAGGGCTATCAATAAGTATCTATGTCGCTCTAGATATTTGCTGGGCCAAAAAGGTTCTAAATTGACTCGGTTTAAGGGAGGTGAATCTAATGGAGCTTATTATTGGTAAGTCTAAAATTTGCAGTTCTGGTTAAAATCTCAAGAAAGTTAAATGGTTTCCCATCAAGCATTAAGAAGTTTGTTTATAGGGTGACAGTCAATTCGCCCAGTATTCATTTGGACAGAAGGTATGTTTAATCAGTTGCAAGCATCCTACAACATTCTGACCCTGCCCTTCAGTGCTTAATTCTATCTAGTGTCCATTATTCTTACTACTTGATTCTTTCATATTTTGCCATGGCTACCAACTACCTTATGAATCGAAATTTTCAAATCATTCCTCAGTTTTGATATAAACTGATATTTGATCCCTCTCACCCTATTACGTCAAAAGTTAATATGTTCTATTTGTAATAATGTTATGAACAAAGTAAAAGATTGTATTCTAGAGTAAATGATATTTGCACCTATTAAATTTTTTTTATTTGAATTAGTTATGTTTGTTCAGTGCTGAAAACCTTTAAAGAAAAAAAAGGATTTTGTATTAATTTTTTAACAGTTATTTTAGCTTAAGTTATGTTAATAAAGACATTGTATTAGTTAACTATATCATTTGTATTAAAATATTTTGCCAAATGTTTTAAAGTTCATTAAATAATTTCAATGGGATATTTTTTTGAGATTTTTTTAGTTTAGTGACTAGATTTTAAAAATTGTCAAGTGACTAATTTTTTTGTAAGTTTAATAAATTTGTTAATATTTTGTTGATTTGGTTGATAGATTCATTTTTGTTTGTGATGTAAGCTTTTATGTAGAAAAGGAATGGTTGATCTATTATTTACATTGAGTAAAACACTAAACACTAAACTCATAACTCGAATTTAGTACTTATACATATGTTCCATGCTCATAATAAATGTACTTGTATCAAACTTGATTTTGGGTTAGATGTTATAAGAGTTGGCGTATGAATAGAGAGCTTTACTTCTTCATTCATGAAACCATTTCAATTCCTTGATATTTTAAGGTTTGAAAAAAATGCTATATTTGTACGAATGAATTCCCTATGGAAAGCTAGCAAGGAGTGGAGCTTCCTCTTTTCTTTGAAAGCTAACGATTGTGGATTTTCCCAAGCTAAAAGGTGTATTGTCTTGAGTACTTTTAAAAGATTGTATGTTATAAGATGATGGTAGTTTGAAGCTTCACTTTCAAAAGGTTCAAAACACACATCAATTATTTTGGAAAACGAATTTTGTTTTATCAAGTTTTGTCTTTTCCATTTGTTCAAGTTTGTCCAATTCTCTAAATGATTTATGTGGCAATTTGTATTTCTTGTATATCTACTTAGGAGATATTAGTGTTTAAGACGTTTAAGTTTGTATATCTACTTAGGAGATATTAGCGTTTAAGTCGTTTAAGTTTAAATTACAAAATTGTGCAAGTGTTGGCAAGCTTTAGCTAATATTTGGCACTTGAAAAGATGGAGCAAGGCAAAGACTTGTAAGAAAAAAAAAAGAGCATTGTCAATAAGTTTGTATGCATTGGTGCATTCAAGATGCATATAAGATGTAAAATTGATAGCTTAAGATAAATCTTAGGTTGAAAGTTAGCTAGATCATGAGGGAAGTAAGAGCTTTAAGGATTTACTGTATGCTCAATTAGGTGAATCATAACTAATGGACTTGACGGAGGTGAGCATATGATTAAATTAGTGCGGTACAAAAGTATTTGGATTTAGTTGACAAATCATCAATTAATAAACATCAAGGGAGATTTTGAGTGATGTGGCGGATAAGATTACGGTAAATATATATCAACTTTAAAAGATAAAGATCAGGAGATATTAGCGTTTAAATGTTAAAGATGTTTAAGGTTGTATATCTACTTAGGAGATATTATTGTTTAAGATGTTTTAAGTTTAAATTACAAAGTTGTGCAAGTGTTGGCAAGCTTTTGCTAATATCTAGCACTCAAAAAGATGGAGCAACGCAAAGACTTGTAAGTGAAAAAAACGAGCATTGTTAATAAGTTTGTATGCATTGGTGCATGCAAGATGCTACAAGATGTAAAATTGATAGCTTAAGATAAATCTTGGGTTGAAAGTTAGCTAGATCATAAGTATGAGGGAAGTAAGAGCTTTAAGGGCATACTGTAGCTCAATTAGGTGAATCATAACTAATGGACTTGATAGAGGTGAGCATATGATTAAATTAGTGTGCTACAAAAGTATTTGGATTTAGATGACTAATCATCAATAAATAAAGATCAAGGGGGTTTTGAATGATGTGGTGGATAAGATTACGGTAAATATACATCAACTCTAAAAGATAAAGATCAGGAGATATTAGCGTTTAAGTTTGTATATCTACTTAGGAGATATCAGTGTTTAAGACGTTTAAGTTTAAATTACAAAATTGTGCAAGTGTTGGCAAGCCTTAGCTAATATTTGGCACTTGAAAAGATGGAGCAAGGCAAAGACTTGTAAGTAAGAAAAACGAGCATTGTCAATAAGTTTGTATGCATTGGTGCATACAAGATGTAAAATTGATAGCTTAAGATAAATCTTGGGTTGAAAGTTAGTTAGATCATAAGTGAAGTAAGAGCTTTAAGGATTTACTGTATACTCAGTTAGGTGAATCATAACTAAAGGACTTGACAGAGGTAAGCATTAAATTAAATTAGTGTGCTACAAAAGTATTTGGATTTAGATGACTAATCATCAATGAATAAAGATCAAGGGAGATTTTGAATGATGTAGCGGAAAAGATTACGATAAACATACATCAACTTTAAAAGATAAAGATCGGGAGTTATTAGCGTTTAAGTGTTAAAGACGTTTAAGTTTGTATATCTACTTGGGAGATATTAGTGTTTAAGACGTTTAAGTTTGAATTACAAATTTGTGCAAGTGTTGGCAAGCCTTTGCTAATATTTGGCACTCAAAAAGATGGAGCAAGGCAAAGACTTGTAAGTTAAAAAAAACGAGCATTGTTAATAAGTTTGTATGCATTGGTGCATACAAGATGCATGCAAGATGTAAAATTGATAGCTTAAGATAAATCTTGGGTTGAAAATTAGCTAGATCATAAGTATGAGGGAAGTAAGAGCTTTAAGGATTTATTGTATGCTTAATTAGGTGAATCATAACTAACGGACTTGACAGAGGTAAGCATTGAATCAAATTAATGTGTTACAAACGTATTTGGATTTAGATGACTAATCATCAATGAATGAAGATCATGGGAGAATTTGAATGATGTGACGGATAAGATTACGATAAATATACATCAACTCTAAAAGTTAAAGATCGGGAGATATTAGCGTTTAAGTGTTAAAGATGTTTAAGTTTGTATATCTACTTAGGAGATATTAGAGTTTAAGATGTTTAAGTTTAAATTGCAAAATTGTGCAAGTGTTGGCAAGCCTTTGCTAATATTTGACACTCAAAAAGATGGAACAAGGCAAAGACTTGTGAGTAAAAAAAACGAGCATTGTTAATAAGTTTATATGCATTGGTGCATACAAGATGTAAAATTGATAGCTTAAGATAAATCTTAGCTAGATCATAAGTACGAGGGAAGTAAGAGTTTTAAGGATTTATTGTATGCTCAATTAGGTGAATCATAACTAATGGACTTGACAAAGGTAAGCATTGGATCAAATTTGTGTGCTACAAAAGTATTTGGATTTAGATGACTCATCATCAATGAATAAAGATCAAGGGAGATTTTGAATGATGTGGCAGATAAAATTGTGGTAAATATACATCAATTCTAAAAGATAAAGATCGGGAGGTATTTGCGTTTAAGTGTTAAAGATGTTTAAGTTTGTATATCTACTTAGGAGATATTAGCGTTCAAGACGTTTAAGTTTAAATTACAAAATTATGCATATGTTGGCAAACCTTTGCTAATATTTGGCACTCAAAAAGATGGAGCAAGTCTTTACGAGCATTGTTAATAAGTTTGCATGCATTGGTGCATACAAGATGTAAAATTGATAGCTTAAGATAAATCTTGGGTTGAGGGAAGTAAGAGTTTTGAGGATTTACTGTATGCTCAATTAGGTGAATCATAACTAATGGACTTGGCAAAGGTAAGCATTGGATCAAATTAGTATGCTATAAAAGTATTTGGATTTAGATGACTCATCATCAATGAATAAAGATCAAGGGAGATTTTGAATGATATGACGGATAAGATTATGGAAAATATACATCAACTCTAAAAGATAAAGATCGTGTGAGAGAATTATCTAAAGATAGTGGAGTTTTTATGGATGGATTTTGAATTGTAAAGTTAAAAGTGCTTGCCCTAGAGGGAAGAGAGAGAGGAAGAGAACATATTGAGAGAGAACATTCTTTAGTATACTTTTGGGGAAGTAATAAAGGTTTATTTTTATCGTAGTTCTTATGTGTTTATTATTGCATTTGATTATTTATTATTTACATAGTATTTTTGCAAAGCGTGAGTTAAAAACTGCTAGCTAATAGTGGAGCTTTCTCTTTTCTTCGAAAGCTCTCAATTGTAGGTTTTCCCAAGCTAAAAGGTGTAGTCCGATTACTTTTAAAAGGTTGCATGTTATAAGCTTGAGGCTTCACTTTCAAAGGTTTCAAACCTCACATCAATTATTTTGGAAATCGATTTTTGTTTAATTAAGTTCAGTATTTTCTATTTGTTCAAGTTTGTCTAATTCTCTAAACATCACACGGGGAAGGTTGAATTTTGCTTAAACGATCTGAATGGGATTGTTAGTACAAAAAAGTAAAAACAATTTGTATAAGTTTGGTATCTAGGAAATTTTTTTGTAACATTAGCCATTGGGAGTGCCTTAGCGGCTTCCTCTTAGAATTGATTCCCAAGTTAAGAATTCTTAAGGTTGAAAATTACACTTTTTACTGGTTCATATGCTAAAGCTTTTATTGCCCCTCAGCCTAGAATCAAGTTGGTCATGAGTAATGGGTTATCAGTATAGGTTATGAGTTAGTGTTTCAGTCTACGTAGAAGTTTATATATTATAGATAAAACTGGTTTTGTTAGTCAAATCAGTAAAATATTAACAAAATTAATATTTTGAAATGAGGCCTTAAAAGTTATAAAAATTTAAAAGTTTGGATATGAAAAAAATTAAAAAGTTCGGAACTTCAGAATTTATTATTCCTAATTTTAACATTATGAAGCTCTTTTGAAGTAATGTTTAATAACAAAGATACTGTTTAAAAAGTGTAATTACGATAACATTCACTTTATAGTTATCAAGTCATAGGTCAAATTATATTTTATTTCATTTTATAAGTATGAATTTTGTTCTCAACATTTCCAGTATGTACAAATTTCCAACAAATATAAACAATGTTTATAAAATATATTCTCATTTCTTATGTTATTGGAATGTTTGTAAGAAATGTAAGATGGTATATGTATGAAATATCAAGTTTAGTAAGTGACAACTCTTTTTTATCATCTTAATTTTTAAGTTTGAAAATTTATTATTTTTATAATATTGACTGCTTTTTATACATTTTTTTGTCATGTGTTTGTTAATTTGGTTTTTTATTATTTGATTTTGCGAAGTTCTAATCTATAATTTTATAATGCTAAAATGTTAATATTAATGTTTTTAATTTTAGTGATATTTTTAAGGTAATATGGGAGAAAAGGTAAAGTGAAATAATTTGTGAATTGAATTAATTAAGCAATCAAAAACATATAGAAAATGAGTAAAGTGGATTGTATATGCAATTTGAGAGAGTTTGAAGGAAATTTAAGTGAAAAAATCAAGAACATGGAGGAATCAAACATGTTAATTTAAGTAAATTATATTTCCTCCTATCTAAAATAAAAGTCGTTTTAAAGGGATTCACACTTATTAAGAAAGCTAATGAAATATTTAATATACCTTTATTAATAGCATGTTGAACTGTCTTGAAAATATAATCTGTGTAATCTGTATAATTAAGATGTGAGAAATTAAAGGGTAATTTTAAAAGTGAAATTATAAACATGCATGAAAAGTCACGAACGACACTTATTTATAATATTTAAAATCCCTCTAAAACGATTTTTATTTTGGATAGGGGAGAGTAGTAATATTTTTATAATTTTATTTTGGTAATTTTAATGATTTGGGGGTTTAGTTATTATATAAGCATTTTGCACTTAGGGTACGTTGTATATATTATTATAATTAAAAAAGAGATTTGGAAAGGTTTAAAAAAATATCTTGATTTTTAGATAAATTTTGAAAATTTAAAAAATAGTTTTAGATCAAATCTCAATCAAAGAAATTAATTTTGATTTTTTAAAGCGTTTAAAAATTTTAAAGAACTTGTTTCAAAAAGATTAATCAATCAATATGAAGATTTAGGTAATCAATAAGAGTTGTTAGAAGTATGTTAAAGCATTTAGGGTGGTTAAGAGCTTTGAAAAGTTGGAGAATATTTGAGTTGTGTTCAATATATATGAACTTTAATTTATTGGTGTGAGTAAGAATAAATAGAAATAGGCTAAGAGTTTTTAGTTGAGCCATTATAAATCAAATTTGTCTATTTTTCTTTACCCTCTTTTGTTATTCTTGTTTTTATTTTATGATTATCTTATATTATTATTTTGTATTAAATTCAAAAATCCTATATTACACTAAATAATTCAAGAATTAATTTTTAAATAAGACAAAAGGTGAATTCATACTTTCTCTGTCTCGTGTTTCATCCACTAATTAATATTTATATAAAATAATGTATTATTGAAAATTTTAAATTTTAATATGATATTATTATAAAGTTTTAAATATACAAAAATAATAGAATCCGACTAAGAGAATTGTGTAATAACTAACATATGAGATAAATGATAATTATCAAGATATAAGGGTTAAATTTACGAAACAATGTTCAAACTTTAGGAGATAGCCATTAAATTCGCTTTATGTTTTTTTTTTTGAGAAATTAAAAAATTTCATTAATAAGAAGTGATAAAATACAATGAGGAGAAAAGGTTAAAAAATCAAAGCTAAGTTTGCCGTAAAACCTTGGGTACAAAAGCATAAAGCCCCGACATTTGGGCCGACCAAAGTGAAGACAAAAATTAATCCAAGACGAAAACAATTGGAAACGTTTGCTAGTTCGTCTTCTTCTAGGGTAAAACTACCCCTTTCTTTCACGATGCATTGAAACTACCTCCCTAATTCAGCAAAGAGTCGGCTGACTCAGAGGAGATGAGGAAGTGAGGAGGGCGACGTCCATGGAGAGACACCACCGAGAAGCGGCAACCAGGTAAAGCTGTTTCAACTCTTAAGAACCGTTGTGGGGGCTAGTCTGAGATTCTCCTTGTGGGTTGTAGGTGCATAAGCGAATCTATGTGATTCGCTTGCGAGACAGCTGAGAAGGGGACCGAGGTTCAGATTGCAGGCGACAACAACCATGGGCAAAGAGAATGAATGATGGCTGAATCCTTTCAGGTAAACCTCTGACTTGGGATTGGGAAGGCTCAGTTTGTGATCTCCTTTTAAAAGGGAGAGTCAAAAGCCGAAGATCTGAGATGAACTCTAATTTCTGCATAGACTGTGAAATATACTCTAGTTTCTGAATAGTCTTGTGTGCGGGGTTGAATGCTGCTGTTAGGACTTAGACCCTCCAGACGTGGGCCATTCTCCCACTGCAGTGGAGATGTAGCTGATTGACAATCAGTTGCTCTCTAACTATCGTAGTGATAAGCTCTGTGAGTGAGTTCATTGTATTTGTCTGGTTTCGAAATCTTCTACAGTTTCTTTCATACCAAATTGTCTTAGCACATGTAGCCATCGAGAGAAGGACTATGTCCTTGTC
>JAOSBL010000002.1:4299173-4314654 GCA_027568915.1 Erythroxylum roraimae
TTTTATGATTTAATCAAGAGAATAACCAATCTGCTATATGATTTGATGATGTGAAAGTGCATATGGTTATAGATTGATAGAGAATCATAAAACCAATTTGTTCATTTTTTCCCCTTATAATTGTTTTGTGATTTAATTTGATTTTTTTGTATATGGTTTTAACTCTTTAAAAAAAAGGAAAAACACAAAGCGAATCGTCTTCTACGTTGGTGTTTGTTTATTTGTTTTGCAAAGCTCTTAATGGCTTTCATGAACATCGAAACAGAAACACTTTTTTACAGTTTTTAACCTTCGTATAAAGACGCAAGCCCTTCATCTTTATCTTACGTCTGTTTCTTCATAAAAGTCATGCCTTTTTTATTTTGATAAAGCCTTAACCTTTGGATAAATAGAAGAATTACTTTTATTTGGTTTTACAATTTAACAATTGTATAAAGATGTTCTTGAATTTATTTGGTGTTATTGTTTAACATCTATAAAACAGAAACATGTTTTAAAGCTTTACATATGTTGCGTACTTTTGGATTCAAATAAAAAAAATCTAGTTTCTAAAATTCTTGGAAGAGGCAGATAAATAGATATTATTGCCCATTCTGAATAATTAAAATCGAATATATACAATAATGTTGTGATTAACTGGGAATATATCTCTGTTCATATGCATACAATATTATTGCTCATTCTGTGAGCACTCATATTCGTTAACGTAACAGCTACCTTTAATTTCAATGTAGAACATTATGGCACGTACCCCTATCATAAGTAGACGACACAAATTAATTCGAAATGCTCGGATTATGGCAACATTGGTTAATGTATTCAATCTAGTTTTTGTTACTTGGTATCAAATGTTGTTGATGCATTTGCACATTACGAGACCCCCATTGAAAACCAAAGAAGAAATCAAACATGAGAGAATGAAATGGATGTTTAGGCTCACAAAACAATCTGATACTATTTGTATTAGTGAGTTCCGAATGGATAGACGTACATTTGGTATATTGTGTGAGATGGTAAGAGATATTAGAAGGTTAAAGGACACTAAGAACTCTTCATTAGAAAACAATGATGTGTGTTCAGATTCGCAAGCAACTCCAACTTACGCAAGCAACACAAATGTGAGAAATATGAGTGCAAAGCAAAAACAACCATCAAGCAGCAGTGGAGGGAATATAGCAAAAGGGGAGAAAATGTTGTCTATTTCAGTTTCCTTAGATGTCGGGGCACAACTGCAAGAAATCAATTATGGTTTTCGTACTTTTGTGGAAGGCTTTAATAGCAATTTCGCAACCATGGCAAATGCTATTGCAGATGAAAATTTACGTGACAAAGCTACTTCGGAAAAAATGAAAGACGTGGTTGAAGAGTTAATGAAAATTGGCCTTCCAAGTGGTGATGTCTTTAAAGCAGCTAACATTTTCAGCTCAAATAAAGACAAGATTGATGTGTTCCTCAGCCTTCCCGTTGACATGCGAAGGCTTTATGTCTTAAGTTTATTTTGATGTTGTTTCGATGCTTTATGATTTAGGTACTATGAGAAATCTTACTTTATGTTTTGATGCTTTATGTTTTAAGTTTATTTTGATGTTGTTTCATGCTTTATATTCCATTTTAAATATGATATGAAAATATAGTTGCAATTGTATTGTTGGCATTATGCAGCTCTATTGACAAATGATCATATAGCTCATCTAATGCTCGAAAATTGCGATAAAATTCCTTGACAAAGCTGATTAATTTTTTTACAAACATATAGAGATAGCCCCAATAAGCATATGAAGGGCAAATTATTCTCATTTTTATTGAGGGTAAAAATGGTATTGTATTATCTTTCATTCTCATTAATGCAACAAACCAATCAACATTATTGGTATTAATACAGAAATCTAAGTTACAAACCAAATATCATTTTTTTATTTTTCATATCCATCCCCATCCCCTTCTACTATTATACCCATATCTATAGCCAACCCCGTGCTCAAACCAAACGCTTAGTTAATGTGTTTTTATTAGAATTGACAATTTAAATCTAACCTAATTCAATTGAAAGTTAATAGAGCAGTTTTGATTTATTGGACTTTTAAGTTGGGCCTGAATTGAAAATTTGCTCTAAATTTTGAGTCGACGCTCGTCTCAAACATTATTTAATTCGTAAACTTAAAAATAAAATTATTAAGTAATTATAATTTTTAATTTTTTTAGTTTGATTTATTTTAATAATCTTTATTGTTAAAAATTAACCAATTTGTTAGTTAATTAGTCATTTTCGTAAAATAATTATTTTTATAATTTAAAATAAATCAATTAATTTTTATTTAATAATCTCGTATCTTTTAAATTTTACATTTCTTGATTTTATTCAAAATTTTTAATTTTTAATTATTGTTATAATAGTTTAATATTGATCAAATTTTTTAAACCTTAAATTTTTATTTATTAATTTAATTTCTAATCTAATTTTTAAAACATCGAAAATAACATTATGTTGTGCTCCAATTCTGATTTGAACTTTGACCGCGGTGTAGAGGGCTACATTCAATTCGGTCCAATCCGTTGCTATTCTTAACTTTAAAAACAAATGGCCCGAAGCTCCTGCTTTGAACCTGTTGTGCTCTGGTGGTTTCTTATCAGCGTCACTACTTATTTTCTGATTCAACTTTTGGCGAATGTCTCCATCTCTAAATTTGCTCATCCCAGGGTCCACACTGTTATATTTCTTAAACAACTCAGTACTTACCAATGATTTACCGGTTATTCCTTCCTTCATATGCTGTTAAGGAATATGCAAGAAAAAAGATCAATTGATTATAGGAAGTGACTCAAAATAGAAATATCTTGATAAAAAGAAAAGAAGCTGGTAAGTTAGTTTCCACTTGAACAGTTCAAACCTTTGCCGCCATTTCCCATATTAACCGCCGCTGATCTTCAATCATCAAGCGCCTATTGGATGAAGAGAACTTTGCTTAGTTTCTTCCGTTCTCTAGGGGATTGTTGTGGCTGCTCGTGTGATGCTAACGCCTTAACTGTTTCCACTCCACAGAAACCAGGCGGTGCCTTTTCTATCTTTGGCTCTTTTTATTTTTATTTTTTCTTAAATTTTCCTTATATGATCATCGTCCATCACTCTATTTCCTATCACTTTCTCTTTTTTTTTCTTTTATGCATGATGATGATTCTTATATCGATTGAGAAATTGAATCGTTTTCACGTGGATGATTGAAGTTTTATTGTTGATGTGATCACGAATTTCTTCTGAATGAGTCAGTTATTTGCATAATTATTGCCTGATTGGCGATTTGGGTTCTTCGACATTGAATGATAAATGAACTTCCTTAAATATATCCCTAAGGCAAGTGAAAAGTTGAAATTTATACTCTTTGTCTCTAGCTTAAGCAAGCTAAAATCAAATTATTTCCTCAGCGTATAGGGTTTTAGAGATGAGTGACAATTTCTTTGGGTGAAATTTTTACTAATTTTCTTTGGTGTATTGGTTTTCTAGATTTGGGAAATCAACACGAAGGAGAAGCTTCAAGACACAATAAGCACCGCAAAATGTCAGCTCACCCTGTTCATTTGCATATTCAAGATCACCATGTAATGAAATCTTACATTACTATTCCCACACATTCACCCGCATTTATGTGTGATTTTTATTTGTCTTTTTGTCTTCGGTTTATGCTGTTGAAGTTATTGCTTTCTGGTGATTCTGGAAGGGTATGCGTGCTACTACTTTTAGTTTTGAAGTATCGTGATTCAATTTGATGTCTTGATTTCTGTAGGTGGTACTGGACAATGGCATAGTTCAAGTCACTTTATCCAAACCAGAGGGAATTGTCACTGGAATAAGATATAACGGCATTGATAATTTGCTTGAAGTTCTTAATCGTGAATCAAATAGAGGGTACATGGTGTTACAGTTTTCTTAAACTTCTTCATTGGACCCCGCACTTTTAGTTCTGCTCCTTGTGCTGACTATATGGTGTTTTGCCATCCATATACTTTCCTACAAATCCGGAAGTTAAAATTTTGTGAAGTTTCATATTTTGTACCTTCCTGTTTATTATGTATGAGTTTTAGTACTTAATTGACCATCAAATTTTAGTAGTGATATGGACAATAATATTCAGGTTTTGGCATATGCTTATCCCTGTGGCTATGTTAGGAACCATAGCAAACAAGTCCTCCAGCTTCACAACACCCTATTGTGATTACCATTTTGCTGTAGCTAATGGAATATTTGATGCATGGATGTAAACAAGAATCAATGATTGAGTAGCTGAATAACATACTTGTTGAATATTGGTATATGGTTTGCTATGTGGATTTGAGTTAGATTAAGCATAGCTGCAGATAGTTCGAAACTAGCTCCTGAAGAGAATTAACAAAAGAAATGTAAATGTATTTTTGAGTGATCCTAACAACAGTTTTAAATGTGTAGGTATTGGGATCTTCACTGGAATCCACCAGGGGGCAAGGGAATATTTGATGTGTATGTTCCTCCCTCATCTGCCTCTCATGCTTGTTACATACAAATTGTACGAAATCGAAAGTATCTGCATAGGAGTTGTGTTTCTTTTGTCAATGGTGTTGAAATCATGTTGTCAACGGAATAATCATTATTTACATAGATTGCAGTCTGAAATTACATGTGAATCTTTTGAAAGTATTGATTTTACACCTAGTTGCCTGTCCCATCTTAAACCATTTGAGGATATCGCTATGTTCTATTTGAAAGAGTTATTTATATCAAGTTTGTTACCTAAGCCTTTGTGTTGACATAAAGAATTCGTTGTTCTTTTTCCTTGTACTTCTTACTGCATAGTGATATTGGTACGGAAATTCGTATTGAATTCCTTAAAATGCTTTAAAAATAAATCAATTATATTTTGGAATTTTCCTAACATAATGTGATGCAGGATCTCGGGAACTAGTTTTACAATTATTGTGGAAAACAAGGAGCAGATTGAACTTTCATTCAAAAGAATGTGGGATTCCTCCTTGGAGGGCAAGTACATTCCCCTGAACATAGATAAAAGGTCCTTCTTAGAATTTTATATTTCTACCTGTACATCATACATTTATTGTGCAAGTAGATCTTTATTGTGGAAGTTCTGATGATCCCTACTGTTTTACAGATTTATTTTACTTCGTGGTTCCTCGGGTTTCTATTCATACGCCATTTACGAGCACTTGGTGGAATGGCCTGGTTTTGAACTTGGCGAAACCCGAATTACATTCAAACTCAGAAAGGACAAGTAAATGGGTCACAAAGTCTTGCGTTTCGTCATAGCTTGTTTTAGATAATGAGTCCATAAAGTATTATGTTTTGTCATAACTTGATTTACTTTAAGTGTTCTGTTTTTAATTTCCTGCATGGTTATATTAGCTTCTGTGCTTCTTTAGTCCTGTATCAACCTTGGTGAATCAGCTTTAGCTTGTTAATTCATTGATTTTGCAAAATATAAGAATCATGGTATAACTTTCTGATGACAAGCAAAAGGGAAAAAAAAAAAAAGAAAGTATTACATGACTGATGATACTTCATAACATGTCTACTGGTTCATTAGGTTGCAATTGCTTGCTGAATTATTATTGGCATCGTCTGTGGAAGGTTTAATCTTTTATGAAATACAATCTAATTTTCTTCTTTAATTTATTAAATGAAATTGACTGACTAGAGGTGTTTTTTATTTGAGAGGATAGGTTCCAGTACATGGCCGTAGCTGACAACCGGCAAAGGTTTATGCCCCTACCCGAGGATCGGATGCCAGGAAGATGCCAAACCCTCGGGTATCCTGAAGCTGTCCTCCTTGTTAATCCAAAGAATCCGCAGCTTAAAGGAGAGGTTCTTTTCTATCTGATAACAATATCTTATCACCATTCTCTTATTTTCTTTGTCACTTTTCAATCATTGCATTTTTTTGTGAGGCTATTTTCCTCCCCGTTAGCTGTACTGATAAATGGAATTTAAATTAGTTAACCTTATGCAAGGATTGACGAATTTGAGTTTTGCAAATTCATATCAGAACATTTACCAAGTTCTTTGAAGAGGAGTTACAGATGCTTCTCTTCTAATATCTTGAAATGTCAGTGTAATGATCCTGCGAGTTCTACATGGTAGCACTAATTACAGGTGGATGACAAGTACCAGTACTCATGCGAGAATGAAGATAATAAAGTCCATGGATGGATATGCTTCCAGCCACCTGTGGGATTCTGGCAAATAACACCAAGTGATGAGTTCCGAACAGCCGGGCCTGTAAAGCAGAACTTAACATCACATGTTGGCCCCACCACCCTTGCTGTAAATAACTGATCTTGCACATTAATTATTTCGTAAGTGTGACAATTGCGTTTGATTTATGTCCAAGGAGCTCAATAAAGTTCACTGTCGACGCAATGTTCTTGCAGATGTTTCATAGCGCACATTATGCTGGAAAAGATCTGGTTCCAAGGTTTAACGCTGGCGAGTACTGGAAGAAAGTTTTTGGCCCTGTTTTTATTTATCTCAATTCTGCTTCAACTGCAGACGCCCCTTATTTGCTCTGGGAGGATGCTAAAATGCAGGTTAAACAAGTAAAAGTCGGAAGTTCTTGTTCTTTCCAAATGGTGAAATAACGGGATAACCTTTTCGCAGATGATGGCTGAAGTCCAAGGTTGGCCGTACAGTTTTCCTGCTTCTGAGGATTTTCAGAAGGCAGAAGAGCGTGGCAATGTTTGTGGCAGACTACTAGTCCGTGACAGGTAGAAATTTAATATTTGATCTGCTATAATCTAATTGATGAACATGTAAACAAGCATGGCCAAACAAGCGGATCTACATGGGATAATGTTTCACTAAGTTCGACGAGGATTGTTGTTTCTGCCTGTCATCATGATATTAAGTATTGCCGTTTCTATTGATTGTAAATAAATTTTCCCAAAGTTTGGAAGTATTCATTATTGTTGTACAATAGGGAACATTGCAATAGTGGTTTTGATGTATCTTCAAGCCATTTCTCAGGACCATCAAGCAGGGATAGATTTTCTCTTATGTATAAATTCCAAAAATGACATGAAGGACCATTATTTCTCGAGTCTCTGGCATTGGCTATATGATATTCATAAATGTGATAAAATCTTTTTGTTATTTTGACATCTAGGTATATGGGCGAGGACTACATATTTGCCAGAGGTGCTTATGTTGGGTTGGCCCCACCAGGTGACACTGGATCATGGCAGCGGGAATGCAAGGTGATCTTTGTTACCTTCTCTGTTCTTTTCAATTCTTTGTAAAAGAACGATAGATAAAGTCCATCAAATGACCATAAAGAAGAAAAAGAGGTTATCTTAGAATGCAGTTGTTGACCTGAAAATTCTGACAAAATTCCTGAAAATGTTCGTATGATAATTTGTCATTTTAATAGATTTTCATAGGATGTTGCGAATGTGAAGGTTGTTGGAGAGTTAGTCCATCAATCAGTGAAAGAGTGGTATATTTCTGATTGGATGTTGGCCTCTGATCCTATTACTGATCAATTATTTTGGTTGTTATTCTGATCAGCACTACCAATTTTGGACTAAGGCAGATGAGAATGGTAATTTCACCATTAAACACGTACGCACTGGAGCGTATAATTTGTACGCATGGGTCCCTGGATTTATTGGAGATTACCGTCTTGATGCTGAGATAACAATAAACTCAGGTTTTTTTTCTATCTCACATTCTTCTTTCAGTTTCATTTTAAGTAAAATTTGTAGTGTTCATTATCGTGCAATATATAGGTTGTAATATGGAAATGGGGGATCTTGTTTATGAGCCTCCAAGAGATGGACCCACAATATGGGAAATAGGCATCCCTGATCGATCTGCGGCAGAGTTTTATGTCCCTGATCCTGATCCAAAACATATCAATAGGCTATTTGTCAATCATCCTGACAGGTTAGATATCTTCAGAATTTGTACTGGAGATGAAGTGTTAGACACTAGTTATTTTTTAATTCTCTAGAATTTGAGACTAAAAGGTGACTGGATCCATTTTAGTGTGACAAATGATGTCGTCGTTTCCTTCAATTTGCAGGTTTAGGCAGTACGGGCTGTGGGACAGATATTTGGATCTGTATCCGAATGCAGACTTGGTTTACACAGTGGGTGTTAGTGACTATAGCAAAGATTGGTTTTTTGCTCAGGTTATCAGGTGCAATTCTTTATCATAGACTAAGCACTAGTTGATGTGGATTGCCAACACATACATTATACTTGCATCTTTTGAGTTGGAGGTCTGTTTGTTGAATAGCCAGAATTTGGATCAATTGTCTGTATGCCCGTCAGAAAAGTGAGTTTCTTGAAACAATACCTCGATACCTGAGCAATTACTTGCGCTCAGTCACTATGAGCAAGTATAGGCCATAGAGCAGCCCACATGTTTCGTAGTGATGAGGATTGAATTATTTCTTCTCTAGTTTTCATATTCCTCTCATGTATCAGCTATCCTTTGTTCAGAGATAAGTTAACCATATTGCATATTTAATAACCATCCCACGTCGTCTTTGAACAATAGAAGAAAAGATGATGGCACAAACGTAGGAACTACATGGCAGATCAAATTCGGACTTGAGAAAGTGGATCGGAATAGCACCTATAAATTGCGAGTGGCACTTGCATCTGCAACTCTGGCAGAGTTACAGGTAAAAGAGCTAGCTCTTCATGATTAAATGGTTATTTACTGTACTGTGCATGGAGAGGTAAAGTGAAATGTCATTTTACTCTTGAAACCGTTTTCCTTGTAATTCACACAAAGTCGCGAAGTTGAAAGTTTCTCCGATCCACCCATGTAGGTTCGTGTCAATGACCCAAATGCGAATCGCCCATTGTTTACAACCGGATTAATAGGGAGGGACAACTCGATTGCAAGACATGGGATTCATGGGCTCTACTGGCTTTACAATGTTAATGTACCTGGTGCTCGGCTAAATGAAGGAGAAAATACCATCTTCTTGACTCAACCGAGATGCACAAGCCCTTGGCAGGGCCTAATGTATGATTATATACGTCTTGAAGGTCCTCCATCCGCTGAACCCACAAACCAAGCGCTATTCTCATCAAAATAAAAGCAAATATTGTATCCTTTATGACTAGGTAATAGTATGTTTAAAGCCTAAACCAGATATGTCAATATTGTGCATCTCTACGAAACTATGTTGTTATACATATGACTCGGTAATGTAAAGATTAAATTGTGTCTTTTTATGCCTCTATTTTACTATTTTGACTTCAAGACGATTGAAGACTTGATGGGCTTGGTTCTTTTCTAAATGTTGACGTTGAGTTTCCCTGATACAGTATCTAACTCAGACATCAGGACGTTAACTGATAACGGTATCAATATCTTAAGCCAATTTACCTAGAAAATAAACTTTAACCAGACAATGAAACCAAGGGAGAAAACTTGTTATTGGTACTTTTTAAGTTTTTCATGACTAGAACTTACTGATCCCACGATGTCATTTTCTCCTTTGATTTCTGATATTAAGGCACCCAAATTTTATTTTGTTTTCTAAGAATTTTAGACAAAACGACTAATACATGAAAAACAATTATGTTTCTTCTTTGAAGTTTTTTTCACTTTATTTGAATTATCCGTCTTATTTGGGTTTCTCTTTGTAATCGTACTCTTTTTGGCCACAATATTCTTTCTTCTTTTTTATAAGCTAAAAGCAAATACAATGCTATTATTGAGAATGTTTAACTATTTGCTATTGTGAAAAGATACCTTATCATAATAAACCCTTTAATCCCCTTAAATCCGAACCATATTTGCTATTCTGCATAGCTTACGATAGATCTTGCAACTTTATCATACCTACATGATTGTAAAAGGAAAATGATATAAAATGAGATATACAACAAATGCAAAGCTTCACAATTCCGGTGTTTTGCCACATCAAAAACATATAAGAAGTTGTCATACAATGTTTAATTGCGATTGTCCTCGTTGATTTGCATAATTTTCGTTGATTACCACTATAACAAATAGAACATTTGCATACGTTTAAGGTTTCAAAAGCGACGGTTTATATTCGTCGCCTAAAATATCCCTAAAGGGTGAGCATATGGACTCACAGATGGATTATACCATATTGTAGTCCTCCTTTTCCAAACTTCACTCACTCTTCTCCCTAAGAAATGAAAAGAAAATTTTGTCTATATTCGGCTTCTCAAATCTCTGCTTTAAGTATATCTATACACGTTATATATGAAAGATTTCTCCGAAAATGAAGGGCGAAGCTAAATAAGAATTGACTTTTTATTTATTTCAACTCACTTCTTACATAAGTCAGATTTTCCTTATATACAAAACAATTGTAAAACAAAAATAGAAGCTATTGTCTATTTACAAAACAACTACACTCTACTTAAATAAACAATACACATCTCTTTACAAAAGTTATACACAAAGTTACATAAAGTTAACATCCCCCCTCAAGTTGAAGTTTGGTGGACATCAACCAAACTCAACTTGGATAGAAGAGAAGTAAAAGCTAGGGCTGCCATTGGTAAAAATATCTACTAACTGGTCCTTGGAAAAAATATGACTAGGAGCAAGAAAACCCAACTTAGGTTGATCACAAACTACATGACAGTCAATATCAAGATGTTTTGCGCATTCATGAAAAACCGGATTAGCAGTAATATGTATGGCAACCTTGTTGTCACACCATAAAAGAATATGTAAAGTAAAAGAAATATATAAATCAAGCAAAACATAAGAAATCCATAACAATTCACACACAGTTGAAGCCATGCTGGGATGCTCTGCTTAAGCAGAAGATCTAGAAACCATGGATTGTTTTTTAGTCTTCCAAGAAACTAAAGAAGAACCCAAGAAAACACAGAAACCAAAAATAGAACTTCGAGTCGTCAAACATGATCCCTAATTAGCATCACAATAAGTTACAAGTGAACATGTAGGCGATAAAGGAGAAACAGAAGATGCAGTGGAAGCAGGAAAAAATAAACTTTTATAAGGACAACCCTCAAATATTTCAACAAGTGAAGAGCAACATCCCAATGACCTTTACAAGGAGCATTAAGGAACTGATTTAACTATTGAACTGTAAAAGTAATGTCAGGCCGAGTAAATCCTAAATACATTAGCCTACCAATTAACCTTCGATACTGTCCTACATCATCTAGTAACTGACCAGATTTGTCAGTTAATTGCAAGCCCTTAGGCAGTGGTGTAGAAACTGGTTTTACTCCATTCAAACCCGAATCAGATAGAATATCCAAAACATACTTCCTCTAATTAACATATAAACCAGTGGATGATCCAGCAATCTCTAAACCAAAGAAATATTTAGCTGGGCCAAGATCTTTAATGGTAAAAGCAGTATGCAGAAAACTTTTAACGTCACTTAAGACAACTTCAGATGGTCCAGTCAACAAAATATTATCCACAAAGATAAGAAGTGCGACAAAATTAGAACCAGTGGATTTGGTAAACAAGCAACAATCATGCTGTGATTGCACAAAACCATAAGAAAGCAGGTGTTGAGTAAATTCCCAATTCCACTGTCGTAAGGCTTGCTTTAAGCCATGCAAGGACCGATTCAACTTGCAAACTTCGTTAGGTCCAGCCTTAGTATACCCATTTGGAGGTGTCAGGTACACTTCCTTATCAAGAAAGCCGTGCAAAAATGCATAATTCACATGTAACTAATGTATAGGCCAAGAAAAATGTGCTGCAACAGCTAGCAACAAATGAATAGTTACTATTTTAGCAACTAGTGAAAAACTATCAGTAAAGTCAATTTCTTCAATTTGATGATAACTTTTTGCTACTTACCTAGCCTTATAACGGTCAACAGTCTCATCAAGCTTAAGCTTCACCTTATAAATCCACCTGGAACCAATGGCCGTCTTATCATTTGGTAAAGGAGTTAAAATCCAAGTCTAGTTAGATTCCAATGCAACCAACTCCTACTGCATCGCTCTTATCCAATGGACATTAGATTTAGCCTAATGATAAGATTGAGGTTCCTGAACATTTGAAACAATTGCCAAAAAAGATACGTATGTGGAGGTAAGGTGTGGGGTAGGTATAAAAGAAAAAGTAGAAGGGGTATAGGCTGATGAACTATAACCAGAATACTGAGAGCAAGAAGATGAAGATAAAACATAATTGGTGGTTGCTTGAGACACAAAATCATTTAGCCAAGCTAGTTTATGTGATATTCTATTACTTCTACGCAAACCGGGAGTGGTAATAATTGGAAAAGTTGAAGAATGAGATGATGAAGATTCAATGATATGTGTATCAGTGTTTGAAACTAGTAAATTGATAGGAGAACTGTTAGTTCCTGAAGTTAAAACATCAAGAATGTCAGAAGGATGATTAGCTGGAACCAAAGGAAGTGGAATAGCTGGTGTTGTATTAGACGAAGACTGATAAGGGAAAGTATTTTCATAAAAAACTACATCTCTAGAAACAAGAACAGAATGAGATTCCAAATCAAGCAACTTTTAAGCCTGTTGTCTATGGCTATATCCCAAGAAAATGCACTTATATGCCCTTGGATCAAATTTATCCTTATATGGCTGAACATTTGTGGCAAAACAAAGGCATCCAAAAGATTTTATATGATCATACTTGGGTGGATAACCATGTAAAATCTCATAAGATGTTTTCCACCTTAGAAGAGAAGTAGGAAGTCTATTTATGAGATAAGTTGCTGTAAGTATAGAATCACCCCAAAATTGTTTAGGTAAAGAAGCTTGAAACAGAAGAGCTCGAGCTATCTGTAATAAGTGTCTATGTTTTCTCTCCACTATCCCATTCTGTTGTGGTGTATAAAAACACGACTTATGATGTAGAATTCTCAATTCCTTAAACAATTTTTGATACTCCCCACTTAAGAACTCAGCTCCATTATCAGTTAATATGATCTGAACAGACTTCTGAAACTGAGTTCTTACTATCTTAAAAAACCTATCCAAACAACCGATCACCTGACATTTATGATTCATTAAATATGTCCAAGTTGCCCTACTGTAATCATCCACTATTGTCAGGAAATATTTCCCACCAGAGATAGAATGTTGACTATAGGGACCTAAATATCGACATGCACTAACTGAAAAACAGAGACAGTATGAATAGTGCTAGAAGGAAATGACAATCGGTGTTGTTTAGCAAGTGGGCAAATATCACAAACACCAGTTACACCAGTAATTTTATTATTAAAAAAAACAATATATCTAAGTACATTGTCAGAAACATGGCCTAAACGTTGATGCCAAAGTTTGTATATAGACATAAAATGAACATTATTTGTACTACTTTTAACAGTACACAAAGAATATCTAGCTATCGTGTCAGCTTTAAAGGAATCCTTGTCTAGGATATATAGCCTACCTACAACCTTACAAACTGCCAATATTTGGTTAGTCTTCAGTTCCTGCAAAATGCAGTAGTTTGGATAAAATTTGAAGGTATCAGAGGATGTAGTTGCACGTTTATTAACAAACAAAAGGTTGAATTTGAAAGTAGGTATATGTAAAGTTTCTGTCAAGACAAGTTCATTATGTAAGAAAACATCACCAATGTGATGTACACGGTTTTGAGTTCCATCAGGCAGATATACAAGTATAAATGTGTTAGGTTCAACAGGTTTAGTTAACAAAGAAATACCCATACACATATGATTTGAGGCTCTTGTATCTAATATCCATGAATCTAAACCTAGGCCATCAAGGCTAGAAAGAGCTAGAAAAGAAAGTGTACCTACAAATTCAGAAAGATGTGCCAGGTTCACCATGAGAGGATTTGAGATTGCTTTATTCTTCACCAACTTCAGCAATTCTTGTTTGATCAATTCAGATAATGGAGGATTGGAAGTGCCAATAGTAGTATCTACCATTAATTTACTGTTGTCTACAATTAATGAATTATCTTCATTCACTGCATTAGTAGTATAAGACTTCTCACTTCCTTTACCTCTCTTATTCTGCAACTCTTTGTACTTGTCTGGTACACCAGTGAGCTTAAAATAGTTTTCTTTCATATGTCTGTTCTTCTTACAATAAGAACAATACATCTCACTCTTGTCACTACTACCCCATTTATGTTTAGATTGTTTCCCTCTTCCCCTATTTTCTACCCTTAAGACCATAGAATATGCCTTATTGATAGATGAAAAAGGTTCCATAACCAAGATTTGATTCCTAACATGATCATAACTCTCATTTAAACCCATGAGAAATTGCATTAGCTGATTCAAAGACGTCAAATCAGCAAGAGGCCTAAGTGCTCTACAAACACACTGTGCTGCACCCCACATGTACACTATGGGACGAGCATGAGACACCAGAGTTCATCCCACAATTTCTTAAGACTAGTAAAGTACTTAGCAACAAACATAATTCCTTGTGATGCTGCACTAATATGTCTTTGTAAATGATACAGCAAAGGACTATTACTCTCTCCAAACCTTTCTTCTAAATCTAACCATAGTTCTTGGGCATAATTTGTATAAATGAAGGCTTAGACTATATCCTTTGACATTGAGTTCAAAATCCATGATCTAACCATGTGATCAATCCTAATCCATTTATCAAATTCAACAGATCCTGGACTAGGTTTCTGACAAGTACCATCAATAAAACCTAATTTCATCTTAGCTCCTAGAGCTATTTTAAACGATCTACTCTAGCTTAAAAAACTATTTCCATTCAAGATTGCAGTAACTAAACTCATACCGGGATAGTTTGATCCTTAAAGGTATATTTGAGTTTCTTCAGGCGGAACTCTCAATCTGGGATCCAGCTTTGATCCAGTGGGTGAATCGTGTGAAAAACCTTCCATCGTTACAAGCTTCTCAATCCAGATGCGCACCCGTGAGAAGAAAATGAAGTTCCAAGAACCCTAACTCTTGATTCCTTGATTCAGTTGCTCCCTCAAGCACAGAAGTAAAAATAGATCTGTTGATGATGATCAATAGTCGACTCCTTGTAACATCTCATTCCAATTGATCAAGAACGATGATCGATTACAAATTCATCACCTGCTTTGATACCATGAAAGATTTCTCCAAAAAAAGGAAGAGAGAAGCTAAATAAAAACAGACTTTTTATTTATTTCAACTCAGTTCTTACATAAGTTAGATTTTCCTTATATACAAAACAAGTAAAACAAAAGCAGAAGCTAACGTCTATTTACAAAACGACAACACTTTACTTAGTGCCTCTTTGGATGAGCTTATATCAACAGAGCTTTTGTCAGTAGAGCTTTTTTCAGAAGAGCTTTTCTAAGAAGCCAATTGTCTGTTTGGCTGTCAATTAAAAAATAGCTTTTTTTGAAAGAGCTTTATACAGTAGATTGTTTGGCAACATAAAAGTAAAAAGCACTTTTATTAATTTTAAATATATTTTATTTTGTAATAAAAATTATTTATGCATATAAATAATATTTAAAGTATATTAAACAATATGCAAAGCACA
>JAOSBL010000002.1:4314754-4325090 GCA_027568915.1 Erythroxylum roraimae
AACAATTCGAGGGAGTCTAAAATAGGGACTCGAATGAAATGTGCAATTGATAGCATCAATGTAACGTTGTTCCATTGCGTATGGATCCATGGGTGCGTATTGGTTCTCAACAAGAGGAGGATGCGAACGGAACAAAAATGCTTGGAGCTTTGAATTTCTTTCAGTCTCTTGCCGATCATGTTCATCAAACATGTGCTTCAGATCCTCATCAGATCTTACAGACACCAACACATCAAGATCTTTAGGCATAATTTGATGCTTCAGAATCATGTCCTCATCAAGTTCCAAACAAAGCTTCTTCATTAGCTCTGCGCAACAAAAAGAGAAGTAAGAAAAGGAAAAACACATCTTTAGTCCACTTTTCCTGATAAAAATCTTATACCAAATGAAATGGCACCCGTACCTAGCAGATGATATGTAAATGACACATTCAAGTAAAATTTTGCAGCATAAATAATTGCAAACGGTGTAGAGCTTAGACAAAATATTGAAACATGTCTATCTTTACATAGCAAAAATCCAGCTTGACATAACAAACAAGCAACTTGGCTAGCCATGGATCCATTATTTCGCAGTTGTGGTGTTCCTAGTGGTTTATTGAACATTTATGCTTTGACTCAATCGTCTACCTAGCTGAACCTTGGCATAATGAAGCGCTTCATTATGCCAAGGTTCAGCTTTAGGTAGACGATTGAGTCAAAGCATAAATGATCAATAAACCACTAGGAACACCACAACTGCGAAATAATTGATTAGACATTTTGCCTCTTTCATATGCTCTGATTACTAGCTAAAGATTTAAGCTTTTTTCTTTTTTCTGCATTTTCATTTTTCACACACCAATCTTTCTTTAGGGCGCATTATCATATTATTAGCCGAGTTGCCATTTCAAATGACAACAAAAGCGATTTCATTTCAATGTCTAATATTCCAACTCCTTTCCTGGCCAAGAACATAAACACACCCAAAAACAAAGGGGTGAGAAGTTGATATCACGAGGAACGACAATTACACGAGTCTCACCACCTACGTACTTAAGGTGTCCATCCAAGGGTCTGGGCAATATTTTGCCCCCATAGCTACATAGAAACTTCACTCTATTCTTGGGCGTCCACATCTCAGTTCTTCAATCTCCACGGCCACCACTTTCATTCATAATCTTTTTTTACTTTTGGTTTCGTCACTTGGTATCTCTTTGGCTCCGAAACGATTAAAATCAAAACCCCATTACCAAATGTGGAAATAAAAAAGAAAGAAGGAAATAACAAACCTAATCAAACTCAAAACAGAAGACAAAAGATTGAACGCATACAAACACTTTGCTTACAGATAATGGGTGGGGCAGTAACGATGATTTGTATGGTAATGTTAACTCTTTGAAGCGCAGATCGCAAAGTAGAGGCAGAGAGAAGAGAGAATGGACCAGATCGCAGAGCAGAGGCAGAGAGAAGAGAGAAGCTTTTGGAGAGCAGAGGCAGAGAGAAGAGAGAAGCTTTTGGATATTACAAACGTAAACGTCAAAAATTTTAAACGTAAAGTCTACCCGAAAAAAGCTAAAATGAGGGTCTTTTTTGAAAAGCTCTAAATTTGAGCTTCTTAAAAAGTTGTATTTTAGCTTCCAAAAAAGTTATTTCTATAAAAAAAGTACTTTTGAATTTTACAGTCAAACATTCATTTTTCTTAAAAATAGCTTTTGCGGTAGAAAAAAGTATTTTTCCACCCTCCAAAAGCTCAACCAAACAAATGCTAAGTAGGAGTAAGACTATATACTATCAAATCTCTTCAGACCTCGCGTCTCAGCGAAATTTTAACAGGGTGTTGATGATGACGACGACGACTCTCATTCATGGCTTTGACTAAAGGAAGAATCACTCTCATTTGTTAAACTCCTTAATATCCATCGCTATTTTCCGGTTTTTGTAAGCACTTAATTCAATTAGACTTTGTGGATCAATCAAGGCATCATTAATTTTGTGCTGCATTTAATTTTTCAAGTTTGTACAGATATATGATGTACAATCCGTCGTATCTTCTATTCTGTATAGGAATATGAGACAATGTAAGTTCAATCATTAACTGCTTTATTTGTGAGCACCTTTGTTTATGTCTGAAACTTTGTTAAAATTGTTAGTATAGATTAAATTTATTTGTATATTGTTAACTTTATGTATATATAGGTTTTCTACATTATGTAGAAAGACTGTTTTCCATAGACCCACATACAATGTGTCATGAAGATCTTACGAAATTATAAATAAATGTGCATACATATCTAAGAAATAAAGTAAAATAAATAAATCAAATGACCATAAAAGGTAAGAAAAACGACTAAATACAAAAATACAACACAATACAAATAAATACTAAAGAGAAATAATAATCGTAATATTAAAAAAATAACGAGCAAGAGTAATAAATATATCACAAAATAACTTATATATATAACATGTCAAAGATTAACATATACATGTTCAAGTATATACATATTATTTATGTTCAATTCCAAGCTTACGTCGGAGAAAAGCATGATGTCTTAATTCTTCACTCTCATAGGTTTAATTTAATAAAACCCAAATATAAATATTGCTTTGGTTTGGTTGCTTTTACGAATGTATCCTAGTTAAATAAAAAATATTAAAGTTAAACAATAAAAAATATGGTTGTTCTAATTTAATTTGTATAAGTCATAATCCTCACAAAAGTCATGTTATGATTCTTACTTTTTTCCTAATTTAATAAACCAAATCACTTCATCTTGAGAAGAGCATCTTGAATATCACATCGATTAGCAAGTCTTGAGAAGAAAGCACCAAGATCAGTAGTTGGGTATTTGTTAGACGATAACACTTGCATGCTATCTAAGGAGTTCAGATCCTCTGTCTAATATTATGGTGTCTTATTGTGTTCAATAAATCTCAGCCATTTATTTATGTGGGGCCTGCATAGGATCCGTGTGGGTCTCGCAAAATAAATGGCTGAGATTTCATGAGACAGAATAAGACAAAGTAAAACTGGACAGAGGATCTGATTTCCCATCCAAGAGTGTGTTTCTTTTTATTGCCTTATGTTCATTCATGAGAGATATCCTTATATATATCATCATAACATTAAAAAAAATTAAAACGGAAAATTATTATTTAATATTAATATTCTTTTACCTTTTTTATTTTTTTTTTGTATAAAATTGAAATAAGAGCAACCCTAACATTGCAAGGCAACAGTAGTGCTTAGCAACGTTAATGCCTCCGATTCTTGACTATGTAATGAAAATTTCTAACATAGCATTTCTATGAAATACTGCAATATTTAGCAATAAATACACCATAGTTCCATATATATCTAAGAAGCGTTGTATATCTGAGCATTGACAAGCTGCAAAGCCAGCAGGAGGGAAGATTTGTTTCCTCTTTTGGTTATGGAAAGAAACGACAAGCAAACCAAGATCCTGCTAGATATTGCTCTTTCTATTCCTATATGCTTTTATTGGAGAAGAACCCATCTATACATACATATACCTATACATTTTATAGGTATATATATAGTAGAAGAGAGAGTAAGAACCCTACAGGAGGAAAGGGAATTGAAAACAAGATCGATCATGAGTTCTGGAAAAATTGTATCCCTATTAATATTATACCTTTCTTTGTCTTCAGAATTCATGGCTGCATTCTCTTTTCAGCAGCAGCGTGAACTCAACTCAAGTTTACGGTCTTTTGAGGATCGAAAGAATTATGGCCACATTCAGGGCATGAATCGTCCTGGACAACCAGTGAAACTGCAAATTCAAGCCGATTATGTAAATATATACCAACTTTGTATGCTTTTCATTAATAACCTGATGAAAAAAGTTGCTTCTTTTATTACTGGTAGGAATGTATTTCGACCGAACTTCAAGTCGGCTAGAGCTATACGGGAAGTACTGGCATATAAACCATAATCCTGACGGGTTGATCTTAACTTTTTCAGGTGGTGTTGGATAACGGCATACTGCAGGTAAACATATCGAAACCGCAGGGAAGTGTCACCGGAATTCAATACCATGGCATTGACAATTTGCTTGAAATTCTTAACCGAGAAAACGACAGAGGGTATACTCTTATCTGAACAAACCCCTCTTTTTATACAGTTTTCCTAGCCTAACTGCTACCAATTATTCTGCACTTGTAGATAAAGCGTTTCGTAGTAACCTAAGGGGTAGTTAAGAAACTGACCGAGCATCTAAATCTAACTTGTTACAAAACACGAAAACAAAGTAGAGGAGGGAATGTAGAAAACCACTAGGATTTGTATGGAGTTTCAAAGCTATCTTACGAAGAAGTGACTTGTATATTGGAGAGGAGTTATAACTCAATAATGAAGTCACGAATATGCTCCTAATGTTCCACCTTAAATCATTATATTACAACATGAAACACCTGCTTATACATTGTGCACACACCTCACGTTCATCTAATTTCTCTTCATGGTGATTATGGTTCCCCTTAAGATCCAACATTGTATTATATATACTTGGAAATATTTTGAAAATTAAATGCTAACTCGGATTGTTATTTTGATATTCTTTGTTATCTTACAAATAATTTAAAGTGTGTGATTATTTTAAATAATATTAATAATCATAAAAACAACGTTTAAAATTGATTGCATGAATTCAAATTGCCGAAGAATGCATTTGGTTACTTGTATGCATTGCCGGAATTATATAATTGCCTTCACAGGATAAGCAAAACTTTAATTTGTGTATGTCTTGGACAGTTTTGGTGTTTAACTGACTATCAAGTTACTTCCATTTGAAGGTACTGGGACATAGATTGGACCGGGAATGGAACAAAAGGAAAAAAAGGAGATCTTGACAGGTTTGTTTCGGATTCTTTTTCACAATTCTGATAGAAAGGTGAAGTCTTTTTAAGCAATATAGAACAAATAGGATGGTTCTCTACATTGGACTGGTCCAGGTCCATCTAAAAACCATGATCGAATAAGTCAATATTATGCGATCATTCACCTTCTACGCAGGTTGGAAGGAACAAATTTTGCAGTAATAGTGCAAAACCCAGAACAGGTAGAGATTTCGTTCACAAGAAACTGGAGTACTTCCGTTGCAGGGGAGGTTGTACCGTTGAATATTGACAAAAGGTATTGTTTCTCAGTTGGTGTCAACGAAATACTACTTCATTTGCTAATAATTATGCATATGGCGATCATAGCGTTTTAATCATTCATCTTTTCCAGATATGTAATGCTTCAAGGTTCTTCAGGATTCTTCACCTATGCCATCTACGAGCACTTGGTGGGTTTGCCTGAATTTGACCTGGATAATACCAGGATCGCCTTCAAACTTAGAAAGGACAAGTATAAGAACATCCATCTCCATCTCTTTTTGTCTATAATCAAGCATTAAAGTCACAAATGAAAAAAAAAATAACCAAATGACCTTTTTGGGAAATAGATTTCACTACATGGCTATATCCGATACGAGGCAAAGGTTCATGCCTCTACCTGACGATAGGGAACCTCCAAGGGGTCAACCTCTTGCCTACCCAGAAGCAGTTTTACTGGTCGATCCCATAGAACCTGGATTTAAGGGAGAGGTAATCTTTTATGTCTTGTTATCGTACTTGATTCTTCCTCTTCCTGATGGAAAATCATTCCTTGCTGTGATCAGGTTGATGACAAGTACCAATACTCATGCGAGAGCAGGGACCTAAAGGTTCATGGGTGGATAAGCACCGACCAATTAGTGGGGTTCTGGCAAATCACACCCAGTAACGAGTTCAGAACTGGTGGACCCCTAAAACAATTTCTTACATCTCATGTCGGCCCTACCTGCCTTACCGTAAGTCCTAAGGTTTTCTTGTTTCTTCTGGTACATCGGACAAGATGTCTGAAAAATTCTTAAGCAATTTGTCCTTTCTTTCAAGTTCTATGAAGATATTCTGAAAGATTCAACACTAATCAAGTCAAATGTGATGACCAGGTATTGCATAGCACTCATTACGAAGGGGCTACTTCGATTATAAGGATCGAAGCCAATGAGCCCTGGAAGAAAGTCTACGGCCCCGTTTTCACTTATCTCAATTCTGCATCAAATGGACCCATCCCAGCCTCACTCTGGGATGATGCTAAAAAGCAGGTTTACACTATTTACAAGCTTGTTTCACATGTTGAGTCTACATTAACGGAGAGTTACTGACGACTGGGTTCTCATTTAGGCGCAAATTGAAGTGCGAAACTGGCCCTACGCCTTCGTAGCTTCCGAAGATTACCCAAAATCAAGCCAGCGTGGTAGTGTCCAGGGCAGAATGTTAGTACTTGAAGGGTAGGTAACCCTGTTCAGCTCTTACAAATTCATATCCAACCACCTCTAAATGTTCTGGATTCATTTTCTTATGTCTACAAGGAATGTGGAACTCTCGGGGAGTGGTGCCTACGTGGGATTGGCAATCCCAGGAGGAGTTGGTTCCTGGCAGATAGAGAGCAAGGTTTTACTGAAATCTTTTCTGTATTTGAATGAAGCTTGTTATAGAGACATAACAGACTAAAAGTTCATCTTGTTGTCAGGGATACCAATTCTGGACTCAAGCAGACAAAAATGGAGGTTTCTTAATCAACAATGTAAGACCTGGTGTCTACAATCTATACGCTTGGGTTCCAGGTTTTATTGGAGACTACAAACTTAATGCTCCTGTTAACATTTCCTCAGGTCTCGTATTTCCAACTCATTTTTTTAAGTAATTATGATTGGTTTGTCTTACTTTCTGTATTAGGTGCTAATTATATGAACATGTAAAACAGGCAGTGTGATAAATGTTGGTGAGATTGTGTACGTGCCTCCAAGAAATGGCCCCACGATCTGGGAAATAGGTATCCCTGATCGTACTGCTGCTGAATTCTATATTCCTGATCCGAATCCCCACTATATCAACAAACTTTACCTCAACTTTGACAGGTTAGCTTTGATCAGCATCTAAAAACCACCTGAAACTTCTCATAATTTGTGATAACTAAGGGAAAATTGGCTTTCTCAATCAGGTGTACTTGTCTTAAGATATCGATCATTTTCACTTACTATCAGGTTTAGGCAGTATGGATTGTGGGAGAGATATGCAGAGCTATACCCAATTCAAGATTTGGTGTTCATAGTTGGTACAAGTAACTACTCAAAAGATTGGTTTTTTGCACAAGTGACAAGTTTCATCATCTCTTCCAAGCTCTGATATAAAGCACACACAGACATTATATATGGTTTCGTAGTTATATGAACCTTAAAAAGGGAAGAACTCCACTCTACCCAGAAAGAAGGACAACATTACATATGAAGGGACAACTTGGCAAATCAAATTCAATCTTCAGGAGCTAAACAAGGCCGCTACATACAAGCTACATTTAGCACTGGCCACCGCAAACAATGCCAATTTGGAGGTATGCATACATAATCCTTTTCTTTTAATATCAAAAGTCTAAGGTCATATTCACACGTCTGCCTGTTTACTCTTATCTGTTGATTTGGATTTATTTGATCTTTAAAAAGTGTTACTCCAAGTTTTGGATGAAAGTTAAGGTTAAAAAGTAATAAGAAGGAAAATAAAAATAGCTTTAAATTTGTTCTTGAAGGTTCGGATCAATAATCCAAATGCAACCTTGGCTTCATTTGCAACGGGAATGATAGGGAAGGACAATGCAATCGCCAGACATGGAATTCATGGAGTCTACAGACTCTTCAGTGTTGAAGTAGCAGGCGCTCAGCTTTTGTCAGGAAACAACACCATTTTTCTAACACAAGCAACCAACATCAGCCCCTTCCAGGGGCTTATGTACGATTACATTCGATTTGAAGGTCCCGTCGTTCACTAAAGCAATTTTTTTTCTTTTTTTTTCTTTTTCAAACAAATTAACTCCAGATACTTCGAGCCATTTTCAATTAAATGGACTTAAGAAAGAATTACCATATTTTTTAATTTAAATCAATTTATTTCAAATTTAATTAACAAAAATAAATTTAATTTAATTTAAATTGAAATATGAGTTCAATCTCTTTTAAAAACTTTTTATGGGCCTGTAGAAGGCTGTACTGTAACTGATATAAATGATATTTATATCGATTAGTTGAACAGTGGGCTGTGAGCCTTAGGTGAAAGTTCAACAAGCTATGCCATCTAGAACTCCACAATCAGTAATGGACTTATGGAACATTGGCCATATTGAAATTTGTTGTTGTACTCTCTTTGATACGTCAGAATCCAGCAACTTGTAGTGATGAGGCAGCAGGTGTTATTTTTATTGTTTCCTGGTCATTATTATCGTGATGAGTTGATCTTTTTATTGTCAACAATTATGTCTAGTAAAAATAAAATGGCTAACTATTTGGTCAGTTATTCGCATAAGGCACTTCTGTCTATAAAGAGATAGGAGTAGTATAAAGAAATACACAACAAGCAAAAAAAAGAGAGATGTGAGGTGAGAGAACTAAAAAAAAGAGAGAGACAAAAATGTTATGTATATTTTTGAAGGTCTAGTATTTTCTTTTTGTAATTCTCCAGTTTTTTAGTATTAACATTCTTTCATCTTTGTTCCACGTAAAATCTATGTATCTATTTTATCTTCAATACTTTCAGTTTCATTTGGGTGCGTATATCTACTTATTGTACACTATGTGGTTGCCACTAAAAGTGGATCATCCACATCAAAAGATAAGTTAGATTATTATTTACCCTTCTGAAGGCATTATTCTTAAAGTGTTCGTGATAGCAGCAATGGAGGCAAAGTACGAAATTGAAAAATTCAACGGGAGCAATCTCTCACTATGGAAGTTGAAAATAAAGGCAATCTTGAGGAAAGACAATTGTTTGGCAGCCATTAATGAAAGGTCAGCTGGGATCACAGATGAAAAGTGGAACGAGATGGATGGAAACGTTGTAGCTAATCTTTACCTAGCATCAGTTGATGGAGTATTATCCAGCATAGAGGAGAAAAAGACGACAAAAAAAATATGGGATCATCTCACAAAATTGTACGAGGCCAAATCTCTCCACAACAAAATTTTTCTGAAGAGGAAACTATACACTTTAAGCATGGCGGAATCCACTTCGGTGACGGAGCACTTAAATACTTTAAATACTCTATTTTTCTAACTCACATCATTGGAGCACACAATAGAGATAAGTGAATGTACGAAACTTCTACTCCAAAGTCTACCAGATTCGTATGATCAACTCGCCATCAATTTAACAAACAACACAGACACTCTAGTCTTCGACAATATTGCAGCTGTTATTATGGAAAAAGAGAGTTGATGTAAAAGTAAGGAAGACATACTGACAAATTCGCAATAAGCGGAGGCCTTGGCGGTGACAAGAGGAAGATCAATGGAACGTGGCCCAAGTAGGAGTCATAGTCATGGTAAATCAAAATCCAGGAGTAAGAAAAATTTCAAGTGCTACAACTGTGGCAAGAAAGGGCACCTGAAGGAGGATTGTTGGAAGTTGAATAAGAAAGATTATATTCCTCAAGAAAATTTGGCAACTTAGTTCCTAGAGCTTCCTGCAAACTACTCCAAAATCTCGACGTAAATCTAGGATCTCTATCGGATACAATAGAATCGGGAACTCCATGCAATCTGACTATTTCATCAATGTACTTCTTGGCTAACATTTGCAAGGAATCTGCCTGCTTAATCGCCAAAAAGTGAGCTGACTTCGTCAACCGATCAACTATGACCCATATGGCGTCATGCTTCTTAACAGTCCTGGGTAAACCCATTAGAAAATCCATCGTGATCCTTTGCCACTTCCATTCTGGAATGGACAATGGCTGCAACATGCCTGAGGGTGCCTGGTGTTCAGCCTTGACTTGCTGACACACTAGACATCTGCTTACATATTCAGCTACATCTTTCTTCATGCCTTTCCACCAGAAATGTTCCTTCAAATCTCTGTACATTCTGGTGCTGCCTGGGTGCATGGAATAAGGCGCATTGTGTGCCTCATCCAAGATCTCATCCTTCACTTCCTTGACATTTGGAATACACAATCTGCTTCCGACTACCATAAGCCCATCATCTCTCACTACCACTTCCGACTGCTTGCCATTCTGAATTTCCTCACGAAGTTTACTCAATTCTGCATCTTGCTCCTGCAACTCCTTGACTTTCTCCCTAAGAATTGGCCTCACCCTGAACTGTGCAAGAATACATTCTGACTCATCCTGCTTCAGACTGATCTTTAGCTTAGCCATCTGTTCCAACAGAGGCAAGTAAACTACCTGAACATGAGCTATCGACGATTTCCTGCTTAATGCATCTGCTACGACATTTGCTTTTCCTGGATGATACTCAATC
>JAOSBL010000002.1:4337366-4350795 GCA_027568915.1 Erythroxylum roraimae
GGATAGATACTTCGAGTTTTGAAGAGAAGGATAGAGATATTGTCTTTAAGAAGGACTTGATTCACATACTATGCACTCCTAGAGCTACTTTGAAGTAAGAAGAGGAGGTCTTACAGTTCTTCACCCAGTGAAGCTACCGAGCAATTGGTCTAGTATTGAGTTCGACAATTTGTCCACATTTGACACTATAATGTATGATCTAGACATATTATTATTAACGAACGATTTCTACATAAGAGTAGGTAAGGTTTGGAAAAAGGGTTATCTATTGTATGGTCCTCTTAGAACTGAAATCAAGTTTTATCGTAAGAAGCTAAGGTCAATTACTTGAAATATGATATAACTTAACTTGGAAGTGTTAGGTTGGATGAAGATTTAAGGGATATGTAACTAGATATAGGAAATAATTTTCTAATAGTTATTGAGGATATTAATTTCAATCAAGAAGTATGTAATCGAAACGAGGATAATGGTAATGATGAAAATGGGAAATATTAATTCAAAGGATGGGATATGAATTTTAGGTTGAAATATGCCACCAAAGAGAAAACATGATATAATGCAACCAAGGTTCAGACCACGATTTGGAGCCAATTGTTGTCCAGGTGAAGCATCACATGCTGCAGCTGCAACTGAATCAGATGTTGTACCTCCAGCTACTACTACACTTGTAGATGAGGCATCACCTTCCGTACCTGCTACTACACCATCCACCACCCCTATACCAACAGAGATATCATAGGTAAATGATGCGGATGAAAGAGGCGACATCCATCCTGGAGTTGAGGGAGCTAATGGAAGAACTTTTATTACAATTGTCAACAATCTGTTAGTGAAAATACATGAAATACCATATGTTTATAATTAAGTTATACGTTAAATTTTAAAAATGGCATAAAATTAATTTTTTTAATATTAGGTTGATTCTGTCTAGATCATACTAAAAAAACATGACATCCAAATTCAAGGAGAAGATTGATGTTGAGGGTTATTTATGGAAGAATATCTCTCAGGCGACAAAGGAATTTTACTATCAGGATTTTGAGGTACAAAAAATTATTACTTTTTGTTTTTAATTGATTTTATACATTTATTAGATAAATATTATTACATTATAAATACTTTCATATGTTTTTCCTTTTATTTCAGAAAGAATTTTTTTGGGATTCTGAATTTGACGCAGACATTTATAAAGTATAGGAGAGACGAGCACGTACAAGTTATCGAGACTTTGTTGGTGCGATACACAAGGCTGGTGTACGATCGCCTTATATTTCTGAACAAATATGGAGTCATTGACAGCAGTATTGGATATCACTCAAGGTAATGTCCATTTCAGAGCGTAATTCTACCAATATACTTGGAGGACCGAAAAGAGAGAGTCTTCTCATACATACTGGAGGATCTATTACCCACCACGAGCATGCAGAGAGACTTGTAAGTATCTACACTTTACATTTATATTCTAATTTTTTTACTTTGGTGTATTTCTATTTAATTTGATGTTTGAATTTTGGAATGAAAATATGTATATTATGAAGAATGATAATGTTATAAATGTCTGATGCCATATATGGTTATGTTGTTGAGTTATTTTCCTTGTTCAACAGAGGGTAAATATCATAAAAATAGAGAAAATTCTACTGAAATTTTTATAAATTGTAGTTTACTTATAACATTTTATTCTGATGCAGGAAAAGTCTATGGGCATGAAGCCTACACCTCGTTAACTTTTTTTGCACACTCACACTAAGAAGCATGATGATGTGACTTTCGCTACCACGCGATGTAGAGAACTAAATGTATGTGAAATTTATGCTTTAATATTAATGCTTAATAATTATCACTTACTAACATAAACATTGTCTTATGTTAGGACCAAATACAAGAAGACATTCAACAATAGTCTCAGCAGTCTGAAGATGTTGATGAGACTCAAACCTATCTTCATGCAGTAAATGGTAGGGATCATCGTGGAAGGATATTTGACTTAGGTTCATTTGCAAACACATGTTATTCGCAATCCTTCACATCCAATACAGCAACATCTAGTAGGCAGTCCGCACCCAATGAAGTCCATGAGCTTCGGAGTATAGTACAGACATTGGTAACTCAATTGCAACAGTCGATGAAGTATATAGCTCAACTCTGTAATGAGGTGGATGAGTTGAAAGGGAGGCGTAACACCTCATCGTAGCAATCAGAGCATTTGCAGTCACCAAATGAATATTATACTTGTAGTCATTTTGTATAAATTACAAATATTTGTTATGTACAAAATAATTTTTTATTATCAATTAAGATAATTTTTACTTCATATCATCAATCAACTTTTTGTTTTAATAAATTAAATGTTGAAACAAATCAAAATATTATCAATAGATAACTCATAACTGTTTAAATTATGCATCAACCATAACATTATCAAATAAAATTTAATGCAAGAAAATTTTTAAAAATAGTTTTTAGTAAATTTACTGACAGAAAAACAAAATTCGTTGGTAAAATATATTCAATTTATCGATGGATAACTAATAACTATTGGTAATGACAACATTAACTTACTGACGGAATAACCAATTCCGTCGGTAAGTTCGCCGATGAACATATCTTATCTGTCGGTAACTTTACCCACCGAAGACAGCACATAATAACTGTCGGTATATTCACTGACGGTTACACAAAATTTTCATCGGTAAATTTGTGACGAATGTTCTATGATTCGTCGCAAATTATTACCTACAGCCATTTCTCCGACACCTTGGTCCGTTGATAAATTCCGTTGCTAACTTAGCTTTTCAACGAAATGTGTAGATGTTCTGTCGGTAATTTCTGTCGCTAAGCTTCATTTTTCTTGTAGTGACCAGAGCACGAGGAGCAAGAACCAGTCAAATATGATGTTTCAAATACTCGAAGATCAATTCACACAAGAAGAGCACCGAGCTGCAACTTAAATTATATTATAGAGAGCAATATTACATACTGTCTTTTAACTGAAGACGAAGAGTCATCAACTCTTCAAGGAGCAATGAATAGTTCAGATGCATATCAGTAGATGGCAGCAATGGAGGAAGAAAGCCTATTGGCAATAAATGAGTTACAAGATCAAGCGGAGTGGTAACGATCAAGTAGAGCGATATTGTTGCTAGATTGGTGGTGAAAGGATATGCTCAAAAGGAAGGAATTGACTTGAAAGAAATATTTTCTCCTGTGGTTCAACTCACTACAATTCGAGTAGTTCTAACAATGTGTGCTATATTTGACTTGCATCTTTAGTAGCTAGATATGAAAAATGCATTTCTTCGTGGAGATCTTGAAGAAGAAATTTATATGCTCCAACCATAAGGTTTTGAAGAAAAAGGGAAAGAGAACTTGGTTTGTAGGTTGAACAAATCTCTGTATAGTTTAAAGCAGGCACTGAGGTGTTGGTATAAGAGATTTGATTCCTTCATTTGTGCATATTTCAATAGGTTTGATAAAGATGATTTTATAGTTTGTTATTATACGTGGATGAAATGTTGGTTGCAGGCTCCATCATTGATCGTATCAAAGAATTGAAGGCACAATTGGCTAGGGAATTTGAAATGAAGGAATTGGGACCAGCAAACAAGATTCTAGGATGCAAATTCATCGAGACAGAAATAATAGAAAGATTTAGCTTTCTTAACAGAATTATTTAAAGAAGAGCTTGCAACGTTTTAATATGCAAGATTGTAAGTCAATTTCTACCCCTCTTCTTGTAAATTTCACGTTATCCTCAAGTATGAGTCCTAGCAATGAAGAAGAGAGGATGGAGATGTCTAGTACTGTATGCATCAGCAGTGGGAAGCTTAATATTCGCTATGATTTGTACAAGACCAGACATTGCACATGAAATGGGAATAGTTAGTTGATGCATAGTGAATCCTAGTTGATAGCATTGGAATACTGTGAAGAAGATTCTCAGATATATCATGGGAACTTTCAATGTTGCATTATGTTATGGAGGATCAGATTTTACTGTCAGAGGATATGTTGATGCTGATTATGCAGGTGATCTTGATAAAAGTAAATCCACTAAAGGATATGTGTACACTAGCTAGAGGAGCTGTGAGCTAGGTTTCAAAACTGCAGTCAGTTGTAGCTACGTCAACAACAGAAGTAGAATATGTAGCAATTACACAAGCTAGTAAAGAAGTAATGTGGTTGAGGTTGATGTTGGAAGAACTCAAATGCAAACAAGAGAACATTACTTTATTTTGTGATAACCAAAGTGCTTTGCATCTTACAAGAAATTCAACATTTCATTCAAAGACAAAACACATTCGAGTTCAATACTACTTCATTTATGAGAAAGTGAAAGAAGGAACAATGGATATTAAGATAATTCATACCATGGACAACCTGGCATATTTTATGACAAAAACAATCAACGTTGACAAGTTTAAGTTGTGTCAATCCTCATATAGCTTGATAGAAACGTAAGCAATATAAAGCAGCAAGGTAGAAAAGAATAGTGTGAAGATATGATTGATTATCAATCAAATCTTCAAGTGGGAGAAATGTCAAAAATTGTGGCTGAATTCGGTATTTACCATGCCTAGTAAGGACAAAATGGCTAACCATTTTGTCAGCCATCCACATAAGGCACTCATGCCTATAAAAAGGCAAGAGTACCATGAAGAAATACACAACAAGAAGAAAAAGAGAGACGTGAGGTGAGAAAGAAAAAAATATTCTGTGTATTTTTGTGGGTCTAATTTCTTCTCCTTGTAATTCTCTAGTTTTTTAGTAGTAAAATTCTTCTATCCTTGCCCATAATTTTTACCCTAATTTAGGAGTTTTCTATGTAAAATCTGTGCTTTTTTTTATCTTCAATGTTTTTAGTTTCATTTTAGCTGCGACCCCGCTCTATCCAAGTCCCAATTTTTCACAACATTTATAACTTCAATCCTAAGGTTATGTATGTTGGTTGAGAGTTTTATAATAGAATGAATGGAATGTAATACTATTTCATTGTTTAGGAAGAAGTTTTATAATGAAATTGAATGGAATGAGATGAGATAAAAGAGAAGAGTTTTATATTACATCTCATTCCATCCTAAACAATAAAAATAGAAAATCTCCAATTTGTCAAGTTTAGGATGAAATGTAAAATGATACACTATATTACATTATAAACCCTTCATTCAAACAGCATTTCACTATATTACATTATTAACCCTTCCATTTTTATTAAACGACAATTTTCTACTATTATATCTATTTACGTTCCATTTCATTATAAACCATTCAATTTCATTCCATTATATTAAAAACTTTATGTCCAACCAAACATAGCCTAAATATTTTATGCTTAACCGCATGTAGATTTTTCAACTACGAAGAAAAGGATGGACACTCTATGCCGTTAATCAATGCAATATGCATGCTTTTGGCGTCTTACCAATATAATAAGCAACTCTTTCACGCGTCAATCTCTTTTGTGAGGGCCATCAGTAATTGCTAGTGACAAAAACTGGACATAAAGTCGCAATATTTCACTGTTTCCTTTCATCATATTTCTTTCCCTTTCTATCTGGACTCATCGCTTGCCTTCCACGCTACAACGACTATTCACCTAACAATAGTTGGCGACTAAGTAAAGTAGTTCCAGTAAGGAAGATTTAAGGGAAGCCTGCTCGCACAGTAACATGTTACTTTGAACAAACTTACCCAGATTCGTAGAAGAAAACTAGTGTAAAGGTAGTTTGCAAGTACTTGTGAAGGTAGTTCAGGACTGCCCATGTCGACTCCTCCAGTGCAACTGCAAATTGAAGATGATCGTGTAAAATCTCCTAACACAACTTGCATGTGATAAATTTTGTTTCTATGATTTACTTCATTTTAATACAGTGAGGAACGGGATTACTTACATATAGGTGGTGATGAATAATGGGATAGTTCAAGTAACACTATCAAATCCGGGAGGAATTGTCACAGGCATACAATATAATGGCATCGACAATTTGCTTGCTGTAGATGACGAAATCCAGAGAGGGTATTATCTATGCATGATCGTACAATTCTTTTTCCATTTATAAACACGTACAGTTCTAGAAAATGACTTAAAGAGAAAGTACTTGTAAAAAGGAGAAAGCTGATACAGGTCTTCTATATGAACTTGTAGGTACTGGGATTATGTGTGGAGTGAAACAGGAAGCACCGGGACAACAGGAACATTCGACATGTAGGTCGTTTCTTTCTGTCATCTCATAGGATTCTCAGAAACACCAAAACCTCATTTTGAATTGTTCTTATGGTCATTATCATTATTCTTCATGGTCATTACTCATTACTAATCCCATCCCGCCAGCTTTGAAGGAACAAGTTTTAGAGTTGTAATGGAAAGTGAGGACCAGGTGGAGATCTCGTTCAAAAGAACATGGGATTCCTCTCTCGAAGGGAAGTTTGCTTCTCTGAACTTGGACAAAAGGTAAGAATTTGAAGTTTACTTCTTAGAGGAAAGTATCGTAGTAACTATTCTGATAATACATGGATTTGTCAATCCTCATCAGGTTCATAATGCTTCGAAATTCTTCAGGATTTTACGCATATTCAATCTTTGAGCATTTAGCGGAATGGCCTCCATTCAATCTTCCACAAATAAGAATTGTATTTAAACTTAGAAAAGACAAGTAAGAGTTGTTCCCCTGTGTGTACTTAAATTTTTCCTTAATTCTGTATACCAATTACATATATTATAGGATTAGTAAAAACAGGAAAATATCGATCAAAAAATATATATATTGAACTATATATGCTTTATGTGAATATTATTTCTACATTTGTATGGCCATAGGTTTCATTATATGGCAATAGCAGACAACAGGCAAAGATTCATGCCACTCCCAGATGACCGCTTACCAGAAAGAAGCCAACCTTTAGTAGTTCCAGAAGCAGTCCTACTAGTCGATCCGGTGGAAACCGAGTTCAAAGGAGAGGTAAACTTAGTGATAATTACTAATTTGTTGATTTTCCCGTTAACTTTAGTTAAGTCAAATCTAATTAAAGTCTACCTTAATTTTTTTGCTCCTGATAATTAGTTAACTTCCAGAAGGAAATCTATTGGTAATGACCCAAATTATCATATAAGCACTTCAGGATTGTCCAAGTACTCTAGCAGCATATGATATTGATACACAGGCTTTATATATACGTATACAGGTGGATGATAAGTATGAATATTCATGTGAGAACCAAGACCTCCATGTTCATGGATGGATATGCTTTGATCCACCTGTGGGGTTCTGGCAAATAACACCCAGTAGTGAATTCCGGTCTGGTGGACCCCTGAAACAGAACCTAACCTCTCATGTTGGTCCCTATGCTCTAGCAGTAAGTCATCCATTCATCTAACCAAGCTTCTTTTCACTTGTTATTCAGAAATTATACACGAGTCTTTTTGTATGTTAACGTTCTCCAATCAACTCTGAGTTCTGTGCACAAGCAGATGTTCATCAGTGCCCATTACGGTGGAGAGGATCTGGTGTTGAAATTTCGTCCGAATGAGGCTTGGAAGAAAGTCTTTGGACCAGTTTTTATTTATGTTAATTCTGCCATGGATAAAACTCATGCTCTTTCACTCTGGGACGATGCTAAAATTCAGGTTCAATCTGCATAGTTGACAATCTCTGCTGCATATCATTTTCAACATTTTCAGCTTAGACACGTATGAAATGTAACTAACACACATAGACTTCATTGCTTTTAAATTTTTAATTATTCGTGTTAAGTTTATGAAGTTGAATCTCTGTGTTAGTAGTTTTTTGCTGTTTCACGTGTACTGTTACTTGACATGTGCATTTTGAGATTCACTTCTGGTGACTCAGAACTCTGACTGCCAACACTTTATTCTTTTTCTTTTAATCCAAAGTCCTTCAAGGAAGTCCAAAGTTGGCCATACAGCTTCCCTGATTCGGAGGATTTTCCCCGATCAGATCAACGGGGTAAAGTTAGCGGCAGACTACAGATCAGGGATAGGTACACACACAGATCTATATGCTCTGTGCTTTCTATTTTTATTTTTTTTATGAACATTTCAATCTCAACATCAATAAACTATAGAAGAGAATAATGCTACATAATATTAATAATTTTACTAACCCTTTTTTCTCTACTCAACTCACGTATCTTAATTATCCTTGATTGTTAAGTATACCTCATAGAGTTAAATGTAGTTTTTGAATAAATCGAAATTAAATTTAATATGATTTATTTGAATAAATTCTTTATTAATTAGAGGGAATTAAAATATGCAAATTTGAATTTAATCAAATCTGTTGAAATCAGGTCAAATGATTTTTCAAAAAACAAGAAAGAAAGGAAACAGGGAAAATGAAATGGTTAGTCGACGACTGATAACGGTTCCCATTTCCTTGTCCTGGACAGGTATGTTAGCAAGGAAAACTATAGCGTGCGTGGTGCTTATGTGGGCTTAGCACCTCCAGGGGATGCTGGGTCCTGGCAAACAGAAGGCAAGGTGATCTAGTCAAACATTTTGTTTCATCTACAACACACTTGGAAGTTCTTAATGACCTTTCTTTTCAGGGATACCAATTCTGGACCAGAACCGATGCAGATGGTTATTTCTGCATTAGGCATGTCCGTACTGGAAATTATAATCTCTATGCATGGGCTCCTGGTGTAATTGGGGATTACCGAAATGACACCATCATCGTCATAGCACCAGGTCTTAATGTTTTTTCCTTATCTAATTGATCTATTTTGATATTTTGACAATTAACATGCAACTGAATGCTCCAAGTAGGCTGTGACATCAACTTGGGCGATCTCTTATTCGAGCCCCCAAGAGACGGCCCAACTTTGTGGGACATTGGGATTCCTGACAGGTCCGCTGCAGAATTTTACGTTCCTCAGCCTAACCCCAAGTACATCAACAAACTATATGTCAATCATCCTGACAGGTTAGTTCTGTATCTGGGATTTTCGACTTTTGAGCAGCAAATTATGTCTTTGAATGTACTATGATCTCTGACTTCCATTTTCCGTTTGCAGGTTCAGGCAATATGGATTGTGGGAGAGGTATGCAGATTTATACCCTGAAGGAGATCTAGTATATACAGTCGGAGTTAGCGACTACAAGAAGGACTGGTTTTATGCTCAAGTCAACAGGTTCGATTCTTTTCGTATCCGATAATGTGAAAGTTGTGAACTTCCATTTGAAATTGGAATCAAACGAGTTTAAAGTTAATTGCCAGAAAGAAGGATGATGATGACACTTACACAGCAACTACTTGGCAAATCAAGTTCGAACTTGAGAGACGATATCAAACTGGAAACTATAAGCTTCGACTGGCATTGGCAACAGCTAATATTGCAGAGCTTCAAGTATGAAATATAACTTGACAAGTTATAGATACTAGTTTCATTAGTCTGTGATCTACATGTTTTTTTTTTACCTCTAAAAACCTGACACTTTTGAGTGATATGTTGTTTACTAAGGTGAGGATAAATGATGCAAAAGCGGATCCTCCCCACTTTTCAACGGGAGAAATTGGGCACGACAATACATTAGTAAGGCATGGAATTCATGGACTTTACAGGCTTTACAACGTAGAGATACCGGGCACCATGTTCGTGGAAGGGAATAACACCATATATCTCACACAAGCAATTACTGATAGCCCTGTTCAGGGAATCATGTATGATTATATTCGTTTAGAAGGTCCTCCAACTCCTGACAAGATATTCTGAATTCAACAGCTCCAATTGGAATTCACCTAATAAGTCCCTGACTAAAATAAACTCGTATGTTTATAATGAACTCAATCTTTCCATTATTTATATCAGTTTGTTTAGGACTAAATTCAATCAGTTTGTTTTGCTATATCAGATAGAAAAGAGAAAATGAAAGGAGAAGGCACTAACTGTAAGGCAAAGACACGTGATTGTTACACAGACTAAATAACAGTACTAATTAAGATGTTGGAAAGCCAATAATGACCAAAGCCAATAAATAATTAAACAAGTCCAGATAAAGAAGCAACCAATCTGAAGAATTTTCGTTCTCCTTTCAAGATTGAACCTGTGAAACATCAAGCATCCCGTAAAATAATAAATACAAACAATTTCTGGAGTCTATATATTGGAAATTGTGAAGTGAATAAGGTACTTAGTGAATGATTTTTCAGTTCAGAAACTGTCTGAAGATAGATTGTTCTAATTAGCTTGAACTGCGAAGTTCTCCACCGTCTTTGGAACGACAACACACAAGCATCAATTAACATGAATACAGACTACTCTCGGAGGTTGTAATTTACTCTATCATGATAACGTTACAGAGACTTTTCAAGCCTTTTCTTGGTGTTTTCGGCTTCATCAGCAGCCTCAACCTGCATCTTCTCGGCCTCTAGCTCTGCTGCTGCTGCTTGTTTTTCATTTTTCGCCGTCATTTTCTTCACCTGTTGATTTATGTGTCATGTAAACGAATTGAATCAGAACAATATCTGCCTAAACATGTAATAAGATCATAACCAAGAAAAGGGTACATGCATGCTTTCTCCAGAAATATGGCGTCTGAGAGTGTAAATGTAAGTTGGTCCTACTCCCACCTGACCCACAAATAAGGCTTTAACATAGGTGAAACCTTCCTGCAACGAGACTAAGAACGATAAACAGCACTTCTTCATACGTGACGTAGCTGAAGTATCGTGTTTTCTCCTGGTTGTAGTTGCTGTGGTGGGTGACGACAAAATCTCTTCCATTGTTACTCTTCTTTCGGTCGAAGTTCCTTCCTTGATAAGACTGAAAAGTCAGATACTAGAGGGATGTAGAGTTTTGGGAGAAAGCCCGTTAATGTTTACACGTCGCTGGTCCTATCTATCTTACGTGGTTTGACCTTTTGTCATACACGTTTTAACTGTTGGTAAAAATTGTGAACAGGAAACGGAGTTTGAGGCGTGAAAAATCATTGTTATTAAAAGAAAAATATAAGGTTATTTAATCCGATAGAAAAAGAACTCCTCTGCACAAAAGTCAAAATAACACAAGAAATTCTTTAATAATTTATAAATTATGAGTAAAAGATGTACAACTTCTTTGTTATTTTAAAAAAAATTTAATCTTTAACATTTTTAAAAACTTTTTTATAATTTGTAATTTAAAAAAACATACGCGATATAAATATGATACGTAAATTAATTAAATATTATTATGTTATAACTTTTGGTTAATTTATATATGATGTTTATTCCATATATAATATATTATCATTACTTTTAAACCGAAGTTTAAGAAAATAAATTTTTATAAAAAATTAAAAATACAAAGAGTTTTTTTTTTAAATTTCAAAATTATGAATTTTTTCTAAAATTTCTTGAACTACGAAAAAAGTCTATTTCTTTTACCTTAGATTTATAACGTTAATGTTAATAGGAGCTGAATATGATGAACTGCCAATTTTATTCAACAAAGCAATGCCTTTTATAGGCCCGTTACAACAAAAAATAGAGAAATATTTGCTATTAAAATCAAACTACATGACCATGTTCTGCTGAACATGCAGTAACCACTTCCTAAAGACTATGATAGACTTGACTTAGTAAATAAACATAAAATAACTAAAAACAATTTCTAACAATCCCTCCCTTAAACTGAACTTTTGGTTCCAGTTTACATGTTCGACTCCTTTAAATTTAAGCTCTCCATGCTACAAATACCCAACAAACTTCTCAAATTTTGGAAGGGATAAAACCTGAGAGGTTTTGTAAATGTGTCAGCTAACTGCCTTTCACTTGGACAATATTTTAGACTAATTTTTCTTTCATTACATAGATCTCTTAAGAAATAGTACTTCACATCAATATGTTTGCTTCTTCCATATAGAATGGGATTCTTGGATAGTTTGATAGCTAAATTATTGTCACAAAAAACTATGGTAGCTCATTCTTGCTTAAAATGTAAATCTTCAAGAATTTTTCTCAGCCAAATAGCTCGACAAGCACAGGTTGTTGCAGCAACAAATTCAGCCTCTGTAGTTGATAAAGTGACAATTTGTTGCTTCTTTGAGGACCATCAAACAACTCATGTTCCCATCATAAAGACATAATCAGATGTGCTCCTCCTATCTTCTTGATCTCTTGCATAATCAAATCTGACTATTCACCCTTCTTGTAAAACAGCCCAAAATCTATAGTTCCTTGCAAATAACAGAATTCTTTTGGCAGCTAATAAATGTATTTCTTTTGGATTCTCCATATATTTGCTAATTAAACTTACAGAATACATTATGTCAGGTCTTGTTGCTGTTAAGTACATCAGACTGCCAACAATTTGCTTGTAAAGTGTGCTATCCACCTTTTGTCCTTCAAGATCTTTGTGTAGCTTTAAGCCATATTCCGCAGGAATGCTAACTACATTGCAATCTTGCATTTGAAATCTGTCTAGAATTTCTCCTGCATACTTCTTTTGTGAAAGAAAGATCCCATCATTAGATTGCAATACTTCTCATCATCATCATCATCATCATCATCATTATCACACCCAGTCTGAAGTCCCGCATTGAAGCAGGGTCTGGGAAGATCTGATAGTACGCAGCCTTACCCCTACACAGTAGAGAGGCTTTTTCCGGTAGATCCACATGCAAATGTGACAGAAAAACAATGATGCAGGTTCACAGAATAAATAAGTAAAAGAAAGTAAGAAAAATAAATCACAAATAATAATAATAATAATACGAAAAATACTTAATACAAATAATAAAGATACAAATACAAAATACTAATAATGAAATAATAGTAATAAAAATAAAAAGTAAAAATAAAAAGAATAATGATAAAACTGAATCTATTAAGAAACTCAATAAAAGGAAAAAAAACAAAAATAATAATAGCGTAATTTTGAAAATACAATAAAGTTTTTAGATTTAATTTAATAGTTAAATTGACATGGGAAAGATAATTTAACAACACTACAAACTGTAATAATAACAAATAATCACGAGAAACTGAAATACCAAGAATGCGGACAAGGTGCTACCCTTACCTTCACATACGGTTAGGATCCACTGGTGAGTGTATCCTTATTTAAAGGACCACAGAGAATAGCTGGAGAATGGGTAAAGACATACCTGGGTCAATGATCGTGGAAAACCCATTGTGACCTTGATGCCACTGCAAATGAATCTGGTTTACGCCTGAGGTTTTATATGGAAACATTAATATCAGATCTCCAGTTTCAAAAACGAAATGGCACATACCTGGCCAAGATCCTCTATTTTGGTAACTCCATCTTGTATTCTTGAGACCACAACCAGTCAAAATATGTATAAATATATAAAAGATAACATCACAGGGCACACAGACTTGTATCACAGTCGTCATAAACATCCTCCTCCATTTGGCCTCTCAACACGCCAGACAAATAGGACCAACCACACCCACCTTTTATC
>JAOSBL010000002.1:4358871-4390740 GCA_027568915.1 Erythroxylum roraimae
TTATTTTCTACAAAATTTGATTTCTCTCCTTTGTCTCTGTCACTTAGTAGCTTCGTGTATCATTCAGAACGATAATGGCCAAGTTTGAGACATCTAAAGCACTCTATTTCTCCCTTGTCTCTGTCATTAGGTAGCTTCGTGTAGCATTCAGAATGATAATAGCCAAGTTTGTGACATCTAAAGCACTTTATTCCTGATTTATCAGGATGTTGATCTCTTCCTCTGCTTCTGGTATGGTTATCCTCACCTTTGAAATTCTTAGTACTATTTCCATTGCCTCGATCTCCCCTTCCTCTTCCTCTTCCACTGCCTCTACCTCTACCCCTTCCACTAAAATTTGTGGAATGAATAGAAGTAGAAGCCTTTAAAGCTTGCTCCTCTGTAGTTGAACTTCGGTTCATCTTTTGTTCATGAACCAGCAAAGATCTTTGGAGTTCATCAAGAGAGTGTGCATCAATATCTTTAGATTCTTCTATGGAGCAAACAACATAGTTAAATTTTGGTGTCAAGGAACGCAAAATTTTCTCTACAATGGTGACATCTTCCATCTTCTCACCATGAAATCGCATCTTGTTACTAACCTCCATGGTTCTAGCAAAATAGCTGGTCACAGATTCACCACCCTTCATTTCTAGAGTCTCAAAATTGCTTCTTAAGGCTTGAAGTTGTGCACGCTTCACTTTAGAAGAGCCTTGGTGCTTTTTCTTTATGGAGTCCTAAATATCTTTGGAAGTTTCTTTGCTAAGAACTGTTTCCAAGATGAAGCAATCAAGTGCCTGAAAAAGATAATTTTTCACTTTCAAATCCTTCAACCTGATAATTTTTCACTTTTAAATCCTTCAACCTTCTCCCTTTGAGTTCTGTCTTCTGGGTATCTGTCAAGACTGCATCTTTAACTGGTTCATCAATTCCAGATTCAACAACCTGCCAATACTCTTTAGATCGAAGAAAATTTTCCATGAGCATGCTCCAATGGTTATAGTGACCATCGAAACGAGGAATTGCCGCCTGCACAAAAGTAGAATATGAAGCCACAAAAAAATCAAAAAATAAAGCTGTTGCTTTGGTCTTGTTTACTCTCAAACCTTACGTGTTTCACTCTGTGAATCTCAATCTTTTCTCTCTCTGAACCTGGGATTTGGGCAACAATCTTTATTTGTTAAATCAACAAATAATAGGAGGGAAGAGGACAGATGGGAGTTGATGGCAGAAGTTGTGTGAAACAGGAGCAATGGACCACCAACTTAATTCGTCACATCAAAGCTACAGTAGATGGCTGGTGACACTTGCGAGATAGAGTGCTATAGTTATTTATCCTCACACCTTTACTCTCAAGAAATAAGTTATCCGGCTCTGATACCCCTGTTAGCAAGAGCTAAATATGATGAACTGCCAATTTTATTCAACAAAGCAATGCCTTTTATAGGCCCATTACAACAGAAAATAGAGAAATATCTGCTGCTAAAATCAAACTACATGACCATGTTCTGCTGAACATGCAGTAACCACTTCCTAAAGACTAGGACATACTTGACTATTATTCTTATTCTTATTTGTGTACTTTTTCTTACTTTAGGAATTTGAATTACTTGTAACAGGTTGGCTTTTAAAGATATTTCATTTCCTTTAGTTCCTTGAACCTTTTTGTGATTTGTTTCTTCAATAATTATGTGCATAATTAGGTCTAGTATTGATCATTGTTGGTTCTTGATCTTTAGTTGTTATTTGCATTCATTCTAAAAACAAGGCAACTTTTCAATTAATAAGTCCACGATAAATTCTTCTTAAAAATGAATCCACAACGTTCAGATTAGTTCCACTGTCATATGAATCCCCAACAACAAACATGTTTCTAGTAAGATGTAAGGATTACAATGGGTTAGTCTTGCCAATTTTTTTAAAAATAATTTTTTAAAAATTAAAAATATAGAATAAAGTTATTTTTTAATTAAGTATAGGCTTGAACTACTTAGGCCTAGACTTACCACAAACTTAACTATTCTAAATGAAATGATATTATTTTGCTTAAAATAATTAGGTCTAGCGTAAATCTAAGCCGAAGTTTAACTTATTAAAAATAATTAAATTTAGACTATAATAAAAAATTGCTATCCCTAGTAGGATGTGCAACTTCAATAGCAGTAGTTCCAACTTCGACGACAAGCTCTCTTCTAGAATGATTGACCTCTATGGGAATAAGCTCTTAAGATTATTTGAAAATATTGTGATAAAAAAAGGAAGAAAGAAGTAATAATATAAAATTGATAATGATTAAATCAAGTCAAAGTAATAATGTAAAATTTATCATGCATAAAATAGTAAATCACACAGTAACTTTTATCATAATAATCTAACATATGTTTAAGAAAGTATTTAAAAACGACAACAACAATACGCTGTATAAATCTCACTGAGACGCAAGATTTAGGGAGGTCTAGTAGTACACAACCTTACCTCTAACTAATAGAGAGACTGCTAATAAGTTAAGAAATTATTCTAAATAATTTTACTAAGATACAATCTTTTTAATGATTAAAGTAATAATACTATTTTTAAAATAAGTGAACCAAATAAAGATTTAATCTTTTACTTTTTCTTATTATATAATAATTTATATGCTTTATGTCTTTTTCTTAATAATGAATTTCAAGTTTACTCAAAATTATGTCCTCAAAGTGCAAAACTTGTTTATATATGTTTATTTTTATTATTACAGGAAGGGATTTTCATTGTGACCTTTTAATAAATTTATATTATCTATATTTTCATTACTTTTTAGTCAAATTTTTAGCAAGTAATGATGTTGATGAATAGGAACTGGACAGGGCTTATGATTTCTGGGTCAATATACTGGACCGTTAATTAGAGAGAGAATGGAAAGCAACCCAAAAGGGAGCAAGGGTAAAACAGTCAATTCAGGTCCTCCAAAGAGGTCGCAGCTATATATACCCCGATCCTCAAATTCTAGGGTATATAAAGCCCCAAAATCCTCTCCGCCCAAAAATTCTTCGACGAGCAAACGTTCAACAGACTAAAAGATCTTCGTCGCCAATCCCTCTTTTTCGTAATTTTCCTTCCCAATTTTTTATATTACATATGCAACGCTTCCATCACTCCGTATGTAATGATCTTCACGGATTCCAGTCACTTGATTTCTTCTTCTTTATCTTCTTTTTTTGTTGTTTCACTTCCTGTTTTGTTGGCTCTGAGTTTATGATTTTAGGTGATTGATTTTGTGTCTGGTCGCAGATCTAAAGTGAATGGCGACTTTTGAGCTGTACAGGCGCTCGACTATCGGGATGTGCCTGACGGAGACTCTCGACGAGATGGTTTCTGCTGGTATTCTCAGCCCGGAATTAGCGATCCAGGTTCTTGTCCAGTTCGATAAGGTAAAACTTGCACTAACCACCACTTCATCGTTATTCGATGTTGCGTGTAATTCCATTTCTTTTTGTAATTTTTGTAGTCTATGACTGAAGCTCTGGAAACACAAGTGAAGAGCAAAGTTTCTATTAAGGTAATGCTGTAGTGCAATCCGTTTCTTGTTTTGGTTATTTTCTACTAAGCTGCTTGTATTCTGATTGATTTTACATTTGATTCCTTGATTATTAGTGTTAGACAGTCTTCTTTAATGCTTATGGTTAGTTACATCTTTGGCTTCGGGTTCTTTTAGTTTTTTTTATTTTCTTTACGATGCACATATTATTTGAAGGAGGAGGTTAATCGATGTAAAACGATTGCGGTAGTATGAACTTGGGATCTCTATTATAGTTCGTATGTACTTGGGTAATTTAGTAGTGAAAAGGATAGGGGTCCTGGGTTTTGTTAGTAAAGAGTGCTCTGAAGTATACTGGTTTAAGTTAGCAGTTGCGCATACAAAATGAAATTGTTTATATATTCTTATTTGTGTCTATATGGCAATTGAATGTTGGCCGCTGGATGAAGTATAAGTATGCCCTTTTCATTTGTGCAACCCAATTTTTCATGAAATTTGTTTCTACTTCAGTCTTGTATTTAGATGTTAACAATATTTTTTGTACTAATTCATGTGGTTGATTAAGCTTGCTGTTGTGTTTGTCTATCCTTCAACTTATCCATGCTGGATGATATTATTCCCCTTGCTGTGTCCATGGACGGGATTTCATTAATTTCTTCCTACAACATTTACTCCTTCAGTTGTATTTTCTTCAATAAGATGCTTGCCAACCCTCGTTGTTGGTGCATCAATTACCATGATTGAACATCGTTGTTGATTCTGCCGCATTATGGTTATTGATTTCACATCCTTTTCACTAAAACATCAAATGTACATCTGTAGAATTAATTCTAAAGAAACTTTACAAAAATGTCTTTGCTTTCAAATTCTGAACCTGTGGACAGGTTTCCACTGCCTTAATAGTGTTTTTGTTTTCTAATCTCTTGAGCATGGGGTTAGAGGTCTATTGGAATCTTCTGTCACAGTAAAACGCCTGTGATTGTTTAACTCATATTGAGATGACTTTAAGCTAAGTGGTGTCATCCTTTTATGATTAGTGCTAGAGATCCGATCAGTTTCAGACTATATAAATACGTGCTTTCAGCATCTCCATGTGTTAATGATATCTGTCATGAAAGGTGATAGATAGATATAAGAGCGAGTCACAGAGTTGGGGAAAATTTTGGAAAAAACTTAGGAGCACAACTCTCTTATTGGTTGCAATCCCATACATTGCAATTTACTGATTACAGTGGCACTTTAAATGCTGTCTTTACCTTTTGGGATGCGGTTTCCCTTATCTTTTGCTGGAGAGGACACATTATCACTTCCCTTGTTTGATTGCTGTAGTGACATGCGTCCAATTGAGCTTGCATAGTGATTAGGTTACGGTGGTTTCCAGGGCCATTTTGTATGAAGGAAGGAGTAGCTGGTTTCAAATGTTGAGGAAGTGATTTTCTCTTTAACGAGAAAAAGTTTGGTTGTATTTCTTTGTATTTAATTGTGTAATGGAGTGATGGATGACTAAAAAGAAGGAAATTGACTGAAAGACAACATTATCTCCCTTGTCATAAGGGTTAATGGCATTGTATTAAGAAGCTTGGTTACGTTTTGAATTGTTGACTTGTAGTAGGTATTGCAAGGAAAAGGCTGATATATCTGAGATTTGGTATCTTGCAGGGGCATCTACACACCTACAGGTTCTGCGACAATGTATGGACCTTCATTTTACAGGATGCACTGTTTAAAAATGAAGAATCCCAGGAGAACGTTGGTCGGGTTAAAATAGTGGCATGTGATTCAAAGCTGCTATCGCAGTGAGTTCCTACTATTCATTGTCTGCTGTGTCAAGGTGGATGGTGGCAGGAAAATTTACTTAAGTTTCTCATGGAAGATTGAATATTAGTTGTGCATTCATCAACCTTTTTACAACTATGTTATTTGAGGATGGTATGTCCCATGTCGGATGATAAACCTCATCGTCTATTTTGTACTCTCATCCAGACTAGATGAAACAATTTCGGAGTTCGGCAATTGAGTGATGAATCATGGACAGTGCAGTAGCATCTTTGCATTCAAACATGATCATTCTTGTACTTCACTGGATGCATATTTGTAAATGTGACTGGTATGACTATGAACTGTGACTTAGTGGACTTATTCTGTTTTCTCCATGCCAAAATATTGGAGGGTTAATTGATATCAATAAGGATGATCAACTGTAGTCCTTTTAAGTTTTTATATTTTTTATGCAACCAACAAGAAAGAAAATAAATGCTCTGCCTTTGGGCTTGTGTATGAACCGATCATTTAGCATAGCATTCGTAGTGGAGTCAAAGACAAGACTAGTAGACTACCTCTGTATGTCTTTTGGGGTAAGAAGTAAAAAAAAAAAGGAAGCCTAAATACGGTTGTACAAATAGTTCGCTTACTTATTTGTATACATACATTCATCCGGGTTTAGGCAAGAAGTACGTCAAAACGGCACGTTGTTAAGTGGGAAACTTTGTTTCGAGCATAAAAATCATACAACCATTCTTCACAGGAAAAGGAAAAACCTCTTATAACATCTTCTGTCAGAATGAATAACAGTTGAAGTAATGTTTTATCTTTTTCAGTGTTATGATACTAGTGTGCTTTCGTTCATTATCGAACCAAAATATTAGTGAGTGGCTTGTATGATAACAACATTGTATGATCGGACAGTTTTTAACTTTCAAGCTACCTATCATCATTTATTATTAGGAAATTAAGGATTTCATGAAAGCGTATGCAAAACCAAAGTAAAGAATATTAGGAAATTTGGAAGAGCTGTACCAAAAGAAAAAAGAGTTGGAAGAGCAGATAAAGGCAAAAAAGGGAACAGCTCATCTCTTGCTACATCAAAAATTTCAGGTCAATGCTGTTGGCCCTTTACAGCCAACAATGTTTAGCAAGTTACACATACTTTGAGATCCCATAGAAACTAATCACAGCTCATCGTGGATATGTAGCAAAACTTTCAAATCAGTTTGTTTTGTACAGAAGAGGATCTTGTAAATCGCCCTTAATGCCGTCTCTGCAAAGATTTCAAGAATAGGAAATGTTAATATCATACAAAAACAGAAGGCTATTTCTTGCAATTTATATAAAATAGGTCAAAACTAGGTACACGTCTAAAATCTGTTCAAGTAGTGAAGGTTATATGACTTTGCTAAAGCACAAGTCACGGTTCATACACATCAACTACTATGAAAGACCATCTTAAGCATCTGATAAGTGGGCTTTACTCGAGTTATACAAAGTCTAAGTAATAAGCAATTAGAATGCTAAACCATCTGAATTTGTGCCCAAGCTCCTTACAACAGTCAAATTTCCAAGAATTTGTAGACCATAAGGACATGGACAACTAAGTATGACAGATATGTTTATGAAAAAACAGCTCTAATATCAATTAACACATTTCAAAAAGCATATCATCTACTAATTCTGAAATCTGGAATAGAGTACCTTGTGCTTCTTCAATTTTTGTGATGAATTGTTACTGTTACTGGAGCTTGCCCGCTCACCGTTATTATTGTCCAGGGGTAAGGCCTTTATTTCATCATAGAAACTATCAGTCAAGCCATGCAACCTGGAAACAGAAAAGAAAAGGAGACATTTTGGAAGAAGCATTAGCGTCAATCATTGAAACAAATTTCAAAAGTTCATAAAAAGGAGTAACTCCTACCCATTTCTTGATTTCTTCAAGAATTTCTCCTTCTTTCTTTCCATCTTTGTCAGAGGAACACGAGTAAAGATATCCTCTTCTTGTCGTGCACGCTCCTCAAGTTGTGCCTGAATCCTTAGATGTTCTCTGCTCTCTATTCCAACAGTTTCTCTAACCTGTATTTAAACATGAATTCAACATGGTCAACAGAAGCTTGTGCATGAAGCCTCCAAAAGCCTATATGAAACGACACATATCATTGCTTACCTCTTCTGGTCTCCCTTCCATATCGTCTATCATTTCTTTAAGATAAGGCTGTCTAGCTTGCCTTAAAGTCTCTCTCTCTCTTCTCAAAGCATTTCTTTCCTGTCTTGAGATCTTATCCTCATCCATAATTGCAGGGGCAATTTTGGGAGGTCGATACAAACCAACATTACCCTACAGCATACACACATGGACTTAAAATTCAAGATTTTGATATAAATACCCATTGACATTGTGATACTGTCAAGACTTACTACTTAAAATTCAAGATTTTGATATAAATACCCATTGACATTGTGATACTGTCAAGACTTACTTCAGGTATCATTTGAGACTTGGGTACAAGCATGTCGGGGTTGGGTCGATATTTCAACTGATCCTGTGATTTTTGGGGTGCCTCTGCATCATTTACCTTCTGGGACGCTTCATTGGTTGCATGCCCAGCATCCTTCATGAGCTTTTGGATTTGGTACTCAAGCTTTTTGTCAATTGGCCTGATCTATTGATGAGCACACAAGTGAACCAAAGTTCCAACTGACAGGTAAATAAATATCAATTGAAACTCGCAAAGATTAGTTTCAGACCTTCTCCAGAAACAGCCTAATCTCTACAAGGCTCCTAACAACAGGATGTCCTTCAATAGAAATGCCTTCTGCCTTGCGCAGCAAATAATATACGAGTGACTGACAATAGTTCAGGAGCAGTAAATGCTTCACCTCAAGATAGCTCATCCCGTCTGCTGTGGGAAACCTATTTGCTTTCACCTATTGTAAGGAAGAAAAAGAAAAATATCACCAAAATGCAAAATCTACTTAGTAAGCATGAAACTACAAAAAGCAATTTAAAATCCCAAGAGTGATTACAGTTTGGGCACCCATCATACAGAAGTTTTCCTAAATAATTGTAATAGGTAATTCTACACCTAATTCTAATTGTAAGAAGCAATTCTTCCCCACCTTTGCAGTCAAATCTTCCACTTTACTTCTCAATGCATCCAAGCCATCTTTCATTTCTTTCAACACTCCAACTAACTGGGGAGCTTCCCTACTCAAACACAAACAGAGAGCAAGAAAACTAGTTAAACCCATTAAAGCTAACCCTTCAAAACCTCATGGCCAAACTTTCTGAAGTTGTTGACAAGGCAATATCTAGTCAGTTACCCACATTCAATGTTGCTCCAATAACAAGACTGAACTGCAAAACCACCAAAGCACATACACTTACTTATTTATCACGCTTCGAACATTGTCCGAATCAGCTGTCCCCATCATTCAGTTAACGTTTACCAACTCTAAGACCTACATTCAATTCGCGAGATCATAATCCCCATAAGAAAAGCGTCAATATCAAAGCAAAGCCTGAAGCTTGCAGGGAACAAAAAGTAGTTAACTTGGGTTGCTCACCTCAAAGAAGAAGAAGAATTATCGAGGAGAAAGAACCAGAGACTGGCTCTCAACTTAAATTATGCAAAATTGCTAGAAAAGGGCGTGTTAGGGTTTAAGAGGTTGTTGCGTTTCATGTCTGGGCTTAACGGGCCCAAATAATATCTTTTTACAATTAGGCCCAATGAAAGTCAACCGTGACGGAGTTTTAACTGGTTAGCCGTGACACTATCCTTTCCCTTCCGTTAGGCGTTGACAAAATCCTCCAATCCCAATACGCAGGACACGTTAGGCAATAAAATCCTTAACAGGGACATCTCAGGGCACGTTCTTCGGGAAAACGAAAGCGAAGCGAGCTCACCGCCGCATCCTCACATTCTCTTGCTGCACCAGCACCACACAAGATTCCAGCCTATCCCAGTCACCAGTCACGTCACCGCTTACCACCAGTGAAACCAAAATAAGTAAAAAGAAAAGTAAGAAAAAATAGCGATGGAAACAAAAAAAAGGAAAGAAAGAGAACGGAAACACAAACACGCACACTCTCTCTGTCTCCTTTTCTGTCATGCGTCAGCGAGCGCCTCGAGGATCGGATCTTCGCTGCTATAATTTTACAAGAGTCCGGTTCCAACGCGTCGAAGAATCGGTCTTAAATTATTGCCTTTTCATAAATAAAAAGATGAATGCTTACGGATTTTTCAATTGCGATGGAATTATTCTTCTTGTTGTGGCCCGAATTCCTTAGGGTTTGATCCTCGGTTTTGTTTGGTGAATTCTGAGATTTTCTCATGAAGTTATACGCAGTGAATGGGTTGCATTTGAATTTACTGTTTTTCCGGATAATTTGAGTGCGGATTTTGGAGTTTTGAAAGTAAACAGCATTGACAATGGCGGTCTCGCCCGTGAAGGTCCTCTTCGGGTTCTTGGTGATTTCCATCACGTTTTGGATGTTCCTTATGTAAGTTCCCCGATGCCTTTCCCCCTCCCCCCCTTCTTCTCTTATTTCTTTAATTTTGTTTATGTCATTTTGATGATGTGCGTTCGCATTTACTTGCTTGCATCGAGATTTGGTTTCATCACTGGCGTTTTGTGAATGTTTCGCGGCCAATTCAGGAATGTACATTTGGACATCAGTGATCGTCAGTTTCTGAAGTTTCGATTAGTGTGCTTATAGAATGTGTGCATAGATGGTTGATGATCAAGTATGGTACTACATTAGTTAAAAATTCTGCTTGGTGTATCACAAAATCTTCTGAAAATAAAATTAAGCTAGAAAAACTCCGTTGTGAGACGAACTTGTTTCCATAATTGCTTTCTTTGGTCTCTCAAGCACGGATGAAATATAAAGATTAATGTTTTGTTTGGCGCCAAGTTGCTATATTTATGTTTAGTAACACAATTGATATCACTGTTTTAGTTACTAAAACTGTATCTATGCCTTATTACAGAGTTATTTATAAAGCGTTGGCATTTTTTCTAAGCCGGAAGTTGGGGGCATCTATTGAATTCCGAACTGCTGGATGGAAATCTCTTAGGGATGTCATGGTGAAGTGCAAAAAGGTTTATCTTTCTCTCAACTGAGTTTCCATGTACCATTTTTCTTTTCAAAAGTGTGTTGGCAGCAGTGACCACTATTTGCTCCCTGCAATTAGCTAATAACTTTTAAGGGTATAATAAAGGTTCAGTTAACTATGATATGGTTTCCTAGGCAGTAAATGATGGATAGTTCTCATCAATACCATCTGTAACCCTTTCTGTACTGTGAAGATTTTATGATTATAGATCAAACATGCCTATTTTTGCTTGGAGTTGTAAGATTTCTTTCTATTTTGCCATTAGTTTACGGTTTCAACTTTACTTTTGTGGTTTCTTAAGCTACTGTGGAATTGATGTGCACCCTTGGGGACTATCATCCCTGATCTGATCCTTTTCTTTTCTGAAGCACTTGCCTTATATCAGTTATGAATCTTTTGGTCCAATTAAGCTTCATGAATTTCAGTAGAGGACAAGAGTTAAAGCTGCAGCTTTGGCAAATTTTTCTTTTCAATTTCCCTTCTTGAAAAATTGATGTTTTTTTTTCCTGTCCCTCTTCACCTTCTTTACCTCCATCTTCTAGATATGGTGTTTTCCATCAGGTAATAAAGGTCACTTACGCCTCAGAAATTTATTTAGGAGTAGAGTTATAGGTCTCTGAAGTTTATGTTCTTCTAACTACTATAATTTACAGGGTGCTATTGAATCCATATCTATTGGCGAACTCAGAGTCAGTTTGCGCCAAGCCTTAGCTGGACTTGGAGTTGTTACCATTTCTAGAGATCCAAAGCTGCATGTGTTAATAAGTGAATTGGAAATCGTAATGAGGTCCTCCAACAAAGGCACACGTGAATCGAAAACACGGAGAACCAGGTCTCGCTCTTCAGGTGGGGGAAAGTTTATGTTTGCAGCTAAGATAGCACGATATGTGTCGGTGTCAATCACAGATTTGGTTTTGAAGGTAAGTAATGTTTAACTAAGTTACTATTCTAAGGAATCAAATTAGCAAGACATGTTCATTATATGTCTCCCATGGATTACAATATTAATGGTGACATTGAGGTATCTTCATTTGATGATTTTTTCAATAATTCAATCTCTAACATCATGGAGTACCTGAAAGACTCATGAAAGTCATTGTGTTATGAAAGGAAATTTGCCAATTTCTTTTTGGGTTAGTGGGTTTGACTGAGAGTGGATGGAAGTTGATACTTGCATTTCAAAATCCTCCTTTTAAATATTTGCATTCCTGGATTTACTTTCTTCGAGGCAAAAGAGTCTATACATTGTGCTTATGCTTTGACTGGGATTTAACTTAGAAATCCCCTAAAGGATAGACTAAAACTCCTCTGAGATGTAGGCTAATCTATGGTGATTCCGTTGTTGAAACTGTTCATTGTAGCTAGTTGACCATACTTCAGAAGTAAATGTTGCAATTCTGGTTGACTTGTTAGAATAAGTGGCTTGTATGACCATTTTGTTGACCACGTGCAGGGTCAGCGCAGTTTGCAACTTGATGCAACATTTTCTTTTTCTGTTTATCAATTTAAAAATGGCCGAATTTGTGCAATTATCAATTTGGATTCATGAAACAGTAAAAAGCAAACCTGCATTTTGTGGCCTGCAAAACAACCTTGTCAGATCGAACATCAAAACGACCTAACTGATTTTATCATGTCCATTTGTACGGTGTGGTTATGATATGTTGTTAAAGCAGTTGGTTGGAAATGCAATACTGAAAATTTTGAAAGTATGTTGCTTTCTAAGTTGATAGAATTACGTATTAATTATCTTGTTCTGCATTCTGTTTAATATATATCTCGCACCATTATATTTAGCTGGTCATTGTTGTGATCTCTGGAAATGTTGCAGATGCCTAAAGCTATGGTTGAGGTTAAAGAACTGAAACTCAATATGGAGGGCGGAACTGAGCAAAATTTGTTGGTAAAACTGTGCATATTACCTTTTTCTATATACATGGGTGAACCGCATACTAGTAGTGACCAGCTATCCAACTTCAACAATGATGCTTATCCTGCTGTCCATGAGGCAGCATCTGGTGCAATTGAAAGGTCTGGTGCCGCTTTTAGCTGTGAAGAGTTTTCTCTTTCATGTGAATTTGGTCATCACAGGTATTTCTCTCTTGACTTGTTCATTTTCTTTGGTTTCTGTATATTGCAAACCTGTCATTGCTGCTTTGTGCTAGCTGGTTTGATGGAAGCATTGATATCAGATGTTTGGACTTTCCCTTGCATAGCTCCTGATTTCCCCTCAAGAATTGTCACTCTCCTTCTGTTCTTTTAACTGGCTTGCAATGTATGAGTTCTTTTAATTTAACCTCAAGAAGGCCTGTTTTATCACTCAAAAATGTCTGTTTTTTTGGGATGTAGAGAAGTAGGTGTGATGATCCATAATGTGGACATTAATTTTGGAGAGGTTGTTGTGAATCTGAACGAGGAGATGCTTTCAAAAAAGAAGACATCAGATGCTGTTTCTCACACAGACAGAGGGCCAATTGTTGATTCTGCAGTTAGTGAAAATCCACCGAAGAAAAAATCATCACTTGAACCAATAACAAAGTTTGCTTCTATGTTTCCTGCCAAGGTGAGTGGGTTTTAGTTATAATTTTAGTGGGTCGAAATTCATACTTCACTTTTGACTGAATGTGATGATTTACATTTCCTCTATATTTGAGCTACATAGGGTAGCTTTAATACATTTTGGACTTTAATGCAGCTTGCCTAGAAAGAAATTATCAATTGCTAAATAACGATTGTTTTTACCTGATAGGTTTCCTTCTCTTTACCGAAATTGGATGTGAGGTTTGTGCATAGAGAACATAACCTTGTTGTGGAGAATAACATCATGGGTGTTCAATTGAAGAGCATCAAATCACGGTCTACTGAAGATATAGGGGACAGTACACGCCTCGATGTTCAGATTGATTTCAGTGAGATACACGTATGAGAATAATGACTTTTGTTGAAGCTTTTCTAATGTTGTTACTTCACCTTCGTCAGTAACTTGGGAACTTGATGACATTTTCTCTACCTTATATTGCAGCTTCTTAGAGAAGCAGGCACTTCAGTTTTGGAGATTTTGAAACTTGATGTTGTCTCCTTTGTCTACATTCCTGTACAGGTAAGCTTTCTTCTATTCCATTCTATTGTTCACTTGACATTCTTCAATTATATTATCAGTATGAAATTCCATGCTGATAATGTTTTCAAGCATGGGCTGTTAAACTTTTCTTTATATATATATATAAAAGAGGTTTTTTGTTTGAAATATGTAGTTGCCAAAAATATTTTTTTTCCCTGAAGATGCTATCCTGTCACTTCTTGCTTTAAAGCAATTTACTTCTCTCTATTTCTTTCTTTTTTCATCTCTACGTTCATCAGCCATATTGTGTTTTCGAACTTTTATTCATTTGTCCATATTTGTTTCCTTGTTTTCCAATGATCTTAATATTCAGCCAATATCGCCAGTGAGAGCTGAAATTGATGTTAAGCTGGGAGGTACACAATGCAACATTATAATGAGCAGATTAAAACCATGGTTGCGCCTCCACTATTTAAAAAAGAAAAAGATGGTACTCCAGAAAGAACCAGCTGCTCCTTTAAAACCACAATCAAGTGACTTTAAAGCCATCATGTGGACATGTACTGTCTCAGCTCCTGAAATGACCATTGTGCTTTATACTATCAACGGGCTGCCTTTATATCATGTAAGTGACATGCTTATCATTTTTTGGTCATACCAAATTTAGTTCAATTATTGAGCCCTTCTGATTCTACTGTTTGCCTGTTAGTCAGCTATTGGATATTATTTATCCTCTGAAAGACCTATTACAGAGAATTGTATTTTTATTGATATCATGTTTGTTAATGATAATGACTATAATCTTTTGTCGTTTACCATTTTGATCATTGGTAAATGGTAAATTACCCTTGAAGGTAGAAAAAGTTGGCATTTCTCCATTCATAGCCTTGTTCCAAAACTTAAAAGTAAAATAACCTGGGAAATCGGCATGGCAATATGCCACAGTTTGATCAAGCCTTTATGTAGTAATCCGGAAATTTGGTCTATACCAACTGCAGTTGGTTAATCTCTTCTTTTCTTTTCCTTGAAACTGGGAAACATCTGTTGCACAAATAACTGGAATGAGAAATTTGAAAATTTTTCCTCGAAGAACATTGTGGCAAATCCTATAAGTTTTTTCCTATTCTTTATTTTTTATGTTGATGGAAGATATTTAATTTTGTTTTTCTGGGGACCAATCAAACGTTTAGTAAATACCAACAGCCCTTTTGGTCCACTCTCATCCTTCCCGAGATAAAAAAGAGATAAAGTGAAGAATATCTAGAAAGATGGACCATTTCAGGGTGCTTGTACATTAGGCTGAGTCACTATTCTGATTTGTTCTCTTCTTCCTTTAACCCAACCAATTGTGCCAATGGGCTATCTCAGTTTCTTCCATCCTTTAGGACCTGCAAATTCCAGTAAAGACCAAAAAGAGAGCTATAAAACTCTCTGGACCTTATGACTGGTAAGTCTAACTTACCAACCCGCAGCATTTTCAGGAAACAGACCCTGTCATTGGATTCCAGTGGTTTAACCTCCAATATGCGGGCAACTATGCAACAAAAAGCTACTACATGATTTTGATTTGAGCTTTATTTTTATCCCAAAATTGTCTGGTTTCTGATAGTTAGCAAAACGGAGTTATGCATCCCTTTCATACTGATATGAAATTAATAGATCACTCCTTTTTTGAAATGCGGAAATAGTGGAAAGTTGAAACTTTTCTTTTTAAGCTTAGGATATCTAGCCCTACCTTTGCTACAACTTAGAACTAAAGTAACCGAGTAACAAAATCTTGAATGTACTTGTTTCCAGTTACCTTGTTAATTGAATCTATGTGACCATCTATTCTTCTTTAGATGCTATCTTTTGCATACGTGTTTAGTGATTATCTCATTAAGCCTGTTATGATGAATCATTCATGAATACTGACACCTTGGATTAATAAGGGATTCAAATGCATGGCTATTGAACACAACTAACTTCTGATTTCTTTTGGTGCAGGTTTGTTCACAATCATCCCATGTATTTGCGAATAACATATCAACCAAGGGAACTGCAGTACACGCAGAACTTGGTGAATTAAACTTTCACTTGGCAGATGAGTACCAAGAGTGCTTGAAAGGAAGTCCTTTCGGGGTGGATTCAAATTCAGGTGCATTATTGCATATTGGGAAGGTTGTTTTGGACTGGGGGAAAAAGGACACTGAGCCATCTGAAGAAGGAGGAACTGGTAGCAAATTGTTTCTGTCTGTTGATGTAACTGGTATGGGTGTTTATTTTAATATGAAGCGAGTAGAATCCCTAGTTGCAACTGCCATTTCCGTTCAAACACTCTTGAAAGGTTTAGCTCATGGTAAAAGAACAACACAGAGCCAAAATATAAGGATGTCTAAAACATCAGGGAAAGGAACTAAGCTCTTGAAATTTAATCTGGAGCATTGTTCTATAAATTTTAATGGAGAAACCGGCTTGGAAAATACAGATGTTGATGATCCCAAGCGTGTAAATTATGGATCACAAGGTGGTCGGGTTGTAATTACTTCCTCAGATGATGGAACACCACGTCGTGCAAGCATAATGTCCACAGTGTCTGATGAGTTTAAGAAGTTGAAGTATTCCATTTCCCTGGAAATTTTTCATTTTATGGTATCTGTGAACAAGGACAAACAATCTACAGAGTTAGAACTTGAAAGAGCAAGATCTATTTATCAGGAGCATGTAGAGGAACCTAGGCCTGATACTAAAATCACATTGCTTGATGTGCAGAATGCAAAATTTGTTCGCCGTACTGGTGGTCTCAAAGGGATTTCTGTGTGTTCTCTTTTTAGTGCCACTGCTATTACAGTCAGGTGGGAGCCTGATTTACATCTTTCATTGTTTGAACTTGTTCTGCAATTGAAACTGTTGATATATAACCAGAAGCTTCAGTGTTGTGGGGATGAATATGGTGAATCTGCTTCTAGCATGAGAGATAAAGAAGAGAAAAAGGAAGTTCCTCAGGAATCTGGACATCTTGACAAGCATAAGAAAAAGGAATCCATTTTTGCTGTTGATGTGGAATTGCTAACTGTATCAGCTGAGGCTGGAGATGGTGTTGATGTGATGGTGCAGGTCCAGTCAATTTTCTCCGAGAATGCCCGCATAGGAGTACTTCTTGAAGGCCTTTTTCTCAGTTTCAACGGGTCAAGAGTCTTAAAGAGCAGCAGAATGCAAGTTTCACGTATTCCTAGTGCTTCTAATAGTACATCTGACCTGAAAGGACCTGGTGTTGTTACATGGGATTGGGTTATTCAAGGGCTAGATGTTCATATTATCTTACCCTATAGGCTGGAGTTGCGTGCCATTGATGATTCTGTTGAGGATATGTTACGGGCTTTGAAGCTTATAGTTGCTGCTAGAACTAAGTTTATATTTCCGATGAAGAAGGAAAGTACAAAACCTAAAAAGCCAAGTTCAACAAAGTTTGGATGTGTAAAGTTATGTATAAGAAAGCTCCGTGCTGATATTGAAGAAGAACCTATACAAGGTTGGCTTGATGAACACTATAAGTTGATGAAGACTGAGGCATGTGAGTTGGCTGTGAGGATGAAATTTCTTGATGAACTCATTTCCAGGGGAAACATTTGTCCCAAACCTGCTGAATCAAATGATTATAGTTGTGAAAGAAAGATAACCCACAACGGTGTCGAGATTGATTTGCAAGATCCCTTAGCCATTCAGAAAATAGCAGAAGAGATTTATAAGCAGTCATTTAGATCCTATTACCAAGCCTGCCAGAAGTTAGTGCCAGCGGAAGGCTCAGGTGCATATAGGGTAGGGTTCCAGGCTGGTTTCAGACCTAGCACTGCTAGAACTTCTGTTCTTTCCATTTCTGCAACAGACTTAGATTTAACTTTGACAAGGATTGATGGTGGTGAGACAGGGATGATAGAGGTTATCAAGAAGCTTGATCCTGTTGCTCTTGAATATAACATACCATTTTCTCGACTATATGGTAGTAATATTTTCTTGCGTGCGGGCTCCTTGGTGGCTCAGTTAAGAGATTATACATTTCCACTTTTAGCTGCTAATTCTGGAAAATGTGAAGGTCTTGTTGTGCTGGCACAACAGGTAAGCTTCAAATGTCTTTCCACTAATTTTTCTGCTCTTTCCCTTTTTTTTGAAGTTTCAAATTTTCTTTTCAATCTTCGCCCATTTGTGCATTCTCTAGCCATTTTATTCCGCATAAAAACTCAAAACAGAGCTGGAGTTAATGATAGTTAACTAATCAATGGTAAGGAGTTTTTCATAAATACTGGCAGGAACTTGAACATGAAACATTCTTTGATGGCTGACTTAGAAATAGTATGTCAAACCAAATCTCTCGGTTAGCAGTAGTGAAAATGGATATTTTTCTTGCTGGAGTTTTAAATTTTATTGTAGGTTGATAGAGACTTGAGTTATGTTATTGTGTATCAGATGGCAGTTTGTATTGCCAGCTTACTGTTACGATTCAGCAAAACATCCCTCTTGTTAGTGACCTAAATGGCTAAATTCATGTCAGCTTTTCTTTGCTTTTGTTCTATGTTGAATATCTAGGCCTTATATTTGCTATATACACTCTCTTGACTTCACCTTCTCTCTTTGTTCCTTCTTTTAGGCAACAGCTTTTCAGCCCCAAATATATCAAGATGTCTTTGTTGGGAAATGGAGAAAGGTGCGCCTGCTTCGTTCAGCTAGTGGGACAACTCCTCCAATGAAATCATACCTCCATTTACCTCTCTATTTTCAGAAAGCAGAAGTATCTTTCGGAGTGGGATATGAACCAGTGTTTGCTGATGTGAGCTATGCTTTTACTGTTGCTCTACGTAGGGCTAATCTAAGTGTTCGGAATCCTGGTCCACTAGTCCAACCTCCAAAGAAGGAGCGTAGCTTGCCATGGTGGGATGATATGAGAAATTACATTCATGGAAGTGTAACCTTGTCCTTTTCTGAAACAAAATGGCATGTTCTTGCAACCACTGATCCTTATGAGAAGCTTGACAAACTAGAAGCCACATCTGGTTCTTTGGAAATCCAGCAGTCTGATGGTCGTGTGTATCTGTCTGTAAAGGATTTTAAGATCTTTTTCAGCAGTTTGGAGAGTTTGGCAAACAGTTGTGGCATTAAGATTCCTCCTGATGTATCTCCTGCTTTCCTTGACGCCCCAATGTTTACTCTTGAAGTTACAATGGATTGGGGTTGTGATTCTGGCACTCCATTGAATCATTACTTGTTTGCACTTCCCATTGAAGGGAAGCCTCGTGAGAAAGTTTTTGATCCCTTTAGATCTACATCATTGTCCCTTCGCTGGAACTTCAGCCTTAGACCATCTATTCCTTCATGTGAAAATCAAGCCCCTGGTTCCATGGAAGGCAACAAGGTCACAGATGTAACTGGATATGATCCGTCTTGCAAGCCAGAAAGTAGTGCAATTAGTTTGCCAACATTGAGTGTTGGTGCTCATGATATGGCATGGGTAATTAAGTTCTGGAACATGAATTATCTCCCTCCACACAAGTTGCGTACATTTTCTCGGTGGCCTCGTTTTGGAGTCCCTAGAATTCCTAGATCAGGCAACCTATCTATGGACAAGGTGATGACGGAGTTTTTTCTTCGCATAGATTCTTCACCTACTTATATAAAACATATGCCACTTCATGATGATGATCCTGCGAAAGGACTAACTTTTAATATGTCAAAGCTGAAATATGAACTTTGCTTCAGTCGGGGTAAGCAGAAATACACTTTTGACTGCAAGCGAGAACCTCTTGATCTTGTTTATCAGGGTGTTGACCTTCATGTGCCTAAGGTTATCTTAAACAAAGAAGATCCAACCAGTATTGCAAAAATGATTCAATTGAGGAAGAAGAATTCTCAATCTTCTACTGTGGATAGAATTCCTAGTGAAAAACGTAATAATCTTGGTGGTTGTACGGAGAAGCATCGTGATGATGGATTTTTTCTATCATGTGATTATTTTACAATACGAAGGCAGGCTCCAAAGGCTGACCCTGCAAGTTTATTGGCATGGCAAGAAGCTGGGAGGAAAAATCTTGAAATGACATATGTGCGGTCGGAATTTGAGAATGGTAGTGAGAGTGATGACCACACACGGTCAGACCCAAGTGATGATGATGGATACAATGTGGTAATAGCTGACAATTGTCAACGGATTTTTGTTTATGGCCTCAAGCTTTTATGGAATATTGAGAACAGGGATGCTGTTTGGTCTTTTGTTGGTGGACTATCTAAAGCATTTGAACCTCCAAAACCTTCTCCTTCTCGACAATATGCACAGAGGAACTTGCTTGAGGAGAACCAGTTACGTGTTGAAGATAAAATGAACGAAGAAGATAATTCTAAGGGCCCCTCTACCAGTCAGAACAGAAATCCCCCTTCTCAACAAGCAGAGCCTTTAGAGTCTCTTACATCTCCATCACATTCACTGAAAAATGAGAAATTTTCATTTGCTGCACTTGGTATGTTTTGAGTACAATTGTATTCTAGATTAATGGCATCTATATGTGAATTATCTGTCTATGGCGCTTTAATTTTTGTTCTAAACTGCGTAACCTTGTCTTTTACTGTATTTATTAGTTGAGCAGCTTTATTTTCACTTTTTGGAACAGCAGCAAATGGAATCGCAGATGATTCTGAGGAGGAAGGGACTCGTCATTTCATGGTCAATGTTATTGAGCCACAATTTAATCTTCATTCTGAAGAAGCCAATGTAAGCTATAAATCAGCATTTAAATTTTAATATCGTTCATATTTTAAGATTACTAGGTGTCAACAATTTATTTTTTTTATTTTTTCTTTCTCCTTTTTGATTTTTATATGACCATCTTTGTAATCCCTGATCTAGTGGGATTTTTCTTTCCTTTCCAGTTATACTTTCTTAGTTATAGAATGTTCCATTCGCTGCTTAATGCCATAGGTATTTAAACCATATTTTGAAACCTTTAGTGAATATACTGGATCGAGATTGGGCATATGTTAGTTTCCATTTTTCTCAAAGAATTTGTGCTTATAGTTTTATTGTAAATCATGTCGATAACATCAGTTTTTTGTCCATTTTTATTTTTCTACTGGGAGATCTGCTTTGCCTCCACATCGTGGTTTCTTCTCAAGTTCACAAATTTTCCTTTTCAAGTGCATGATTATGAAGCTTTTCTCACAATGTTATCGTCATCAGAAAGATACTCCTTAAATCCTGAATTTCAGTGTGCCTAACATATCTGAACTTTTCAGTCTATTTACTTGAATGCAACTCATGCTTTGGGATATCACATTTTTGCACTGCTCACCAGGGTCGATTCTTGCTTGCTGCGGTTAGTGGTCGTGTTTTAGCTCGATCATTTCATTCAATCCTTCATGTTGGACCTGAGATGATTGAACAAGCACTAGCAAATGGAAATGTACAGCTTCCTGAGTCTGTGCCTGAAATGACATGGAAACGCATGGAGTTCTCTGTTATGTTGGAGCACGTACAGGCTCATGTGGCTCCAACTGATGTTGATCCAGGAGCTGGGTTGCAATGGCTTCAAAAAATTCGTAGCTCTCCAAAAGTAAAGCGTACTGGTGCTTTGCTTGAAAGAGTTTTTATGCCTTGTGATATGTACTTCCGCTACACACGACACAAAGGTGGGACTCCGGACTTGAAGGTAAAACGAAAAGCACATTTGTTTTGTTTGATTAATAATTTGGATTGCATAGGCGAACTGACACTTTTTGTTCAGTACACCATCCTGTTTATGCATATGTTGACCTGTTGCTCTGTTCAAACAACTTCTGCATTTGGCTGCAGGTGAAGCCCTTAAAAGAGCTCGCTTTCAATTCTCATAATATAACAGCAACAATGACATCTCGCCAGTTTCAGGTCATGCTAGATGTGTTGACAAATCTTCTCTTTGCTCGGCTACCTAAGTGAGATGTTTATCCTTTTTGTTGTCTTTTTCTCTTTTTAAGCCTTGCCCTCACATTTTTGGTTGATATAGATGAAAATTTTCCATCTACAGTTTTGTATTAAAAAAATAAGATTTCATTGTGTTTTGTGCTTCAGGCTTAGGATCCTTTTGTAGCATTGCAATGGGAGCTTTAGCAATAGATTCACTTCAGGAAACTTTATATCATTCCCTCTCTTTGTGGGAGGAGAATGACAGCAGAAGTGATCTAATTTAAGCCATGGACTGCTTAGCTACTGTTTCAAAGTGCTACCATCCTCATATGTTGTTTTTGTTTATCAAACTGTGCCAACTAAGATATAATATGAACAGAATGTTGCACATGCAGTTGATGTTGGATAGCCTCAGATTATCTGCACACTCTTTTGATAGAAACAAACATTGTGCAGTTTGAGTTATTGAATTTATTGTCAAGGACTTAAGAGAAGCAATAGGTCAAGGAATCATTCCCCAAGTTCACAACAAGAACTAGGAATCATACACCTAGAATTTAGAAGCTGTTGACATTACACTAATAGATTCCTAGAAATCAGTTATAAGGATCTTAGAGGTAACACTCAATTCTAAAATTTACTTAAGAGAAGCAATAGGTCAAGGAATCATTCCCAAAGTTCACAACAAGAACTAGGAATCATACACCTAGAATTTGGACTAATGAAAGCTGTTGACATCACACTAACTGATTCCTAGAAATCAGTTAAATGGATCTTAGGAGTCACACTCGATTCTAAAAGTTACTTTTAGAAAGAAAGAATCACACTTCCCTGCCAAGAAACTGAGAACATGTGCCTTCTCTCCTTCACAAACTGAAATGTTAGATAAGATTCCTATCAACTAGGTCCTACTGAGACAAGGGCTCTAACCTTTTATAGCCTAATAGATGTTAACAACTAACCTAGCAGGGACTTAAAATAAAGATATTATAGTTTAATTTCTAAAAACGAAAACTGACAAGTAAAGAAATTGAGTAAAACTGCCTGTGGAGGAAAATAACACCTAATCTGATTCCTGCTCCCATCAACAGTTGTTTATAATGCAATTACCCCTTGGTCTTATGTCTCTCTAAAGTTATTAATCAGAATTAAATTGGTGTTATACCAGACTTTTGTTTTCTTTCATTTAAGTTGGTTGATATATGATTCAGGCCCAAGAAAAGTAGCCTTTCATATCCCACTGAAGATGATGAAGATCTTGGAGAGGAGGCAGATGAGGTAGTGCCAGATGGCGTTAAAGAGGTGGAAAATGCTAAGATAAAACTTGAACAAAAAGACAGGGAGCAGAACTTGGTTCTTAGTGACATCAGGGTGTTGTCTCTCCATTCTGATAATTCTGGAGACACAAATTCAAGAAAGGAAGGTGACTTGTGGATGATCTCTGGTGGAAAACCCTCTCTGGTAAGAAGCAGAATTGGTATTGACTTATAATATATAAATGATTGCCTTCATTTAAATTGTAGAAGGGCCCTAAAGTTTAGTGTGGTGTATGCTTCGGCTCAGAGTTCACAGTGCCTTAACACTTTATTCCAAAATGACTTTTTTTCGGATCTTATGTTATGCTCAATAAATGTTTTGGCACATTCTTTAATAATGTTGACATATTGATGCTTTTTCTCTTCCAATGTTCTGCCATTATGGCATGTCAATCCTTCATTACATGACAGTACAAGCTTGGTTACTGCAGGTACAAGGACTGAAAAGGGAGCTTGTGAATGCAAAAAATGCTAGGAAAATGGCATCTACATCGTTAAGGACGGCTCTGCAGGATGCTGCCCAACTAAGACTAACGGAGAAGGAGAAAAACAAAAGTCCATCCTATGCAATGCGCATATCTATGCAGATAAATAAAGTTGTTTGGAGCATGCTCGTTGATGGTAAATCTTTTGCTGAGGCTGAGATAAATGATATGGTAGGTGTCTAAAGATGCTGGTAGAGGCATTCTTCTTTTCTTATGTCATTTCATTTTTATTTTCATTTCTTTTATTTTATAAATGCTTTAGTATGAATCAGAATCTTAATTCTCATCACTAAACATGTGGATTAGAGGTGACTAAATATATGTTTCCTCATTTTCTTCCCCAAAAGCTCTTGACTTTTTTATTGGTATCTTAGTCCAGTTCTGAGGATAAACAATGGCCTCTTTTGAGACTAGAAAATGTGGTCTGAAGTGCCTTGGTATTAGCAAACTCTTTGGACAGGCGCTACACCTTTAATTATTCCATTAAATATCTTTCATAATAATATTTCCTCATTACGACAATCTTCTTGGCCATAAGATGTCTCCAATAAACTCTTACTGGCTCATATTTATTTCAAGGATATAACGCACACAATTTAATTGTATGCTTTTCTTTCTTTATTTCCAGATTTTTGATTTTGACCGGGATTACAAGGATGTTGGTGTTGCTCTGTTTACTACAAAGTATTGTGTTGTGAGAAACTGTTTACCCAATGCCAAATCTGATATGGTTTTGTCAGCATGGAATCCTCCACCAGATTGGGGAAAGTATGCACATTTCACTTATCTTTTCTGTATTTATTATGTGATCATTTTGTAAATTAGGGTTGGTCTCCTCTTATAAACATGCAGAAGTTTTTCTTTCCTCTGAAGTAGGTGATTGGGCGTCCTTGTGTGATGTATATATCAACAAAAGTCCAATCCAGCTTTGCATGCATTTATGTTATAGTCCATTTGGTTAGTTGTGATGGACCACCTATTGCACCATTTCAGTATTCTTTCTTTCTCTTATGATTGGACCCAATGGATAGAATAGGCATTATGTTGCTGCAGCTAACATCAGTCAGATAAGTAGTTTTGCTTAATTTGCACCCCTCCATTTCTGAGACTAGTGTAAGCAATGAAACACCTAAAAGGTGCAGGTTTGCAGGCAGTTGTGCATGTTTTGGTGTATGTGTGAGGGAGATAGAAAGTCAAGAGTCTACATGCATATCTCTAATCCCACTAGCAGCTTCACCCCCTCTTCCTCACACCAAGTTTGTTTAGTAAACTGAAAGAGGCTTTTGTGTTTACTGGTTCATCCACATGCATTACAAGCATATAAATAATTTTGTTTACATTTGAAATGAAGTTTTACATGGTAAGTAAATGTTTGGATCAGAAAGAGCAAAAGAAATCTTTGAAGACTCAATGTGTTGTAATTCATGCCTGCTCAATTTATGGCCAGTTTTTTTCTTTATTTAAAGCTACATACCGGCGTACTTCCCATTCAAACATTTGTAATATGTTTTGATTTTCATGAGAAGTTGCTCAGTCAGTGATCATCTTTTGTTTTATCCGAAGCAGGTTGCTTCTTAGTCTGAGTCTTTCTTTATACGTTCTTTGTGTGCTGGCCATGAGAAGTTATGGTAAATGTTTAAGTTATAAGAATAGTAACATACTTCTGTGGAATTTTAAGCTGAAGATTACATTTTAAGTTGAAATTAAGTTTTTGGTTCTGTAATACAAATTATCTTGCTTCAGTCATCCTTCTTTTGCGAAGGCACATGGATTGCTTCAGTCATCCTTCTTTATACGTTCTTTGTGTGCTGGCCATGAGAAGTTATGGTAAATGTTTAAGTTATAAGAATAGTAACATACTTCTGTGGAATTTTAAGCTGAAGATTACATTTTAAGTTGAAATTAAGTTTTTGGTTCTGTAATACAAATTATCTTGCTTCAGTCATCCTTCTTTTGCGAAGGCACATGGATTGTATCAAGATTTACAGTAAACTGACGGCTGTGTATAGAAAAATAGTTGACAGCATTCTCTATTAGCACTTTAATTTAATCCTTTTTTAGATGAGTGGTTTGCAGAAACTTCGAGAAAGTAGGGTCTCAAACAACTGATCAGCCTAATATATTTATTCCAAGTGGAATTTGCAACCTTATACAATGACTAAATGTTGTGTTCAAATTACCAAAATTTTTACACAGTTTATACTACTGAGTACTGGTAGTCATTGAGCTTTGCTTGCTCATGAGCCAGCATTGCATATTTTGATAATTCCAGATTATTTTGGCGGTTCTTTTGAACTCTTTTTCAACTTTAGTTGCTTGAGTAATATTGTAATCCTTTCCACACAAAACTGTTAACTGCTCTGTTGGCCACAGAAAAGTGATGCTGCGTGTAGATGCAAAGCAAGGAGTCCCAAAAGATGGTATATCTCGTATTGAACTTTTCCAGGTAATTCTCTCTCTCTCTCTCTTCTCTGTGCATGTTTTCCCATTTCATCACTGCCAGTAGAAATAAACTGCAAGCAGCTGGGGTTATATGGAAAGCTTCGAGTTTTAGACTAAGTATGGAATTTAGTTGTAGTAAACACTTGCACAGAAAAAGATGGGCATGAAAAAAAAATATTAGAAAAAGCAACAGTTGAAAGGACAGCTAGGAATCATATCAAGTTTGTTGTGTACTTTTGTAGCAGATAGGTGGCAATAAAAAAGTTTACTTAATAGTTCTATTCATTGGCTTGGATAGTGATGGTTCCAAATTACATGTGTTTATTTCTAGATTCGAGCGTGACAATTAATTTATGTCATCAACATCTTCAAGTTAACTAAATCTTTTTTTCTTTTCTATTTCCCAGAGGAAGGCTTTTCCTTGGAAATGTAGTACAGATATTTGTATTTATCAGTTTCAATTTCTGTTTTATCTTTGCTCATTACAGCCTTTGTGTCCCGCAGGTAGAGATTTACCCACTTAAGATATATTTGACGGAGACAATGTACAGAATGATGTGGGGGTACCTGTTCCCAGAAGAAGAACAGGATTCTCAACGGAGACAGGTTGGTAAATTAACCATTTTGAATTAGTGAAGAAATTCAAATGAAAAAGACAGAAAAATGGCAAGGTCGAGATGTTAGTACCCAAGATTCCTTGGCTAGTGATTTACTTATTTGAGTTGCAGCAAGCTTGGAAGACCACTGCTGTAGCACGGCGTCTTAAGAAAGGTTTATTGAGCCAGGAAGCTCCTGTATCAGGCAGTCAAATTACAAAAGAGACAGAGACCCCATCAAAAATCTTTGGCTCCTCAGCCTCAGAGCTTCGGAGGACATCTTCATTTGACAGAACATGGGAGGAGACTGTTGCAGAATCTGTTGCTGCTGAGCTTGTCCTAGAGGTACACTCAACTGGTGTATCTTCCACGAAAAGTGATCCAGTAGGTTCAGTTGAGCAACAAGATGAATCCTCTAAAGGTAAATCAAAAGATGCCAAGCTTGTGAAGACTGGTCGGTCATCAAGTGAAGAGAAAAAGGTTGGGAAGTCAAATGATGAGAAAAGAGCACGGCCTAGGAAGGTGATGGAGTTTCAGAACATCAAGATTAGTCAGGTCGGTTGAGTATGACTTTATCATTGCATAAAAAATAATTGAATATTTCTTACCCAAAAACAACATAATCTTGTGTAGGTCGAGCTCCAGCTAACTTATGAAAGCTCAAGGTTCAATTTGCATGAGCTAAAGTTACTGATGGACACATTTCACCGAGTTGAGTTCACTGGGACTTGGAGGAGATTGTTTTCGCGAGTAAAGAAGCATGTTGTCTGGGGAACTCTCAAGTCTGTTACAGGCATGCAGGTAATGGATCTCAGTCAAGCCATATTATTAATTGGTACTTCTGCAAGCTTTTATTTCATTCTGTTACATGTGATAGAAGTTGAAGTTGACTATTTCCCTCGTACTTGAACCAACCCCCTGTCTAGTTATTGGCAGATCTACAAAGAGAATGTGAAGTGCTATGTCAAGGATCATCTTCTTTAGCCCAATCTTTCTTCTAATCTTTTTATTCCAATTCTTTAACTCAATCTTAAGTGCTGACACCACAACTTATACCAGTTGCTTTTCCTCCTTATTTTCAAAATTTGAAAGTCGTTTTCATTTACTTTAACTTTGCTACCACCTTCAACATCGTGCAAAATCAACAAAATATTGTCTTGATGTCCTAAGCATGTAATTAAATATCAGCACATTTATCATTGCTTGAGCAATATTAAATGGCAGCTTAAATCCTTTTAAAATTGATTTTAAGATGATTTTGGAACTTCAAAGGGAACTATTAGATGTATATCATTACAAGACTTTCCCTCCAGTGGTGAGCTGATCAAAGCTGTTTGAACCTTCTCCTATGGCATTCTGCACTAATTTTGCAGGGTAAGAAATTTAAAGACAAAGCTAATAGTCAAAGGGAGCCCATTGGGTCTGGTGTTCCAGAGAGTGAGCTTAATCTTAGCGACAATGAAGGAGGTCATGCAGGGAAATCTGATCAGTATCCAAACTTTTTAAAGCGTCCAAGTGATGGAGCAGGTGATGGATTTGTGACTTCCATAAGGGGTCTGTTTAACACTCAGCGGCGAAAGGCTAAGGCCTTTGTGCTGCGGACAATGCGGGGTGAAGCAGACAATGATTTCCAAGGTGAGTGGAGTGAAAGTGATGCAGAGTTCTCTCCATTTGCTAGGCAACTAACTATAACAAAGGCCAAGAGACTTATCAGGCGGCACACAAAAAAGTTTCGTTCTAGAGGACAGAAAGGTTTGTCTGGCTTTCTTGTATTTCTTGTAGTCCTTCTGTTCCTATCTGAAAGGAAATAATTAAACTGAATTAGTAGTTTGGACCTCATTAACCACCATAGTCTGACCCGCTAAAATGAGTTATAAAAAGGTTTGAGCCAAAAAGAAGAAAAGGAAGAAAGAAAAATCACTGAACAAGGAAAATGGTAATGTTCATCCTTAGGCAACCCTGAATAAAATCCCAGACTGCTGACTTTTCCTTTTGAGCATAAAACTTTTCAACAAAAGGCATAGATATAATGGGAATGATGGGCTAAAACGTGCATCAAGTCTTTTACAGGCGTGGAATGTCTATAGAACTCATTTTAGGTGCGTGCATTTGCTTGGACACTATCCACATCTTTTGCAGCCCATGTCAAGCATTATGGCTCTCTGCGTACGTGGTTATTGGCAATAAGACTTAACATTTCATTCGATGACCAGGTTCGTCCTCGCAGCAAAGAGATTCACTTCCATCATCGCCAAGGGAAACCAGCCCATTTGGAAGTGATTCTTCCAGTGAATCTTCACCTTACGAGGACTTTCATGAGTAGCTGAAAAGAGAGTTTTGGAAAGGCTTTGGGTGGAGTATGCAGGACAGTTGGATATTGGGGCAAGGCAATTTGTTTCACCACTTGAATTGGAGTTTGAGTCAATAAATCGCCTCCAAATTATAACAGGCCAGGGGACGGTACAGATCGAATACAGTATCCTCTAACGTGATTGGCTACTGGTGAATTGAACACGGAACCACTTCTTCAATTAAGTCAGTGCCGTGAGACCTTGATCTTTTGTCCTTCATCTTCAAACAGTCGCGGCTATTTGTACAGTTCTCTGATAGTATGACTTCTGGGTAGATTATAAAATCCCATGCAAGCTACCAGAGGCCAACAATTTTGTATATGCACCGAACTATTGATTCAGATATGAATAATTGTAGAAATCGCCTCTCAACGCTCAAGAATTAGGGGTCCTGTGCGCCAGAGAAAAATACATGTAAATGTCCGCTTCTGAGGATTCATTTTGCCTTCAATATGTAAACGTTCGACAATTCTAGCAGCATCTTCTTCGACATCCCCTTACTATTTGCTTGCTATGTTGGATGATACTAAAGGTAGAGACTTGCCGGGACAAGAGTATTAGGGAAAATAATGAAATTATTAGGTAATATAATTAAACACTTTCGGAAATAGATATTCTAATATTTTGTACTTCGGACAATTAGAAATTCAACTATCATTGTTAGTTCGTTACCCTTCAATCGAGATGAGAACTGGAAAGTTGATGTCAATAATTACAAGAAAACGTAAAGTTATAGAAATTTGTTCTAATCACTTCTCAGAAGCTATTAGCTAAAATAATCAAAATCTATTGATGAGACTTTGGTAGCCAATCAAACTATACACATTTCAAAATAGAATAAGTCAAATGTTTAAGTCCTAAATTCCTAAATAAATGTAAACTTAAGTAAAGCTTTAGTAGAATTATTTTTATCAGGTTTATCAAGTTAATGTTGACACCTGAGTACACTACAATCTAGTGACAACCTAATGAATTAATCACATATGTACTTTGTAAAATTACAGAGACATATTTAACAAATCATACAGAAACAAGATCCAAATATCAAAATGAAGCATCGCCCTATAATCTGGAACCAGCTGAATGGTACATTAGTCTGCCGCTATCAGATCGCCCTTCGATCTAATGTCAAGCCTGTTGCCAATTACAACTTGAGAATTTGCTAACACGCACTCATTACGAGGGATCAGCAACTTCACCTTGGGTAGGGAGCCAAAAGGGCATAATTAACACTCATTTTCAGTGATTAGTTTAGTCCTTAAATTCTCCAATCTCCCAGTTACGTCAGGGAAGCTGATTCTCTCACCGTCTAATCAAAATTAGCTTGAATATCCAGGTCTGTGTCTGAAGGATTAGTAAGCTCAACCAGTGGCTCCTGTAAATAACATCACATTGTCCATGAGATGATTCAGTCTCATGCATATAATTTACAGGTAGCTCAGACACGGGTGACAAGATATGTTGAACCAAACCATAAATGGTTATCTTTGAGATATCATTTACAAACAACTCTCTATTGTCTGTAATTATGATGATACAACAACCATGAGATAGAGCTGATAGCCAAAAACCAATATAATTGGAGAAGCTGAAGCTTGCTTTTTCAGATTTTCATAATAATAGCTTTTTCCTCATAATACTTGGGTAAACATATGCCTTGTTACTAAACTCTATGTTAGAAGGTACAAGTTTTTATCTTTTTCACAAACAAGGATAATGCACAGAACTTGTATCATCCCTCGTGTAACACCCCATTCAGAAAAACTAAACAAAAATGCCATCTAAGAGATTGTTCATTAGACATCTATCTTACCTGGTCATCAACGTCTGCCGCGGAATGGACAACTCCCATTGGCAAAGTGTTTGTTCGATCTTCAGCAGCTTCTTGCAAAACCTAATACAAGATGATGAATCAAGTTGCTAATCGCAACTAACAATAATTAACATTTTCCTAAACAGAAGAAAAAGGCCCACCTTACCAGCAAACACATCAGAAGAGAAAATTCAAGATAAAATGAGCAAAGGAAACATCCAAATGGACGGGGAAAAACAAGAAAAACCGCTCCAACATTCTGTCTAAGCTGAAACTATAAAGGGCTATAATGACACAGCATTACTCCAAAATCAATCAAGATGAACTTCCGGTTATATGGCATGAACACATTTTAACCAGAATACAAATTGAGTTCAAAAGTCAAAACTCATGTATGTCAAGTCTAGGATGAGAAGCATACTTCTTCATCTGGGTTGGAAAATTTCTTTGAACCTTCACTAACAACCTTCGAAGGATCTTCAGAAGTTCCCTGCAAACCCCACAAATTAATTTAGAGAAGAAAAAAGAACATCTCATTTAAGCAGCAAGAAAATTTCAGTGGGTAGGAAAGTGTTGTACATGCTCATCCTGGCGGCCAGAAAATTCTCCTCCCATGACTGAAGGTTTAACATCTATGGGTGTTCCCTGCAGGTCTCATATAGGAATAAACTAGTGAGATCAACCAAAGCACCAACCCCAGGAAACCCAACACTGTATATCTACAAGAGGGATAAGATAACTATGAGCTCCAAAAGATTCAGTAAAAAATTAAAACATAGTAGCTTGGTAACATAGTCCATCAAAATAAGTTCGTAAAACCCAAGACATAGATAACATAGTCCCATACCAAAAATAGTGATAACATAATCAGGATAAATTCATTACTCCAAGACCCACTGTTCAGATAACTGGAATTTCAATAACTATAAAAAGTTCTAATTTCCTTTTTTCAATCTCAAAGACTTGATTTTTAATATCAAGCTAATATGTTCAATTTTTTATATTATTATCAATGCCTTGGATGATGACTAAATAATTAACATCAAGTACAAAATTGTCACTATTGCTAAAACCATGAAAGGTTATATTGCTTGTGTCTTGGTATTCTCAGATTTATTGCCTGTGTACTCTTTCAGCCATTTTTAGTGAAAAACTAAAACAAACCTCAGAAAACAGAAGAATGACAGGAAGAAGCAGACGTAGAAATATTGCAAGACAATGGGGACTAAACAGGACCAAAAGGCATCCAGTGAAGAAAATCTGGTTGTTTAGCTTTACAAGAAACAGAGAATACGAACATAATCAATAAAACAAATGAGATCTAAATGAAAGAAAAGGTAAAAATCAAGAATGAATTCCACATTCAACAAAATTCATTAATCAAAAGCGCCTAATTTTGGTTGAAAATGATTTGATATGTATCCACTTTTGGTTAAGTGTTGTGATAGGAGCCCTGATTAGAAAATAACGCAACCGAAGAAATAGGGAAAAATTCTAATAGAAAGGATCGCAAGTATCT
>JAOSBL010000002.1:4397293-4408323 GCA_027568915.1 Erythroxylum roraimae
CTCTCTCTGTAACTAATTCCTAACCACTAGCCTATGTGGCATATGTATATATTCCCTACCCCATCGTACCCCTACGGATGTAGGTCTGAATGGCTTAGTGGGCTGATTACTAATACTAGTCATGCTGATAATTAGGAAGGGTGCTAACAGAATGCATGCATGACTAGTTTTTTTCCTGCAGAAGACCTAAATTCATCAAGAATGCATGAATAAATAGTTTGTAAAATAGATATAACACCCTTGACAACGCGAAGGAGCGATTAAAACCTGACATTACATGATGCCACACAGGACTAAAAGGCCAAAAATAAAAATTTTGAAGCGAGATTCCAACCCAATCTAAATCAAAATCACCAAAATGGATCTTTAGCGCACTTCTTAAAACAGCAGACCAAATATAAAAAAATTCCAAACCCATCTAAGAGGCTCATGATTTTGAGCTAAAAGGATCTAGACTCAAGAGGACACAAAACAAATGACCAACAGAGGTTATTCTCAATGGCAGGGCCTCCCAACCCTACAGCTTCCAACTGCATCACTCAACATAGAGATCCTGAAAGTAATTATGGTTTGAAATTATGTATAAGTGAGGTGTTTTTTTATTGCTTGCGAGCTCCACAAATGCTCATAAAACCAACATGAATTAGCATTTGGAAGTCAAGCAGAAATCAATATAGGAATCCAATAAGCATAGCTTAAACGAGTAACTTGCATCAAGCTGCATACCTAGCAGCTGCCTAAGCTGGTCTTTCACCAATCTACTTAATAGTAGAAACAGACAATTATCTCTTATGATATAAAGACGAGCTAGAGTCGTAGGTCGCATACTGATCCAGAGCAACGTAGAGAATATTTGTGAGATTCTTAATTTCCAAGTAGGTTCAATTTTGAATAAAACCAACTCTGCATGTTTTTGTGTTCATGATTCAGCAATCATAGTTGACCATCTAATCATTCCCACTTATTCAACATAAAGCTTGAATGACTGCATTGCCCTACTTTTGATAATTTCCTTGACCTAACTTATTCAAGGTTCTACAGCTTACATTAGTAATTCCACCTTCTACTACATCTCACAATAATGTTGTCATCGTTGAAGCTCTAAGAATTTCAGTTAACTAGAAATTTCTTACCGCTTACCATCTTCTGATGTTTCCGTTATTTTTACCATAAATTAGTACAATCCCCTGGGCTACCTTATCTAATTCCCTAGTTGATTTACCTTAATTCCTTGACAAGCATTCATGCAATAATCATTACTTGTTTTATCATAGTTGGATCTAAATAAATGATAAATAACTAACAATTCTAACCAACAGGAAATTTTTTTAATGTAGTGCAGATTGCAGAAATGACTAAGTAGGTGGTATGACTACATGGCACACCTGGATACTAACAATAGGAAAAACAACCCACCGAATAGCTACAAAATGAAAAAAGCCAAGCACAAAATTCTGAGCCAAGAATGTAAAGGAGAATAACTGTTCTTAAGAATATAGTCAACTAGGTACTTACTCTATTTGCCCAGAAAAGCCCGCAAGCATTGCAAAGAGATCTCGGACCAGCAGGACCACGGCGCATCATTGGGGTGCATTTTGAACTAATCCCACAATGTGTACAACTAGCAAATGGTGTCACAGTAACAACAAATCAATACAAAGATGGGATTTTTAATAAGGACAAATAATATAAAGACAAAAATAAAGTAACTGATCCCAAAAGAAATTGATTAATCCTTCAAATGAAAGAGAAACCATTTTAGTAAGAATTAGAAAAAGTAATATAGAAAACAAGGAATTTGCATTACTAAAATTATCTTCATCATTCAAAACACCTTTTTTCCTATTTTCTTTGCTAAATCTGCCATGTTTCTGTGGAAGATACTATAATTGGCTATATCATGCTCTGAATATATGTATGCAACTCACGAGGTCTCCTGGGAGCTGTCATCTTGCCCTGAATCCTGAGAGCCAGCCCATCCATCAGCTCCCTCAGCTTTCTTTGAAGAAGTAAATTGACCCTTGTTACGCTGCATCCTGAGTTAACTCACACATATGAGATGGCACAAATCACAAAAATGGAAAGGAAAATATTATTAATGCATGTCTGTCAGTATCCCCCAAGTAATCCATTTTATCAAGCAATTTTGAAGAGCATAGAATGGTATAATAAGAGAGAATTCCTCAACCTATATACCTACTAAACAGTTTGGCTTGGTACATCTGAATAAGTAAAAGACACAGCATTTCTTATGTAATTACTAAGATCTAAACTCCAGTTGATGGGGAGGTACTTACGATAGGCAAGCCCTCATAACTTTATCGTAAAGCAAACCCCTGATGGTTATTCTAAAATATCTTTTACGAGAATGGGAATATTTGTTACTTTCCAGAGGATTACTTAGCTCACTTTGGACCAGCTTTCAACGAAACATAACAAGTGGTCCAGAGATACTATGGGTTACAACAATTTGCAGCTTTCAATAAAAGCACCAAAGAATTAGTTCAGCCTAACACAGGCCAAAAAGAAATATAGATCTCGTAATTTATCTGTATGAATAAGACTTTCTGCCACCTAAGAAGGATTCAACTTGAGGAAGAAAAATGTAAATCCACCAATCCACTTCTCAAAAAAGAAAATCAACAAAAGATTGAAGAATATGCTGCAATAGGACCAAATGAACTTTGTTATTCTGATACATCATGTCCAATATCTTCCATTTGCTTCATTTAAAATTCAAACAAGACAATCAGAAGGCAAGCAAATAAAAACCTCAATCAGAAGTAAAGTTATGGTATAGCTGGATCCTAACACTAGGATTCGCATTTGAACAAGCATTCATTGGCAAGTTTTACTTTATTCAAACTTGTAAATGTGACCTTATACAAATTTAATGCAATTAGATAGCCCAAAATAAGAATATAATAGCTAATATATACAAGCAGTTTCATACTTTAAAGCCATCTGTAAGTCTTGTGAAATTGATTTTTTGAGTACCACAAAAAATATTCATGGCATACTTGTCAGAAATAGTAATATTTACAATTTATGCACTGCAAGTATGTAACCTAAATGCAGATTACAAAACTTTAAGGACAAAAGCTGACCTTAGTGCAACCTCTTGACGGACACCGTATCTAACTTTTTTGTCAAAGCATCTCTCTCTCCTCTTCTGTCGGAATCTGTGCAATGAGGCAGCTCTTTGTGGTTGTGAACAACGCCCTGGATAGTCCACAATCATAGTCTACAAAATGATTGGGAAAAAGGCACAATCATCAGGGCACTAAACATTAACAAATTCTATATCTACTCATACAAACTGAATTGCCTAGAAACCCAAAAAGCGAATACCCTCTGGCCTTGAGACGTTGATTCCAATCCATGGGAACCTGATGTTAGTTCACAGCCACCCAGTAATAGAAGAACCGCCTGCACCTGAAAATCAATACACAACTTGACTAAGATGATAGATTTCAAAAGAGACCAAATTCTCCTATTTAGTCGATACGTGGAGAAAAAGCTACAACAATCAATTGCAACTGAAATAAATCTCAAGTTTCATTAATCTTCACTACCCCAAGCCTCATATTCACACTATACCAGGTTTATATAATCCTGAGCTCTCAATTACAGAAGTTTTACACGAAACCCTAAATCAAGGAATTGACGGGCCAAAACACAACACCTTATCAGGAGTGACGTCGTTGAACACATAAACTTGGCCACGAAACGTCAAAGTAAGCTGGCTCGAGACATCGTTCCGTTGAATCGCAAGGTCCGACACGGCGCCGCCATACGCGGAATCCGGTGACACATCATCAACGGAGACGATGCTGCCGGTGGCGGGACCATCCTCGTAGCTCATATGATGGTGATGATGCTGGTGGTGGGGATGATGGTGGTCAATGGAGTCGCCAGGGACGGCGACGCCTTCTTCATCGTCGCCGGTGATCGGATGTGGAATGTTCGTATGTTGAGAGTGAGCATACATTGGCAGAACTCAATAGAATATGAACGAAATCTGAAGCCTTACAAAGAAACCATAGCCATAGGAAATCCGGGAATTGGATAGTCAACCTAGCCCTAACCCTAACCCTAAGTCGGTGAAAATGAGTAGAATTCAGCGAAATCGATGAGAGAAAGTGAGAGTGAGAATATAATTTGTTTTTTTTTTTTCAATCATATTATTAATGTGTAATGATGTGTCAACGACTAAGGAAGCGTCCGTGAGAAGAATGTGCGTTTTGTATGTAACGTGCCACGTATGCGCCGTTGTACGATCATAAAAATGTTTTTTTTATTCAGATTCATATTATAAATAAATTTTAATATATAATATAAAAACTAAACAAGTTCCAAACCTTATAAACGGAATTAAAATTTGTATGATAAGTTGGATTTATATTAATATTATGTTATAGTATTCTATTAAAGTTTAAATCAAAATTGAATTTCCATACTTATTAATTTAAATAAATTTTATATTTTATTATAAATTCTCTTAAAATGATGAATTTTTATTAAGTTAATTGAATATTACAAATAATTTTAAATAAAGTAGTCGTTTTCGTAATATTAATTTTTTATAATTAGTTAGATGAACATTATTATTACAAAGTAAATTATATGTTTATTAAATAAATAGCATATTAACAGTCCCTTGTGTCATATTATCTCATCCACTACATAAACTTGATTGATGACAAAAGAATAAGGAAAAACACTGGTTTTTTCAACGTAGGACTCTATGACACGCTGATTAAAAGAAGAATGTTCAACTATGTATATTTTGCCTATTGTTTTCCCAACGACTATTATTATGTCATCAGTCTTTAGGTCCTACAGAAGACAACAAAAGGGATAAAAAGATAATTTTGATATGTGTCGTCGTTGTTAACTACATGTAAAGCTTTGGTTAAGGTAAGATTATAGTCCTATCTAGTAGATAAATAGGAGTTAGTTGAACAGTTGTCATTTTTTTACATCCATACACATGTGATTGGAAGCTCCAATGTCTATAATCTAAGAGTCAGTTTCAATTAATTTAAGAGAACTACAAGAATGGTATCAGAACCGAGTTATTTAAGAGAGCTAGTAGTTTTCGTTAAATGAGTATATCATGGGATAACATGTTAAGTCACATCCGTTGAACAAATCGATATCAAAAAGATTTTGAATACTTTCTCATTTCAGTAACCGCAACTCATCATTGGTTATATACAACATTCAGTCTACTAACCGTTTAACAGAATAACTGCTACACAACTCACTCATTTACGTGGAAAAATAAACGAATGAGTATATCACGAGAGGTGACATGTTAAGTCACACCTCCGGTATCTTAGCGAAACTTCTATTGAGTGTTGATGACGACGATGAAACAACATATTAACATAAATACTTACACAGTAAGTAAAATTTTTATAAAGAAAATGATAAGAATATTTTATAAAAATTTTATTAAAAACTTATTTTACTTAAATAAGTTGAATCTGTAGTTAATTTTATTTATTTCAAATAAAAGATAAGAAAAGCTCGAAATTTGCTCCCACAACATCAACGTTTCCAATGAAAAACCGGTGCTTCTTTTGTAGCTAAATTCCCTTTCAAAACATGTTACTGTGTTAACAAATCGCCAAGTGTTTCTGCAGTTCATCAGAATAGCCAGGAGTAGAGCGGTCAGATGATTCAGCTCCAGGTTGAAGTAGACTCGTTCCAATCGAATGTACCAACAAACTAGGATGTGCAACAGCAGCAGGAGACCGAAAAATCAAGGATGTGTCTGAGATCAAAGAATGTGTCTGAGAAGAAGAATTATTGCAAGATACAGTGGGAAAGTCCTTGACAGAACAGGTGCAGATATGCTGAGAAAAGAAAAACAAGAAGAATCAAATATTGCTAAAACATATTTCAAATCGCTACGTTGTTACTACCTAATTAGTCCATTCAGACCTTTAGAAAACTCCATGCAATAATACCTTAAACCTTGAGTTCAATCCTTCGTTGTAAAAGTAAGCAAAAGCTTCCAATTTGAGAATAGGGAGTGATAGCCCAATTTGAAGATCGTCTTCTTTGTCTAAAAATTCACCTCAGATAAAAGTAATTGTAGTTACATTAGATAACCTTATACTTGTATCAACTTATCTTACTTTAGATAATATCATATCTCTGTTAGATTATTTAGTGGCCCATCTCACTTATAGATTTGAGTTCAATGAAAAAAGCCTAAAATATGGTTATTAGGTATTAAGGAGTTGACCTCAAATGGGTCCATGACCTTTTCCCATTCTCCTTTAAAAATAAACTGCAACAATAGACATGTTGGTTGGTTGTTCATATGTTTTAGAAAACTATCAAGAGAGGTTTCTGAACCATTGAGGAAACTAATCAAAGAAGATAAGATAGAGAGGGAATCAATCCTTACAAACACTATTATGAATTTAGGTATGACTTAATAGATGGATCCATAAATGTCTTTCAATTAGTATCAAAGTCAAGGTGTTGCATTATTTATTGTCTGTCGTCATCAACTATTCGTTTCGTTTCTAGATTTAGAATGGTTGTTTTTCTGTATTTGTAATGGCATTGCTTTCTTCATATACGACATCTTAAACTGCCATGAATGGAACTACCATAAACAAGAACACAGAAATAGAAACGAACTGCAAACATCTGATTTTGTACTTGTATTCTCGTAAATTTCTTGATGAATTTCGGTGTTGATCTGTATGGAATGGGACAAGTTATTTTTGGATGTTGATAGCATCAGTTTTCTAAAGACTTGAATCCCATTCTTAATGCTTGACCGAAGCGAAATATAGATGGATGGTTTAGAGTGAGAAACTCACATAAGTTTAGAGTGAGGAACACTCAGAATTTTGTTGTTTTGACCACCAAATAAGTAAATGGTGGATGTCATTATTGTTGGCTCAAGCCAATAGAGGATTCTGGAAAGGAATTGCAAGAAGAATCCATGAAAGAAAGAAGATGTTAGAATTTAAAAAAAAATGTATGAAACGACGGGTGCGTGCACAGCATGTGCTTGCAGCTTTTCTGTTCTGCCATGTGAGACGCCTCATCTTCCTCAGGTGACGCTGTACGCTAGTTTTTTTAATTAATTTTATGGGTTTGAATATTGTTCCTACTTAAGGTATTTTATTTTTGGTCATAATTCAATTAATTAATGAATTATGAGTTAGTTAATTTAGGTTTATATGTATAAAAGTTACGCATATGTTTGCTAAGCATAATATAATTTTGTGTCATATTATGTTTTAATTGGTACTTTAACGATTTATATTATGTCATGCTTGGAATTACATTTTCTTATTATATGTTGAATATACTACATGACATTATGGTAATTTTGAATAGTTTGTTAGTCACCATTTATTAGTCACCAAAGTGACCAAACTAATTAAATTAAAATTTGTCATTTATGATAATTGTCCAATTAAATGTTTATTGTATAGAAAGCTTGTTAGTCACCAAAGTGGCCTAGCTTGGAAATTTTAATCATTTAATTGTGAATGTTTCAATTGTTTATTATGATATGATGCTAAAATGACATAAAGGTTGTACTGAACAATTGAGATTATTAATTATAACACTAGGAGGTCACCCAAAGGTGGACCATTGCTTATAATTAATGACATTAAAGGGACTTATTAACATTTTTTGTTTAATATGATTGTATATCCAATGATAACATGCATGTTGACTAGAATATGATTGATTGTCCATTATAGTAAATTTTATTGGCATCATTATAGGTTACAACTATGTATTTAAATATCACCCAAAAGAGAATTTTAATACAAAATCAAAGTTATTATTAGTTTGAATCCATTTAAGTCTACTCAAAGCATTAATGCGTGGGCTATATGTTGTATTTGCAGCATCTATTAATTTGTTCGCTTTAGGAAATGGCTTAATCAAGTTTAATGATCTGAATTATCCAGATTGGTCCGATCGAATCCAGTTCGAACTAGGAGTAATGGATTTGGACTTGACCATAGTTTCAGACGCAAGGCTCGCAGCCATAACTAAGACTAGTTCTGAAGCTGATAAGTCTTATTATGAGGCTTGGGAACGGTCTAATAGGTTGAGCTTGAATTTGATGTGAATGATGATTAGTGAAAATGTAAAGTTGTCAATGCCTAAAACGGACAATGCAAAGGAGTTCATGTTGAAGCTTAAGGAATACTCCCAATCTGATATAGCTGACAAGTCCATAGTAGAGACCTTAATGAGTGAGTTGACGACCAAAAAGTTTAATTGATCACAACCTATTCATGATCATGTAACACATATATCAAATCTAGCTGCAAAGTTGAAATCCATGGGTATGGATGTAAGTGAGTCCTTCCTTGTACAGTTCATTATTAGCTCACTTCCTCTTGAGTTCGGCCAATTCCAGGTGAATTATAACACCATTAAGGAAAAATGGAACCTTCAAGAGATTAAAGCCATGTTGGTTCAGGAGGAAGGGAGATTGAAGAAAATGAAGGAACACTCCATTTTTCTCACGTTTCATCAAGGAGCTAATAGCAGGAAGAACAAACCAAGAAAGAAAGGCAAAGATAAGGACAAAGCTCTCAGCAAAGTTAATGAGGTTCGAATCCATAAAGATAAGAGGTGCCACTTCTGCAAAAATCCTGGTCACTTTAAGAAGGATTGCCCTAAAAGAAAGGCTTGGTTCAAAAAAAAGTACATATTATGTCTCAGTATGTTTTGAATCAAATCTTATTGAAGTACCTAATAATACCTGGTGGTTAGATTCTGGTGCAACCACTCATGTGTCACATGTAAAATAGGGATTCCTTTCAATCCAGCCTATAAACGAAACTGAAAAGTTCTTGTATATGGGGAACAGAATGAAGGCACGAATAGAGGGAATTGGGATGTACAGATTGATCTTGGACACTGGGTGTCTCCTGGATCTAAACAAATGTCTATATGTTCATGACTGTGCTAGGAATTTAGTTTCTGTTGCAAAGTTGGATGATTATGGTTTTAACTTTAAGATTGGAAACTGCGTGTTTTCTTTATATAAACACAAGTACTATTATAGTTCTGGTACTTTAATTGATTGTTTATATCGTTCCAATCTTGATGTTGATTTTGCTGAATCTCTATTTCATGTTGACCATATTATAGGAAATAAACGTAGTGCACATAAGGAATGCTCTGTTTTTTTTGTGGCATAAAAGATTAGGTCAGATATCCAAGGAAAGGGTACAGAGGTTAGTGAAAAATGAAATTTTACCTCAATTGGATTTTGTTGACTGGGATATATGTGTGGATTGCATTAAAGGTAAGCAAACTAAACATATATCAAGGAATCTAGCCACAAGAAGTGGCGAATTACTTGAATTAATACACACTGACATCTGTGGTCCTTTCGACGTTCCTTCTTAGGGTGGTGAAAAATATTTCATTACCTTTATTGATGACTTCTCACAATATGGTTATATTTATTTGCTACATGAGAAGTCTTAGTCTGTGGACATCCTAAAGGTGCTCATTAATGAGATAGAAAGGTAGTTAGATAGAAAAGTAAAGATAGTGAGGTCTGATAGAGATGGTGAATATTATAAAAATTTTAATGAAAGTAGACAATGTCCAGGTTCATTTGCAAAGTTTCTTGCAAGTTGAGGCATATATGCGCAATACACAATGCCTAGTACACCGCAACAAAATGGTGTAGCTGAAAGGCGAAAGCGTGCTCTTATAGATATGGTTAGAAGTATGTTAAGTTATAATACTGTACCTTTATCATTGTGGATGCATACATTAAAGACCGCTGCGTATCTACTTAATAGGATTCATAGTAAGGCAGTTCCTAAGACACCTTATAAACTGTGGACAAGAAGGAAAACTAGTTTATGACACCTTCAGATTTGGGGTTGTCCGACAGAAATAAGGTTGTATAATCTACATGAAAAGAAGCTTGATGCGAGAACCGTTAGTGGTTATTTCATCAGCTATCCTGAAAAGTCAAAAGGATATAGATTTTATTTTCCTAATCATAGTACGAGAATAGTTGAGTCTAGTAACGCTCGGTTAATTGAGAATGATCCAATCAGTGGGAGTGGAGAATCGCAAAAAGTAGATATTTACGAGGGTCGAGTAGAAACTACTACATCAAATATAATCCCATAGGTTGTTATTTCTCTTGTTGCATCACGGATACGCAATATACCAGAACAACAAATTAATGTTCCAATTCCACAAATTGAACATATTAATAAAGAACCAGCTAGTGATGTTCAAGTTAGAAATGATCAAGTGATGCCACAAGAAGTAGCATTACGAAGGTCTGTAAGGTAGAAAAGACCAACTATTTCAAGTGATTGTGAAGTTTACTCACTTGAACATGAATGTGACTTAAGCATTGATCATGATCCAGTCTCATTCAAATAAGCCATAGAATGTAGCAATTTTGAAAAATGGTTCAATGCTATGAAAGAAGACTTGAAATCAATGGATGAAAACAATGTATGGGAATTAGTTAAGTTGCCAGAAGGTGCAAAGCAAGTAGGCTGTAAATGGATTTTTAAGACCAAACGTGACTTATAAGGCAACATTAAAAGGTATAAAGCTAGACTTGTTGCCAAAGGTTACACTCAAAAGGATGGCATTGACTATAAGAAGACCTTCTCTCCAGTTTCAAAGAGAATTGTTATGGCTTTGATGGCTCATTATGATTTAGAGCTTCACCAAATGGATGTAAAGACCACTTTTCTAAATGGTGACTTGGAAGAAGAAGTTTATATGGATCAACCAGAAGGTTTCATGACCACAGGAAAGGAACGATTAGTGTGTAAATTAAATAAGTCAATATATGGACTGAAACAAGCTTCCCGACAATGGTATCTTAAGTTTAATGATATCATTATGTCTTATGGTTTTGTAGAAAACACCATTGATCGACATATATATATGAAGGTAAGTGGGAGCAAGTTCATTATATTAGTCCTATATGTTGATGATATCCTTCTTGCTGCTAATAATATGGTTTTGTTACA
>JAOSBL010000002.1:4421260-4447985 GCA_027568915.1 Erythroxylum roraimae
GAATTGACATTTCATCAACACCACCAGGTGCTGGATATACTCGGCAATGCTCCAGAACCTTAACCATGTCGTGTTAACTAGACCAGGAAATTGTCTCTCTGTTTAAGGTAGTTGTGTTTCATTTGTGCACGTAGAACTATGTATATAGAGTCACCCTTTGGAGCATGGATTGTATCACATTGCATCTATATGGCAAAATCAGTTATGATTCTTGGTTGATTATAATAATGCATTAGTCGATCTTTGATATTAATAAAAAATGGGCCAATGCAATTGGCTCCGATGATTTTTAATTTTTAAGAATTATTATATATGATAATGGTGAAAAGAAATTTAAATTTGGCGTAATTAACTTTTGAAAAAGTACAAATAAAACGTAATTTCTGAAAAAAAAAAGAGTTTGAGGTATTAATTTTTTAAAATTTTCATTTTAAGAAATTTTAATATTGTAACTTTTTTAAAAATTAAATAATAAAATTTTAAAAAATAAGTAAATGACCAAAAGGTATTTATATCATGTCCCCTGTATTTATATGGCTTTTAAACTTTTACAATTTTTTAAATCCTTGCACGTTTATACGCTCCTACAAACCTGAGAAACATATATCCCATATTTATACAATTCTTAGTCTAAGGATTTGAGGTATTTTTTGATCCTTGCACGTAAAGCTTTTGCTTGTACGCTTGAACAAACGTGAAACACATACTACCCCTTTGACGTATAATAATTTAGCCCATGAATTTTTGGATAGTACTCTCTAGTCTCTACACAATAAAGTTAATATGAAAAAATCAGTACCCATAAGTAATGCAAAGAAATGGTAAATATGATATTGCAAGAAAATAATCGTGTGATTCGCAAGAATTCACTGTAGATTCGCATTTATATTATTAAAAGATCAAAATTATAAATAAACGAACAATCTTTCATATATAATAATCAGCAAAGATTCTTACATTATATACATAATCATATGATACATCAGACATATAGTTTGTGAAGTTCTTTGTTTTTTTTTCTCCCTTTGTTTTGGTCTATGTGGATAATTAACATGAGTTGGACGAACATTATGCGGTAAGTTTTACCATTTTTATTCTTTTTAGCTCTTCAGATTATTTGTTATTTTTAATTATAAAATTGTCAATAGCTTAATTTGAAATGTAATTAAATAAACATAAGCTTATTGCTTATTTTTCTTTCAGGAGTTCTTTATGGTAAATGCAAACGTATTGGAGGTGCTACCAAATGGTTTTGGAGGAAGAGTGAAGGGTCGTGGGTTTGGGTGCAGGGGTTGGATATTTCCATTTATGAATGATCTAAATGCAAGATTGATGAGGGACCTAAAAAAAATGCTTCCAAGGAATGGACAAGCTCATTTTCCTCCAGTTTATCGAAAAGGAGTAATCGAACCAAAAGTGATGCTATAGAGAGAGGCTACTGTTTTATTGAAAAAAACATAGAAAGTATTGTAACTACTCAATATCATGACCAGACCACAGTGAATCAATACATAGAAATATATTTTCGACGCCAAGAAAAATTAGTCAACTCATCAACATAAATCCATCTCAGTCCGTGATCAGATGAGACAGTCAAGACATTTAGCCATAATACAGACCTCTAATCGAATGTACTCAACCATGGCAAAGTGGTTGCCATTCACTTACAACGGGCATTAAAGGCCGATCTGTACAGATTTTTGAGCAATTAACACCAACTATAAGAAGCGGGAAAAAAAAAAAAAGGAAGATACATGCTATTGTTAATACACTGGCCCTACAAGGAAATCATATAACTATGTGCAACAATTATGGTTATTCCTAATTCACCGACGGGCCAACAAAATCTGTAAAAGATAGAATTGCTTGCCTCTGAAGTGTCGCATGAAGGATACCGTGAATACTGTGAACTTGAAGCTTTGATGGTTTTAATGCTTATACCGGCAGGACCCATCACTGTCTTCACAAACCTAAGAAAATCTGTTCAGTGGTCAAAGGTGGCCAGATGTTCTGGATATCTAGCTTGTGTAGCAGATAGCCATGCGCTCTCCATCTTTTGTATATGCTCCTGTAAAGAGATGACCCAAATTATCTTAGACCATCTTGAACAAAGCACAGATTTAAGTCTCCAATGAAAGATGACTCGATTCTTGTTCTAATAAGATTCCTCATCCAAATGCTCATACAAAATAGGCAGAAAGTTAAAGAATACCTATTTCTGGATTTTCTCTCAGGAAATAGGGTAGGCTTTTTACAGGAAATGCCAAAACCTTTTCCCAATCAAAACTGACCTAATTAAGATTTAATTTGGCTTGAACATCATATAAACATAACAACAAAAGCAGCACTATACCTGAGATAAACATACATGACCAACAGAAGTTGATAAATCGACAGTTCTGATCTTTAATAGTACATTTGTCCCCCTACAGAAGTTCTCAATTTCATGCTTCGAGTAGCAGTTGCTCGGCGAAGTTGAGGATTCTCTATAGAGTAGACAAGAATGCTTCCATCTTTGGTCCCAGCTAAGAAGCATTCTTCTGGGGTAACAGTAAGGCATGTAATGATCTTTCCAACACCACTATATCTTTTCACAACATCAAGTGTGTTCATAGAGCGGACAACTATCTGTCCTTGGTCACCTGCACAGACTAAGAAATCACCACATGCACTGAGTTCAACGCCATTAAGGCGTCCATTAGATTCACAAGTGGCAAGATGCTTTCCGTTGATAGAATACAAATTCAGACTCAAATCATCATCTGCATAAAATACCAATCGTCCGTGTCGAGAGGCGACAAGCTTTGACAAGGCACTGCTCGATGGATGGCACAAGGATCTTACATATCTTCCCTCCCTCAAGGTATGAAAAACACAAGTTCCATCCTTTGAACCACTGATGACTAAATCAAGCTCCACGCTAACAAATAAGCATGTTATTATATCATCATGCCCGCATAGAATATGGAAGGGAGTTTCAGCAATGACACAATCTTTACGGGATTGTTCTGCCTGCACATTTCTAACCCGCTTTTCGAGAGTTCTGGCACGAACTTCCCACACCATGACAGTGGTGTCAAAACTCCCAGTTGCAAGGACACTACCATCTGATGACACTACAGAAGATAATCAAGCAAAAGATGATAATCACCCCACGATTGCATACTACTAAGAACAAAAATTTAAACAAGTCTAAATTCACATAAGGCAATTATGTTTAACAAAATATGATGTGATACACACATTATGTGACAATGCTTCTAGGCTACAAGTGATTAAGATGTTTCATGATTGCATTTTGGTGACTGAATTTGGAAAAGATTAACAGAGAGCTAATGAATCCTTGGATGTGAGATTCTAAAATTGTATTCCGAGTTCCTCTAGAACCCCAACATAATTACAGTGGAGTGAATTCCTAGATAATGATTCAGACATATCAAAAAGGTATAGCGTAATGTGCACTATATTTACAAGAGAAAGTGATATTTAAAAGAGCTTTCAGGAATCTTTAACAAATTTGTGGAAGACAAAAGAGCCCTAACATTAACATAGAATGTCAGAGCTATAATCTATAACAGCCTTGGCTTAGTGATATCGCATACTGTTTCTACATCAGTCTGAATTGATTGGAATAAAAGAGCTTTACAAGGAAAATTGATTTGCTTTATTCTCATATATAGGATTCATTTTTACATGTCTTCTTCCCTAGACTCTAGATTCCAATCCAGTAAACATTCTGCCAATTTTGGCTGCTGCAATGGCTTTGCAAATTATTTGAGATGTGATATAAAAATAGAGAAAGGAAAAGCATAAACTTCATTAATTAACAGTGAAGATTTATTTTGACATACTTGCAGGCATGGCATCACACTGAAGTCACTTGTCAAGAAAAGATAAAAGAAAAGATGTAGCAATAAAGTAACTTGGAATGATGGTTCATAAGCATCATATACCAGCATATACGTAATATGTACCAAACTTTTGAATTTCTAAACGGTAGATTGTCACATCATGCTATCAAATTTACCTGCCACACAGCTGACAACATCCTTGTGCTGTCGAATGCTCTGTACCATTCTTCCGTCATTTAAGGAAATAACTTGAAAGCTGTTTTCCCAGTTACCGCATGAGATCAAAAAGTTCTCTGTTGGTGTTTGCATCGTCACAAAGCATTGTGCTCCGAGTTCAACATTTTCAGCCAATGCACTTCCAATTTTCCGAGCAGAAATAACATCAGAACCTACTCCAAAAAAGGGTTCCTGCAAAGTTTAAAAACTTTCAATGAACCATAAATTGACAGAACTAAAAAAATTCAGAACTCTGTGTGAAAAAAATATGTAACCTGGGAGCCAGAGAAGGTGAAATTGCCACCAGATTGCAATTGAGTTGTTAACCACAGCTTAACCGACAAGGTCAGGCCTTGGTTTACAAGGATAATATTGGAATCCAACAAGCCAACATATAGTACAGCTGATGGAGAGTAACTTGCACTAGACACAATGGATGTCAGATTGATAGAATCGGGAGCAAAGTATAAAGGATGAGCAATTGGAATTGGAGGTCCTCTTCTGGGATGTTTCTTGCGAAAAATCTGAATTGGTGTCTGGCCAAAATTTGCAATTTGGTCTTCAATTGCTGATCTCTGCAACTCATCTAACATGGTATCCAGATTGACAGCACCTTCGTATGTTAAATAATAAAATACGTTTGCAGCCTGCGATTCCATTTCATTCCAGGAAAATTGGTTAATACAACTCCAGCGAACAAAAAAGAACAAGTTAACTGTACAACTTAATAACTGAAGAGGAAAAGAATTGAATAATCTGACAACACCTCAACTGCTGGTTTTCCACGCTGCTTATAACCAAATATCAGATCAATCCAGTGGTGGAGATTTGAGCTCACATATTCACTTTCTAGTGCCTCTCGATTTTTGCTAATAAATAATTCCGGTGAACCCTGCAACATAAGGGACCCAAAAAGGAAATCCAATTAGAGACAAAGTGCCGTAAAAGTATACTGAATCATTTAAGATACACTTGTAATCCTCATTGGAGTCTTAACACAAATTAGCTGCTATCAACATAGTTCATAAATCTTGCTACAATTGGTGATAATATACAAGCAACATATAAGTAATCACTAATGTTTGTAAACAATCAATTTCTAAATGGAGGTATCAAACAGTGTTTATTCAAATCCCAAGGAATTTCCATCTCAAGCAGCTCCAAAATTGAAAGGAAACTACATATCATATCTGAAAAAGTCCTCATGCCAGCACTCTTAGAGACCCAGTGGTTCTAAGATAAGGTTAAGCAAAGATAAAAAATCCTCGAAGGAAATTTAGATTCTTTGTATGAAAGATCTTTCATATTAGAAGTGGATTGTAACCTTTTGGTGACTTTTAAATGTTAAATTGAGCCATTTCTTATCATATCAACAATTACAGATGGAATAGAAATCAGTCATTTGATAACTGAAATTTCAGAGAGAAAAACATAATACATGAGACAGGGAAAAAGAAAATCAATCAGTTATTTGATGCTTAAGAAATAGATATTTGCTCATCAACCTTTACAAAAGACCAAGAAGCAATTTTACATTTGCATAAAACATAGACCTGCCAGTTATTTGATGCTGATATTCTTCTTTACCAACAGCATACAATAGATAAACATCTGATCAGCTTCATTTACAACAAAGAATGAGAATTCAACAAATTAAAATTATCAAACATGCTATTTTGTCCCATGTATGGTGACCTCACCAAAGTTAATCAAATAAGAAAGACATAAATTCCACAAAATTTTTTGAACCATTACAATAAAACTAAAATTAGGTTGCACGTTGAACAACAAACCTTAGCCCAAGGAGGCAAACAAACATCACCCAATGGTTCTCCATCTTGTTTGACCCCCAGGTGATAAGAATTTGAATTAATCAAAAACTCTGGCATGTAAAAGAACTCGGGTATCAGTTCCTTGACATCACTTGTATTAGAAAGGCAGTTTCTATATGTGGCCTCAATGCTTTGGAAGAGACGGTCCGCATGGTCAAATTTTCCACCCTGATCAGAGAAAATTGCTAGTAAAGTTGCAGAACTTTAGGGAAAAAATGACAAAATGAAACAACTTCCAATATGTTATGGACATGGATTCTAGTATCAATATACATAAATTATATTTAAAGGCAATTTTTATTCTTATGAGAAGCAAATTATAAAATACTCTTCTTTTACAATACAATAACACAGTTCTACAATGGTGGAACTCTAAAGCCATCATAAAGTTCATAGCGATGAAACTTTCAATAAACAAACAACTTGTCAATTTTTGTGAAGAGATCTCAGGATCAGCACTCAATCAAGGAAAAAAGGAGTGATAAAAGGGAATGCTATTTCTGGAAAGAACAAAAACCAAATGCTGTCATTGCACTTATGTTCACAACGTTTCAATCAGACACTAGAAAATGATACTATATACCATTTGTTAAAGAACGCAAAGATCACTGTTAAGTTAGCACGTAAAGACAATAATAAATATGGATTTAAGTTCTGTTTGCAACATTTTACTGCTTCTCTTATAATGGAATCTTGATTGTTCTTCCACTACAACACCAAAAAGAGTGATTTGCATATTCTGCCAAAGAATATTCAAAAGATTAATTCAGTACCTGTAAATTCTGGTGAAGAGATGTGAATGGCTCCAATCTAAGAAGATAATAAAGGACAATCCCCATGCTTGAATAGTGGGACCCATAGTAAAAACTGCACAAGTAAAGCAAGCACTGGCATGCATCAGATATACTAACACAGGATATATTTGCGAAATCACCAACTCCCTTCAAAATGTATGCCTGTATTACCTAGGTATATCAGGATCGGAGAAGTTGCGATATCTATCCTCAAACACCTGTACAGGAAATCAACCAATAAGAATTAGTTTGCAAAGCTCACTTAGAAATTCATGCCCATTTGTTCTCTAAGGAGACAAATACCTCAAACCGTTTTGAATCCAGTGCCCCAACAGGTTTGTTAAGATCTCTAAATGTTGTTGACTTGTTAAAATCAAGAATATCTGATGAATAATCAGCCAAAACCCAAGGGAAGACAGGATACTGTGTTAAGTCATTATATGATCTTCCAGCCAGAGTATTCAAAACCATTAGGTACTCAAAATTTGTTATATCCCTTCTTCTCCAGCTCTCTCTGGCAATTTCAGCCATCTCCAACGCTACACGTCTATCAACAAATGAAATAATACCGCTCTTGTCTTTACTACCTTTTGGACACAAGAATTCGTTTCTTGTAGTAACAATTAAAGTACCAATTTCTTTTGCATCCTTCTGTGATGCAAAATTCAAAAATACGGGTGCAACTGAATCAGCAAAGAAAATCTCTATTGCAGTGTATCTAAGAAGATAGCGAGTCCAGTGGACAGCTTTTATCTAGAAAATCAGAACAACAGAACAATTCGTTCAGATTTTGCAAATGAGATAAAATAACAAAGAAGTATAAGGAAACGTTTTTGCAAGTTGCTTACCTTGCCAATGTCCCATCTTCTATGGCGCTTAATATGTTTTACATGTCTATTATCCACATTTCCCTTCAACAAATCTAAATTGTCAACAGACATCCCCTTCTCAATACTCAAATCAGTATGTGTGAGCCAATTGAGTGACTTATGTTTCTCTGCAAGTCCGGTTCTATCATTATCGCTTGAAGCATTTAAGTTACTGAAGATAGAAGCACCTCCAGTACCTTCAACCAAAAACTCACCAAAAAAGTGCAAGACATCTTTCATAATGACCAACTTCCCGGCCAATTTCCTCTTCAGAGTGACAAGTACACAAGGAACCGACAAAAGAATCTGAAATAATGGTCCTTACATGAGCAATGACAGAATAATACGCACTACATATTTCATATAAAATGCTGAACTTACCTCACTAGTTTCCTTCTCTGACGAGAAAGAAGAATCTATTCTGTCTTGTACTATATTTTTCTGATCACTGTTGCCTTTAGATAGCTCAGAACACTCACTATCAAAGGCATCCTCTGGAATGGATACCTTTTCCCCACTGGATTCAGCATCATTTTCGCTCACTTCTAAGTTCCACTCATCAGTTATTCTGCGAATTCCTTTAAGAAGAAATCGCTTCATTTGTTCAGGAATATGGCCCACATAACCAACTTTACTTTCGTCAACACAAGGAGTATCCTCAGTGCTAGAGGCAGTGGAAGAAGGATGACACAGCTTGTCATCAAAATGATAATTTTGTCTTAATTTGGGCCTACGCCGCCATGTATCCTCTGTCTTATCAAGTTTCCAATGTCGTGCAGCACAGTTTGGAAAAGGATTAGTTGACCATGGACCTCTCTCATCAATCAAAGTGCGCAACATATGTATCCATTTTTCCTATCAAAACAGAACTGCTTGTTAATGAGAATAGAAGGGCAAAACATAAGATTTCACTGAAAGACATGCAAGGTAGCAAGAGATATCATCAGTTTTACAAAAGGAAATATGTGCACGTACTGCAATATTTTGCTGCTGCTCCTCATGAGCAAGTTGAAATACAGCTCTTCTGCCGTCATCCGAAGCAAGAATTGCACTCAAGCTACTCTGTATCTCATCTTCAAATGCTTTTTTGTTAACTGCTTCAACAGAGGAATTTTCATCCACCCTAACACGAAGCTCATGCAACTGCCGTGAACGATCTGATGTCAATGTCTTTATATATTTTGCCTCATCAGAAACCTGAAGATTCAAAATTTTTAAGCAAATATGTAGTCATAAAGGAGGAATGTAAAAATATGGATAAATAGTCTCTGACAGACTTCATTGCCCATCAAATGAAGCATGCTCTAGATGGAAAATAATATTATGCACATTTAGCAGAAAATGTTTTCCTTGGTGCAAAGGAATCAGAAAAGAATGCAATCTAAGATGTTTCCACACATATAAGATGGGGTTATGTTATGCATTATTTGTTCTTTACTTTCTGTGTCTTAGTAGTCTGAATTATGCCGGCAAATATATAACACTGAAACAATGTGTCAATAAGTTCAGAAGTGAGTCATCTTCCTTCACGTGAAGAACAAGCTTAATATCTCGTGAACTTGAAGATGATATAGTAAAAACAGATGGGCTCAAATTAACTAGTATCAGTTGAACTTTTTTCACTGAACCAACTTAAGTTCAGGACCAAAAAACTTTTAAAACTCCCCTTTAAGATTCGCCACAAACTCTCTTTACACCAACCTTTTCTTGTATGCCCAAAGGTCTAATGAATCCCTGTCCCTTTCATCAAAATTTTTTTTGGCTTTTTGCTCATAACCTCTGACATTTAAATAAAGGAAACACAGAACTAAGTAAAAAAGGACCTGTAGCTCTCACTTTTTTTTTTTGGTAAGAAAAAGAAAGAGTCAACAAGCATCAGGATAAGAACAGATGCAATAAAACAAAGACAAAATACTCTTATGAATACAAACCGCAGCAAGTACTCGATCCTTTTGAATTATATTATGAATTGAGCCTGTATCTTTCAAGTTACTTCCAGAATCAGAAGAGTCATCTCCAACCACAATGGTAGTAGCAAGCATTGATTTTCCGCAGTTGACTGTTTCCCTTATCAAGTGTGATATAACATGAAATCGAGCACCATCTTCCAACACCCCATACTGGGACCTTACAGCAAGCAAAGCCCTATATATATTGAAAACTAAGAATATAATTTCACTGTAACTCGAACAAATCCATATGTACATCTAAAACCAACAAGTATGTGAGAGGTAGATTAAACTTTTACCAGATAAAAAGCTGCAGTCTGCTCTTACTTTGCTCATCATCAGCCACCAAAAGTGATGGCAAAAGTGAAATGATCTGCTGCACACACCGTGATGCTTTTTCCAGAGGAGATTTACAAAGATAAAGTATTGCAAGTCGAAAAATAATTCTTGGACACCTCTCCCCTCTTAAAAGCATGGCCTTGTCAGTAGTTTTACTTGGCTTTCCGCCCAAGGCATTTCCAATCCCTCCAGACACAACAACTGCAGCCATTTCTGCAGCAGGAATGTTCAGTGATTCTACAAGGCCGCGTGCTCTTTGACTGAATGATGGTCCCACTGTTGATGACGATTTTGGTAATGTCTTGCTTGGTCCCTTACCATTCAGGTTACTGATAATAATCCACAAATTATCATACAAATTCCACCACTTATCATCCATTAAATCATCTTCCCGTGTTTTTGGGCTCTCATTACCCGATGGGTCTCTAGAAAAAAAAAATTCCACGAAAGGTTGTATGAATAACAATTTAATACAAACGTTGCAATGTATTTCTAAGTCTAAAAAGAGATCACTTGTCACACCATGCAACCCAAAAGTTTTAGGTTGTTGGATGAGGACCAAGAAATAGTTCATATATTATTCTAGAACACCCCCTTGCCACAAAGAGTGGACAAATACAACAACTCACACATCCACCAGAAATGAAAAAGACATAGCTTAAACTTGAGACCTCTCCGTCAAACAAGGCTCTAATACCACGTTAGAAAACAATTCAGCCCAAAAGCTAAGGGAATTGGGTGAGAACCATAAAATGGTTTGTATATGGCAACACACGGTCAAGGATTTGGCATACGAAAAGCAAATTGCAATGATTGGTATTGACATTCAGGCTTTAGCATCAAAAGTGGAGAAAAAAGTTATCCAATACTTAGCACTTCATGCACTTTACAGTTATTTTCAACCTTGACATCCGTATCGAAGCAAAAGAAACAAATATTGATCTCCTATTGGACAATTTAATGCACAAATAGGCGATGAAAATACAGATACATACAAAATAAATGAGAAATATATCAGTAATACCTGGATACTTTATTATCAAATTCTCCTTGCAGGACCTCATACAATGCAGAACTATAGTCTCTCTGACTTTCTAATTCAATTGCATCAAGAGACATCTCAGAGCCATTTACTGGAAACTGCAAGATTAACAAAAGATAATTTTGTACTACTCCCCACCTATAAAAAGCAATGGTACATCACAATCCTCTATCTCAAACCGAAACAATAAGGCACTAGCTCCTGAAGTAGAAAGATAAAGTTAACTTATCATAAAACTATTTCAATAGTCAATATCATCCTTCAATCACACAGGTAATTTACTTCATAGGAACTCACTTAAGGAGAAATAAGGAGAAATTAAAATGAAAAATAAACCATTTCTCTAACCTGAAACATAAAAAGAATGCTAAGGTGCTAGATACCATATGTGGTTGATGCTGAATATTATGGTAAAGAAATGAAATCTTGAATAGACCAAAAGGCTGAAGGGAAAGGAAAATATAACATAACAATAGTGAGACTGATGGGTGTCTATAACTAGATACAACCACTAAAAGCAGACACAGCAGACAGCCTGCCACTTTACCATTTGTATTTAATAGTTCAAATAATATCAGACATACCGGTATCTTATGCTCAGTTTCAGAGATGAGCATCTCATCGACCAAGCGAAGAAGGAACAATGTATTGTCCCGGCATGGTTGTGCAGCAAAAATATTTTCCTGAGAGGAAAAGCCTACAAGCATTTTTGTCAAGTCCAGGTATATATCCCGAAACAAGTAGCGATATGCAAGGCCACCCTGCCAAAATTAACATCAAAATGAAGATCACCATGAAACTGGAGGTAAAATTAATTATGAGGACAACTATATAACATGTGGATTCTTCTACCACTAGAACAGAACATACTTGCTCACAGTGCATAATTAGGAAATTTACAGTCTCTTCCAGCTGCTGCCAGCCACCTTTCACAGAGTGAACAGAATGACAGAGAACAATGCAATAAAGATTCCTTATCAACTCCCGTTCAAGTATCTTATTGTTGTCTTCATTCTGAGATACAGGCTCGTAGAGTTTAATCACATCAAGCTTTACAGAAGCCATCAGCCAAGCATTCCACCCATATTCCTATTTGCATGTTCAACTGGTCATAAAGAATTGAAAAACCAGAATAATAATGATGAATAAAATCCGTACCATCAGAGCTTCAATATTTGAGGTATTTGAATCAAGTAAATCAAGCAGATCTTGAATTATTTTTATCCTTGCTGATACATCCTCACAGTTTGACAAGAATCTGAAAATGAGAACCAATATCTGAGGAAGGAAAAATTGAGAATTATTTCCTTTACTTTTTTGCTTCTGTAACACCTGCAACATCAATTTTAAAAAAAAATAAAGCAGTTAGAGAGATGTTTTCCCTAGTTCTTTACCCATTTGCACAACTCCTAAAATGAACACCACAAAAGGCCCATTCCTAGTTCTTTACCTGTTTAGGACTAGCTCCACCAAGAAGAACATCAAACAAGGTGGCACACAAGTTATCTGTTAGCGGAAATCTGAACAATCGATCTGAGATGGAAGAGAAACTTGGCTGCATCCTTAAACTGATCTTTTTCTGGGTTTCTGACAGAGCTCTAGACTTTCCTACAGGAAGATTGAAAAATCTCAACCCTTTCTTCTCAGATGGTAAACCAACCATAAGCCTCCCCAAAAACTGCAGGCCAAGCAATCTGATAGGCTCATATTCCCTATTAGAGAGACATAAATCATGACATTATTAGATCATAATAGTCAAAATTGACTTTGCGAAGCGAATGAAATTATATGTATAACAAAACTCATACTCAAATAAAGAACTGCTTCTATTTAAGGGTGCGCTAAGTTCTTTTGGTTTCCTAAACGTACTAACATTTCAGATTTTCTTCTATAATCATTTTCTGACACAAAATAAACATTTAATTTTATTACACAAGAATGCTAGCAAATGACCTAGAACAAGTCATTAAATGAAAAATACTCAGAAGCTTAGATTTGAGCCATAGTGATGCTAAGATATAGTCAGTAAAAATCACACACCACAAACTTTTCAGCCGAAAATAGAGGGAGGATCTGTGTATATCAATCAGACTACTAACTTGACTAGCATCCCCATATTTGTTCAAAATCAACCGAGAATGTATATTCTTCTGTGGCTTTATCTACACATCAATATATAAGTGCCAATTTTCATCATCAGCAAGTTGCCAATCCAAATGTACTAAAGTACCTATACCGCAGCATATTCTTAAGAAGCCAATTAATTTCCTTGAAAAGTTGGCAATTAAAAAAAAAAAACTGAATGAACTCTGGAAATAAGGTATACCTGTGAAGGAGATTAACAAAAATGTGGCAACCACCAATCAGATTGACTTGTTCAAGAAAAGCAACAAGCAGCTGCTTTTGAGAAAGGGCACGAATGATCATATGAAGGACATCCTCAATGCAAGCCATATCCTGGCTAGTCTCAAAAAATGCTATGAGGCTTTTGATATCTGCTATTGCAATGCTGTGCCTGCATATGGCAAGATTTTACCAAGAAACTTTTTAAGAAAGAAAATTAGCAATTAACCTACATTAACATAATGGATGGTCAAGCCAAGTTATCTGGCAATAGTACCACAAACATAAATGAAAGCCCCCTTAAAGTTGGAATGAAGTTCCAATGGTGGGAAGAAGAACTTTTATTTGTATAGCCCAGCCCAAAACATATGTGCATAAACTCACAAATGCACAGACGAAAACAAAGACAGAATAACAACATAGAAAGTTAAGGTTGAGAAGTGCAAGCAACTGAATATAAGTAAAGAAAAGAGAAGTGACATGCAAGACAGGTTATACCTAAGGCTCATCTCTCCAAGACTCAATAAAAGAAGACGAATTTTACGTATTTCTTCTTTATTAGGTCTCTCTCCAATAACTTGTTTGGTAGTAGGATGCAAAAGAGGCTTGCTTCCAAAAGCACTACGAGATTTTGCATTATCCCAATAAAAATGACGAATTATATCAATAACAAGTGGAAGCTGACAGAAACTTTTGAGCAACCGTGGGTCACTATCAAATTGCTGCACAAGAAACATGTACAGTTCTCGCTGCACCTTGTAAGATGTGTAGAGCCAGATTAGAGGATTAAGAAATATGCTAGATATAGCATCTTTGACAAGTAGCTCAGCTAAACCTGAACCACAAGAAAGAAAAAGCTTGATCAAAAGGTGATCGAAGAAGAATAAAAATGACGAGAGGATTCAGAGAATAAATCAGCTGTCAAATACAGAAACTATTTTAGAAACATACTGCAATTAGAAACAACATTGAATAGATGTTTCATTGCTGAAAGTGTTTCCAAATTAAGCTGCTCTGGCGGAACTGATTGCAACAAAAATCCCAGTATTGGAAATCCAGAAAGAAGATGCATTTGTTGTTGATTTGATACATTTTCATCCAAGACAGAAGCTATAAGTTCAACAACCTCAGCTGTCAAACGGTCCTTCAGGACGGGCGTAAGAACTACATGGTCAGAGGATGTATTCTCTTCACATTCAAATCTATCAGACTGGGCTATGAGGGGGAAAAATACAGATACACCACCAACACAGTAAATTATCTGTTGAAGCAATCGTCGCGAACACAACTGTGTACCAACCATAACAGCTGCTTCAAATGATTTCCTATCCAATCCATGATCCGATACAGGTGAAACATTAAACAAATTTCGACCACCACTAGCCTGGAAAGGGGAAAATGGTCACTAATTGGCTAAACACAAAGGAAGTTTTAAAATATTAAATTGCCATGGAATGACAGAAACCTGAGCATTGAGTCCAAATATAATCTTTGATGCTAGACCATCTTTAGAATCCAGGACATCGCTAGGCAATGGGCTGTCATGAAATGGTGTGGCTTCATTATCAAGGAATGAATACATATAGCTTGGTCCCAAGGAATAGATACCCTGGACTTGCTCAGATGAAATGGCATCAGAAAAAAGGTACACAGGGCCAATCTGACCATGAAAAGGGAAGATATCTTGTATGGTCTCAAAAGTACTTGTCTCCTCATTTTGAGACAAATCAATTTTCATTCCAATGGTACAGCTTGTCAAAAACTCATTGACCTTTGGATATCTGAACATGAAAAGATCCAAATCATCGAAGAATCATCAAAAGCCAAACTGTTAATAGAATGAATAACAGGATAAGGGGCAGAACCTGCATTTTTCAGATGAAACAAGATTTGCATCAACATAACATTTCAACATGCTACCACCAGAAAATGCCCTTCCAATGCTGTGAGTTATACAAAGAAAATGCCATTTCTTCCTGATCAGATTAGTTTGCAGTTGAACGCACTGTCGCCTTAGATTAATCGACTGCGAGAGGCATGAAACCATATGTTTACTTATGAAACTCACAAAAAGCTTTATAGAATTCACAATGTGCAAGGAAATCAATTACGACTACTAAAAGAATATTTACAATCTAAACTATTCCTTCTCTCAAATCTTCAGTAATAATATGAATTGCCACCAATACTCAAAAACTGACCTCATAAGTAAGCCTGTCCTTTCCAAGCAATGCAATGCATCCTTTTCCATTTTCACTAAGGAAACTGAAAAGAGTCATTGTTCCGTTTCTTGGGAAGTTTTCTACCCTAAGCCAACATGAAAATGTAAAACCCTTAGTGATAGGCCACTGGACAGGTGTTTTAATTCTGATACCCTGCAACAATACAAAAGAAAAGATATAACAGTCTGAGCATAGTCAGATCTAACTTAATAGAATAATTGACATGACAGGGAAACAAAACCACAGACAGACAAGGTACACCTACTCTCTCAGACATCCAATATGCAACAGAATCTTGAATCCTATGTAATTAAAGCAGAACCTAAGTTGAACAAGAACATAAATGTAATATGGTCATCATTAACTTTGCAAATTAGAGTTTAATGTTTAGTCAGTTTCTTGTTAATTTAATGATCAAAGGATATTCATTTTGGAACAACAAGGAACGCAACCCTTGAATTAAAGGAAAAATCCCAATCCAACCTATTAAATATTTGGACTGAAAAAAAGTATCGTCCCCTAGGAATCAAATATTTTAAAACTAAAGCTGCAAGGGTAAGAGCAGTTTCTCATATAACTCTGTTACTTTTATCTTTACCAACATATACACTGCCAACAAGAAATCCTCGCAATTAAATCAAATGTAATTCAGCCAAATGACACCCCCTACATCGCATTGCTTTGCATACATGAAACAAAGTCCTTGCATGACATTTACAGCTCAACAAGCACTAATATGTTAGGCATCTCTAATATGGTCACAAACAGTAACCAAGAAAGATTATATCTCATGAGTAGCTTTTAGGAAATTATAGAGACTCACAGAATCAATCCCACTTAGGTCGAAAAAGGCAGTTGGTCCTTTCTCAGTTAGCATCGATAAAACAGTAGTCAACAATAGTGAGCAGTACTGCTGCTGAGTCCACACTTTCTCACTTCGTAGGAGAGAAAAGATTTTCCGAATATCCTTCCCAGATATGCTATGTCCACCAATGACCTGAATCAACTGTGCGATTTTCAATATTACATCATCTTTATCTTCTTGAGAAAACCAATCCAGAAGAAAGTTTAGCATCCCTGCTCTGACACATGAAGCTCTGTTGGAAATTGAATCCTTGAGCAGTTGCTGGAAAACATTGAGCCCATAGTTCCGCATAGAGTCACTGCTCTGCCCAATCAGAAAATAGCAAGTAATGACCCAGAATGATATTGGATAGAGCCAATTTAAGCAAAATAACTGATTGAAAAGGATTATAGAATAACTTGTCGAAGGCAAAAATTAGAAAGTCAGAATTAGAAGAAAACTCTGAACTAAACAAGATAAAGACAGAAAATAAACCACAAACCTTCTGTAGAACCCTCAGATACAGTAAAATCACGTCTTCATTCTGAATCAAAATCACGGAAAAGAACTAAGATGAGAAACATGAACCAAGAATTTGGGCAAGAAAGAAGTTACCTTTAATTATGATTCATAACTTTAAATCAATCAACAAAATAACATCTCTACCAGAAACAAAATAAGGCCTACAGATTTTTAAAGGTCACCTTTATGAGCATATTTGACTTTACATCAAATTTCCCATCAACAAGCATATCAAGAAGGGCATTCAGAAGTGCTTCACTTGGATTCCATTGGCAAAAGTCTAACAGCAAACTTTGCATTGTCTGATAGCCCTTACCAACTAAAGCTCTAAAAGCAGCCTGCAAAAGTTGTGAATTTTCATGTTGCACTTTCAAAAGGTTATTTTTTGGGTATGTGAATGTCAGAGAGAGAGAGAGAGAGAGACATAAAACATCTGAACATGGAAACGCAAGAAACTAATGGACTAAGTGTGGAAGGAAAGACAACAGACGTAAAGAAACAACATGGATCTACAATCAACAGAATCCCAAGGGATCACAAACTTCACAAGTTGCCAATACAAATCAAACTGATCCAAATTGTCATTTTGAAAGCTCAACTAAGGTTTTCCCTTAATCCAGTCACATTTAAATAGTTTTTATTATAAAGGTTTTCCCTTAATCTTTGTTCCAGTCACACTTAACTGTTATATGATTATTGACTCATAGTAATCATAAAACTAAGCGGCTGGCAACTTATTCAGTAACTCCAAATGATGAGATCTGAAAACACATAAAAGAAAGATGTTAACATGGAACTTGCAAGCCGTGCGTAACATGCATTATGATGCAATACATTCTAACCCAAAGATTTTGAAAATAGTTTAAGATCCGGAAACATTTCACATATAAGCTGCATAGTGACTACTCTCCACACAAGTACCACTATCAGAGGTACTATCCCTCATTGCCCATATAATCTGACCCGAGTTCCTCATCAACATTCTTCGTGAAGGAGATCCTCACATTCTTATCTGAGGTATTTTACATATCCAAGCCCATAGACCCCCTGGTTAATCTAACACATATAGGTTACCTGTCAACACCAAAATTGTGATTGAAAGGCATATGCATCCAAACATATGTACTGACCACCATCCAACTGAACAACATCTAAAGCACAGTACCAACTATTAGCTATTGACTTTGCTCTAACAGCATATAGTTTCATGATGAGAAAAAAAGTCCAAACACAATAATTGAAACAAGTTAGAAAGAAAATTCATGTAAACCAATACAAGAAAGAGAGAGAACAAAATGGAAGAGCAGATAAGGAAGTACCTTTGAAGCATCATTACTTGCAAGGAGACATGTAAGAGTGTGAAGGACATTTAAAACTAAGCATTCTCCATTTGCCACATCAAGATTTCCATTAAGCAATGATACAACATGCAAAAAGCATTCGCCATCTCGAAACAAGGTCTGATAATACTGAATAAGCAAAAGCTTGATTAGACATTAGGAATTAACGGAAAAATCAAATCATATACCCTAAACCCCAGAAACCTAAAAAAGACCATCTGGAAGTAAAGCAAATTTAGTAAGAATGTACCCCAGGATCATTCATGAGCATCTCTCTCATGCCAATCAATAGATCAATCGACAAGTCCACAAAATATTTTTCCCTTTCTTTGATTTGAGTGAAAGTTTCTAAATATTTCGAACACAACTGTAACTTTGCTTTTTGATCTTCCACAGATGATGGTGCCAACTGAACAGGCAGAAAAAGATCAATTTTTACTTCACTTACTAACAAGAACACCACATTATCCAACAAACATGAGCATAAATAAATACCTTCATCAGCTCCAGAATATACTTGAGCACATAATTTCTGGTGTCTTCTTCCCAAAATAAATCAAACAAGCAATCTATACAACTCAAATCATGTAAAATATAACTTCTTGCATCCTCTGCAATTGAGAAAAAATCCGCAAAAAGCCCCATGCATGTCCGCATGCATTCAAGCCAGCCTCGAGGTGTCTCATGGTCGTTGGATTTTTTAGCACCGTGAGTTGGAAGGATGTTATTATCAACAGAAGGGCTCATGTTACTGCACCTTCTAGACTCTTTGGATTGGATGCAAGCAACTCTGAGCACGCGCGAAGGTGCACCAAGTGTCTTAAAGGAGGTAACAGTTCTCTCTGATGAAAGCTGCAGTATACGAAGTAGACTCTTTGCAAGAATACTGGCAATCTCGGGATGGCAAGCACATTGCTCAAGGGCATCCAATAAAGCAGATAATTCAGGCTTCACAAGAGAAAAATTACAGCAGAATTAGATGATTATTTAACTGCAGAACCTAGATCAATCAACCAAGCACCTGCCCTAGATCATCAATAACAGGCTTCTGGGAAAACAGCTGAAAAATGCAAGCACCAAAAGAAACGTTTAAACTGCATTATCAAGGCTTCTGGAAAAACAGCTGAAAAATGTAAGCACCAAAAGAAACGTTTAAACTGCATCATCAATTACTTGTCATCATTACTCTCAGTTCTATTTTCAAGAAGCATATTACACCACTAAATACCAAAACCACAGGTCCCACCCTCCAACCAAAAAAGTAGTGCATGCAAGCATAGGCCCACAACATTGGAAAACATAATTCACAACATGAAGCAATTCTGACTCCAGTGACCAGAATAAAGAAAGTCTCTACAGTCCCATAAACAAGTTGCATCTGATAGTATGGTTTCATGAACCTGTATTTTGAGCCAAATGCAACCTTACAAGTGTTGGTAAAGTCAAACCATAGCATTTTCCAAATGCAAAATAACTCTGAACGCAGATTTGGAAAATACAGCTATTAAGTGTGGTGGAGTAACTGAAGTGTGAAAATTGAGTTTCAATAATGTTTTATAATGTACAATATCACTTAAAATTTGAAGTTATTGCATCGAACTGGAATTCTTTTCTTCTTGCATGACACCTAGACCTCCTGCAACCATACTTCAACAAAACCACTGGACCAATAACATGGGTAGTTTCACCATTATGGAGATGCTGAGCAACTGTTCCTAAGCCCTCAGCCCTCTCCATTTTCCCACTTCATTAACAGTAAAAGAAGAGAGTTTCAAAAGTCTAAATGCAACATGAAATGAACAGAAAACCTAAACACACATTGATTACAGAAAAGGTCAGGAAAGTGGAAAGTATGAAAGGACAATTCCTATGGGAAAACAGATTTCACGATTCCATAAATCAGGATTAGAGTATCTAAAGCAGTAAGACACGAAAACACCCATTCATGACTTGTAAGATAAGCAGCAAAATATAAGGAAAAGAATCCCTACCAAATTATGGACACTCCCATTACAAGTTGCTGCAAATTCCAGAAATGAGATCACCTCCATTTGGAGAATTTCCATGCAACCAGACTTTGTTTGGCTGTCAATGCTACTAGAGAGAGAAGCCATTTCAGCCTTGCCTGCAGATCCTTCATCACAAGTCAAACGCTCTCCAGAAATTTCTTCCAAAGCTGGTCTGAAGTAGAAAAAGTTCTCCGAGAATAAAAGGTCCCATATTCCTTCTTCTCTGTATGTTTCAAGAGTTCTAGGTGATGAAACAAGAACCCTCTTAAAAATATCAAGAACAGAATGCTGTAGGGCATTGACAAAGACCCTGCACATAAATATAATCATGCAAATATGAAGGATATGAGAATATATTGAACAGATGATGAGAAAACCAAGCACAGTAGAGTTTACAAGTCACTAGTTATGACACCTGGATTGATCAAAACTTATATAGGAAAAGAAAGCAGGATCCATACTAAACAATCACCTTAAATGGCTTGGCAACTCATTTTGATTTGAACAAGCCTTCAGGCAAGGGAAGACTATAAGAAGAACCCGCATAACCCACTTAATTGAGAGTTCACTGTATGCTGAAGAGATTGACATGGCAGCTCTTCCAGAATTCACTTGGACCTTACGGGATTTATTATTTTCTAGAGAAGCCACAAAAGAACAGAGAATCCCACTCATACTGACAACATATTCATTCCAAAGCTGAGAATAAGACATGTTTGCAGAAAGAGGAAATGAAGTCTCCATTTTTATGTGGTTATCATATTTCAAGTCAGAAAAGAGTAGCTGAACATCCTTCTGTGAAGACGTATCCTTGTTCTTCTGCTTGTGTTCGTGAAGCATGAAGGTAAGTGAACAAAAGCTATTAGCAAATTTGTGAATTCTTCCATTCTCACACAGGAATTGCAAATTGCTCAAATTACCAGATCTAAAAACAAGTTAAGGATTAGAATTTTTAACAAATGCATGAAAGCACATAGATATACGAATTGATGGACTGTTAAGGCGATGAAAATATGAAGAGTGAGGAATGCTTGGGATCCAAATAATTACAAACTTTGAGAATAAATAAGCAAGTAAATGAGAAACTAAATTTATGAGAATGTAAAACTTCCTGAACTCATCAAGATCAGACAACTTGAAGGATACACAGCCTCCCTTAGAACTGTCAAAGAAAGAACATGGAGCTGGAATATTTTCAACAAGGAATTCCCGTCACTGCAATAACATGCCAATACCAAAGATCAAATATTGAAAAGTAGAGAGAAAGATAAAGAATTCAAAGTTCATCTAAAAACACAAAGGCAGGCATGTCTGCTCAAATCTACGAGCATGTCAGATCTTAAAATGAAAAAGACCCTATTAAGAATAGAGATGAGTTTGAATATAGCAACATCTGGATAAATAAGCTTCAGTTAATTTATCAAGCTTGGCAACAATCATGGCAGCTTAGACAAGCAATCGACTCGGTTAACATGGCAGCTAACAGCCATAATTGTAGCTTGGAGGTTTGAGTGTTTCCCCAACAAACTTCAAGGTTTCAGTTTCAAATGGCTGGTAGAAGAGACAGTGTTTCACCAGAACTTATCAAAGTCGCAAAGACATAAAAGTCAGCATTTCAGCTCAGATAAGGAATTGCATACCCTAGTTAACTAGGTGACCTGTGTCTATCAGCGAATGTTGCACTTTCCTTTCTGAAGCCTCCCCGTCTTAGCATAGTATAAACTTTAAATTAATATGATTTGTAAGCTCTAATTTAATCAGTACAGAGAGAGGGAGATGGTAATAGATTCAAATATAGGAGCTTACAACTTTTATGGTATGACCAATGATCTCAAAGAAAACAATATAAGCATATCAGATGGTGCATAAAACAAGAACCAAAAGAATAACATTAACGGTATAGAAAGATCAACAAATATATATTTTGAATAATATCATGAAATACAGATTGACATCCAGATATCAAAGATAAAATAATTTGGAAAATAAAGTCGTCAAAACATTCGGGTACCTATAGTACTAATCTATGATCCTACTTAACAGATGTATAGCAAATTGTTCAGCAAAGTAGTCATTATCGTTTCAGCGCTAAAAAGTGGAGTTTGCATTTTTTGTTATAGGCTACCTTTGCTCTTCCACATATGATGCATTCTTCAACAACATGCTATTTATCGATGGGAGGCCTAATCCATCCAATACCACTTCAAGGCCTCCAATACTTTTAAAATGATTCTGACCACGTGGATTGTCAGACAATGCTAACAGAAGGGTCCTCAAAGTCAAGCACTGAAATGAAACATCTGTCCATTGTTCTTTCATGCTCAACCTTCTGATGACACGCAACAGCTCTGAAACACAACTTCAGAATATGAAAATTTGAATAGAAGGTTACAAAATTGTTCACAAAAGCTTCTACTTCATATTGGGTCAAGTAATAGGGCATTGCACATTGTGTATGTAAAATTCAAAACTTAGTGACTGATATTTTTAAGTAGAATTGTTACATTCACAGAATATCAATCACTAAAACAAGTTACCACTGTGATAAGTTGCAAGGTTTTCAGCATAGTGACAAAGTGTATTTGCAATTTACATCATTTCACATAAACTATGAACCTCAGGAAGTCAAAAGACGAAGCACATAGAAACTCAGAAACGCCTACCTTACCTACTAACCAGTTAAGGCCACCAGCTTCCATCACAGACACAACTGCTTTCCGATGCCAATCTTGCCTTGTTTCATTAGGAATTTTAGAAACATTAGACAATTCAGCTGAAGATGGACCCCATCTAGCAACAGAATGCTGTGTAGAACCACTGTACAGCTTATCTTTCTCATGCATATTGGTATTCAAAGCAATAAAGCTACATATTATTGAGACAACATGTACTAGAACCCGTTGAAGAACTCCTATCATCTCTATAACAATGTTAGATAAATTTTCATCTCCAGATAATCCACCAGTTACGGTTTTCAGTTGGACGACAGCCCCTGAAATTTAAAATGATAGCATCAGATAGTGACAACACTCAAGAGAGGGACAAAATTTATGGGGAATGCATCAAGGAATTAATATGAAAGGGGGGCATATCACGGCTAAGGCCAAAGAGAAAAGCCTCGATGTAGGAATAACAGAAAGGTGACAGAGTTTCAAAGAATAGCAAATAGCTACATTACCTTTCATCAGCGCAGTTAGTTTTTGAATTCCACCGTAGTAGCCCAAAACACTGCAATTATGCAATGATCGAGTAATTACTGATAAAACATCCAACACAAGCAATCCTTCAGAAATATTGTTCATGCTTGTGGAAGCCCCTGATGAATCAGCTCCAGCATGCACACCACCAGCATTTACTGTGTGAACAACAATACAAAAAATTAAAACAGTCGCAGATGATATAACCAAAACAAGGTCAAAAAACACTGAAAAGAGTATGGAGACCAAAGATACTAACAATCACCTACGTATTATCTCTGTTAGGTGTCAACCAAAAGGTGGCAAACAATAAGCACAGTGAAGAACACATGTTTAGTATGAATTATCAATAGAACCAAACACTCCAAAAGTTAAAAGTGGTCAATGGCACTAAGGGGCATGCAGTATAAAGCTTTGTCACAGCATTCCAGATGGCACAAATGATGATACCCCTGACTTACTGGACACTGAGGGTGAAAAGATGCCTGACAATGATGGATAAAATTAATCATTAGCTTTAGGAAAATATCCTTTAGAATTTGATATTAATGGACTTAAGAGATCTCATATCCTGCTTGAAATTAGCAATATCAAATGTGTCATAGGCCTGTGCTTTTTAATATTTCCAAGTACTTGCAGATCTCACAAAAGTCACTGCTAATTGATACACAAAACTTCAACCAAGCTCACAAAGAGTTGATGAATAGCCAATTCATGCCAGATATCAATTTTATTTACCAATTCCTTAATTTAAAAGTTGTTCAAATAGGACTAACTTGCCCAGATCAGCAGCTTTATACAATTCATGGACACTAATTAAGAAACTAAAACACATTCAGATATGATATAATCCTAGACAACTCGCTTCTACAAGGGTAAAAGACCAACATACACAGACTTCAACCTAGAGTGGATGATGAATCAAGTCAAACTCCTAAGCAGGCGCCAGATGCATTGTCAATAGAGATAGTTTAGCGATCAGATAGCATGTCTGCAGAACAACAAATCAACTTACAAGTGCTAACCAACGTTGTTAATTCTGTGAGCTCTTCAGTCAATGTCAAAATGACTTCTGCAGGGTGGCCGCTAGAACATCCAACAACCATATCATCAGAGAGAAGTGGTTTCTCAGCAGAAGGGCCAGCCGCTGGCAGGCCCTCTTTCAACTGAGCAGCATTTGCAGGTTCCCAGTTCTTGTACACCGATGCAAATTGCTCAAGGAAAACACGATACAGCTTCTTCTTTTCAACCTAAAAACAGTGGAGGAGAAAAACTTAATATTACTAAATAGACACGTAACAAATCGAGGGAAAAGATTGTCATCTCCAGTGCAAAATTTTAACACATATAACAAGAAGAAATACATATCTTTTTCTGATTGAGTTTCTGTAGATTGGTATGCACCACTTTTCCATCGCCATATTTTTCTGTCAGGAAATATGGAATCCCACCCAAAGACTACCAAATTATTCCGTTTTGTGCAGGCTATGACCCAAAGACTACCAACTTATCCCGTTTTGTGCAGGTTATGTATTTCTCTATGTTCCACGAATAGAATGCCCAATGGAAGGCCATCTCCCACGGACAGAACAAGGCTTTTCACAAACAAGATCCACATGCACATAATTTTGTTGCTTATAGCACCAAGGATAAATACACTCCTACTTAATTTTCATAATATACAACTTAGCATTTAGGAATCAAGAGTTTTCATGATTACTTAACTTTGAATCACAATATCATCAGCATGTTTATCATACAAAAGGTCACCAATTCTCCCATCTCAAACGTGGTTTACAAGAAAATAAAAAATGCTTCCTTGAAGCTGATCACATTGCATAGTCTACCCTTTGACCTATCTACAGTTGCCTTTTCACTTGACAGGCTCCCGGCCATGAGAATAACTAGTGAGTAAAACTAAGAAGGCTGTATAAACAACCTGCACTAAAACCCGTAATATGGGAACCCACATGAATGGGATGTCTTTTGTTTGGTAGAGAAGAACTAAGAGAGCATGGACATGAAATTCATCTATTAGCTCTGGCGCAGATTGCATGTAACAGTGTGCAGACATAGCAACCCAATTTGGAATGAAGAGAATGTAAAATGAGAAATATTTTGCAGAAATACCTTATCAGCAGCATTTTCGTATTTCTCCCAAAGTGAAAGTAAAACAGCCTCATCACCAACTTCGCTGAGAAAGAAAACAAAACAAGTACTTACATAGCAGACCCCATTTGCTTCATGGAAGTAGCGAGTACTATCTATAATCAAATACATGCTGTACTAGCACATTTTGCAACACATATTTTCGAGGTCTAAAATATAAGTCAAAGTACCAGGAAAGAATCATTCAATAAGTCAAAAGTCAAGGACACATACCAGAATCTTCTTTTTTGAAATCATACTAATTTACAACACTTTGCTAGTCCCTAGAATTGACAATTCTTTTGAACACGAAGAAGCATCAAGATATGCCACTTGTTGATAATCAAAAACAGTTAAGAAACTAAAACAATCCTGTACAGTGCCCAGTAAGGAAATAAAGGCCCCAACATCCAGTACGATACAGAAACCCCCTTCACTCTTATGACAATGAGCATTGGTCTTTTCTTCTCCTGCTTCTTTTTCCCAAAAAATTATATATACACCAGAAGTGTACACATAACAGCAAAGAAACCAGAATGTGGAGGATCCAATTTGAAGTTATGAAACCATATCTTGCGATATTTGTGGTTAAAAACATGTTAATCAATCTGCCATATAGAAGTCCACACAGTCAAGCAAATTGGTAACTGTTTAATCAGCAGTCTATACAATGTTCAAGACAGTTGGAAGTCAATTACTCCTAATTTAAGGACTAAATGAATTCCTTATTCACCAGGTACAAAGGTACATTCCATAGAGGTTGTAAGTAGTAAAATACTTTGAACAAATACCTGAAGCAGATTTTTGGAGTAGGAGGGGAAAACTTCTCGGCCAATAACCCTGAAGTAGACTCTCCAGTATGGGTACTCGATGTTCTCCGTATGAGATCAGCCACACCCTTAACAATGTTCATGTTTTCCCCCCGGTATTAGAAGAACAAACGATCAGAACTTTATAATTTGATAACTAAGATACTTATATTGCTTCCCAGCCATCACCAGCAACAAGTTCAATGATTCTGTTTCCATGAAAAGCAAACAACCATAGGTGAGGTTATGATTGAATGTAAATCTGGAGGGATCAAAACATCTAAAAAGGAAACATAAAGAGAGAGAAGCAATTCCTGCCACAAAGACTGATAATGATTAAACAATGAGACATCTTCAACATACCAATAATAATAACAATAATAGTGCTAAGTACTGTGA
>JAOSBL010000002.1:4521498-4565034 GCA_027568915.1 Erythroxylum roraimae
GTACACTTTTGATTTGGCTTGAAGAGCACTTTCAGCAGGCTCATCTCTTCTCATCAGCCTTCTTTGCTCCTGTGCCTACAGTGCACTCAACAATTCTGCCAACTTAATCTCTGAAAGATCCTTTGCATTCTCAAGAGATGCAATTGTGGCTTCAAATTTTTCTGGTAGTGAAACTAGCAACTTTTGTACCAGTCTCTCATCCTTCATCTCTGACCCAAGAATTCGAATCTTGTTCGCCAAATCAATGAGCCTATCTGAATACTCCTTCACAGACTCATTGTCGTTCATCTGCTGCCTTTCAAATTCCCTCATCAAATTTAACACTTTCATGCCTCGGACTCTCTCATCTCCTTCATATTCTTCCTTTAAAAAATTCCAGATTTCATAGGCAGAACCAAGCCTCATGATTCTGGTGAAAATTGTAGGACAGACCCTGCATAAAGACATGACTTCGCCTTCGCCTTTCTCGTGATCTTCTCTTTTTGAAACTTTAATTGATTCAAGGTTGGATTTTCAGGAAGAGGATCCACTGCATAATCTAACTCTACTGCTTCCCACATATCACAACCTTCCATGTAGGCTGTCATTTTTACAGCCCACGCTTGATAATTCTCACCATCAAACACAGGTGGTGTGATTGGTGAAAAATTACTACCACTTGCCTGCATTTTTCTTTTCTGTTGAATGTAGACAAGCCTCTGATAATACCTTCACAGATCCCTTTTAGATCTATAAAGCTCTGATACCACTGTTATTTATTTTTTGTAACACACTGTTGTTTATTTTGTTAACACTGCAGAAAGGGTGCAGTCATTTTTTCTATTCATAAAATCTTCAACATCATACGTATATCCAGCAACAATAAAACATAACTGTAGTGAACTGACATACATAACTGACAAATAGATAACTTTTTTAACAAAACGAACTGACATATGCAGCGTTAATCCAATACTTCAACAGTTCTTGAATTAGAACTTGTAGAGTTCACCATTGGGTCAGGTAGACATGGTCCCCAAGTTTAACAGTCTTTTATGTTGGTTATGCTGCTTATGTCTTCGTTTTCTAATACAATTTCTAATTGCCATCGTACTGTTTTGTTCTCTTTGTTATATTGTTTTAACAATGAATTGAATCTCATACTGTTATAAGTTTAAATGTCTGTTTACTGGTTTCTCTTTATTCATTATGATGCCTCAGATATGAAACTGGGGACCATGTTGGTGTTTATGCTGAGAATTGTGATGAAACAGTTGAAGAAATAGGGAAATTGCTGGGTCATCCTTTAAATTTAGTGTTTTCTCTTCACACTGACAATGAAGATGGTGAACCACTGGGAAGAAGCTCGTTACCACCTCCTTTCCCAGGTCCTTGTACACTTCGTACTGCATTAGCACACTATGCTGACGTACTAAATCCTCCTCGAAAGGTAGTATCATGCACATTTTAGTATCTGTTTCTGGGTTCTAATATTAGGTTTATTCACTTTTCTTTTGCAATTATGATTTCTGGCTTCATGTGCAGACTGCCTTGGTTGCTTTGGCTGCTCATGCTAACGAGCCTAGCGAGGCAGAGAGACTTAAGTTTTTGTCATCACCTCAGGGGAAGGTTCATGAATGATGTTTTACTGTTATCTATTTTCCTGTTTGTTGTAATATTATGCCTTTTGTTTCTGTTCTGTTTTTACTTGTTTTCATTCATGCATCAATCTTTAGGATGAGTACTCTCAGTGGGTTGTGGCAAGTCAGAGAAGTCTTCTTGAGGTAATGGCTGAATTCCCATCAGCAAAGCCTCGCCTTGGTGTATTTTTTGCCGCAGTGGCTCCCCGTCTACAGCCTCGTTATTATTCTATCTCATCCTCTCCTAGGTGATTGATTGCCTTTTTCCAATTGGTCAGTTTTGTTTTATCTTACTCTAGCAGTTGTAGTTATTTGTTAATCTACCTTATGCAGATTTGCCCCCAGTAGAGTACATGTGACATGTGCATTAGTGTATGGCCCTACACCTACTGGTAGAATTCACAAAGGGGTGTGTTCAACATGGATGAAGGTGAAAAGACTAAGCTTTGAGTACAGTTTACTCAGACAAGCTTATTAAACTTACCCTCTTTTGATAAAGTCTTTGTTACTCTCCTTGTGTGCTCTATTACTCATCGCACAACTTTGGCATTTGTGGTAACTAATGTCTTCTTTGAAAACAAACTTCAGAATGCAGTTCCCCTGGAGAAAAGCCGTGACAGTAGTTGGGCTCCCATTTTTATTAGGTCATCCAATTTCAAGTTACCAGCTGATCCTTCAATTCCAATAGTTATGGTGGGACCTGGTACAGGGTTGGCACCTTTTAGAGGGTTTCTACAGGTTTGAATAGCTTATTTGATGCATTGCTTTTTCTCCTTTTCTTTTTCCTTCTGTTCACTGTGAAAAGAAGAAACCTGAATGGTTTGTATACTAATCAGAAGATATTAAATGGCATTTATCCTTCCAGGAAAGAATGGCCCTGAAAAACGATGGTGTTCAGCTTGGTACTGCTCTCTTATTCTTCGGATGCAGAAATCGACGAATGGTTAGTTTTCATTTTTGTTCATTTTTCAAAGAATATTTGGGGAAGGTGTTGGAAGGGAGGATCTGGCTTTCAAAGAATTCATTGTACCCTGAAACAGTGCATACCGAATCCGGGCTGAATATGTATTTGTTGCTTGTAGGATTTCATATATGAAGATGAGCTTAAAAATTTTGTGGAAAAAGGTGTCATATCTGAGCTGATTGTTGCATTCTCAAGGGAGGGGTCACAGAAGGAGTATGTTCAACATAAGATGGTGGAAAAAGTAAGAACTTGTTGACTGTAATAGTAGCTTTTGTATGATATTAAAGATACAATCCTAAATCATCGCAATCTAATGCAATGTGTGTAGGCAGCAGATCTTTGGAGCTTAATTTCTCAAGGAGGTTATTTGTATGTTTGTGGTGACGCCAAGGGTATGGCTCGAGATGTGCATCGAACTTTGCACACTATTGTTCAGGAGCAGGTATGCATCATAACCTGCATAAACATATATATTCTGTTGTTTCCATCGTTATTACATCTAGCAATTAGTATGCCCTTTGCAATTCCATAGCATATTGGGTGTGAGTGATTGTACCAGGCACATAGAACTTAATTTATCTTTTCGGTGCACCCTTGTACTTCTTACACAGAATCTATGTAGCTAGCCTGTGCCATTTTCTTTTGGTTGAATATAAAAGGGAGGATTCCATTAATATTATCCTCTAGATCCTGTGCCTTTTCTCTCTATATGCTATTTTCTGCTCCCTTTTCGTAGGTTGGGCATACTGCACATGTGAATGACGACATATCCAGTTAATACTGCAGTGTGTTCTTTACATGCATTCAAATCTTTATCTATGCATTGTAGGGAGGTTTGGACTCGTCAAAGACAGAGTTGTTTGTGAAGAAACTCCAGATGGACGGAAGATACCTCAGAGATGTTTGGTGACAGTTTAAAAGTCTCGTTCAAGCCCAGGTTTATTGCAGCAGCAGCAGCTTTGTCAGGAAGTATAGCATTAAATTTATTAATCCATTTCATGAAGCTCCATTGACTGATTCATCCCTGTCCTGTGATCAGGATGGTGGAAACTGAAACTCGGTTTACTATGTAAATGAACGTCTGTCCTTTGTTTGCAAATTTTGCTCGTCAAATTAGAATGATCTTGTTACTCACTCGATGTCAGTGCCCTTAAATTGAAGGAAAATGGCATGTAGCTAGTTGCAAAATGTCAAAAAACTCACTTTATAAGTGACTCTTTAGTTGTTTTGTATCATTTCCATTAAGTAGTTTAGTAAATTATGTAAAAATAAACCTCAAGTTTGCTTCTGAAATTGAAAGGAACACTTGAGAGATTGTGTTTTCATCTGAAGTACCAATGAATCTGAACTAGAATGAAGATCATCAAGTGTCTTTGGCCGATCTATAATGCAACCTTGGACCTTGGTGATCAATGATGATTTGATGAGATGCCCTTAGTCTTGCTTTGATAGCCTGCATTGCCGGATAGCAACTCTTTCCTGTATCTTTCAATTATTTCAGTCAATCCCTTAAGATCGCCTCAATAGATTCTAGTTAACGTCAAAAGTAAGCGTTACATCCTGTGAGTTTTGAGTCATTATTCTGTTGGAATATCCATTATCACCGAACAAAAATTGGTAATTGGACAACTCCAAAGAATGTCTCATGCACTAAACATTAAAAATAACATCACCCCAACAAGCTTGGGGGTTTACTTGTCGTCCTGTCCACTTGGATTTGGAGTTGGGTTACTAGTTACTACTATTTACTTTGGTTTGCCCTCCACAGCATTTGGAAGAAATTAGAATCCCGTGTTTCCGCCACCATCATTGTAACTCTACGCTTTCAATCACTACCCTATACATCTCTTGCATCACGAAACCCAAACAAACGTCTAAGCCTCCACCGTCGCTCTCCTAGGGTATTTTCGTCGTTATGCACCCGAATATCCCTTGAGCTTCCACCGCTCAACAATTCCCCTCATTTCTCTCTCTTCTCCACACCGTTTATCTCTCCTCGCCTAGAAATTCACCGTCGTGCGCGTGGTTGCACGCTCTCCAGCTTTCGTTCTTCTATTGACATTGGTCCTAATAATCCCCCACACCCCCACGACTTGTCGCTTTTTCTCTCTGTGTTTCCTCTTCCTTTTTGGGGTCTCTCCCTAAAACCTTGCTAGGGTTTTGGGTGATTTGATTCCATTTTTGTTAATTTCTTCTGTTGAAGCTGATCCTGGTTGTTACTATGCAATTCCTCTTGAAGGCCACACAATGATTGACAAAACCAAGAATCCTAAGAAGGTTTTAATCAGTGAAGAGGATACCTCCACTCTGTTACAAAGGTTTTCTTTTTCAATTAAAAAGTTGCATATTTGTTCCTTTTTTTTCCTTTTTTGTGTTTGCCATTTCTTCATGTAATTGATGTAAATGGGTTCGGTTGGGTTTTGTGACATAGGTATGCAGCAACTACGGTGCTGACATTGCTACAAGAAATGGCTCAATTTGAAGCAGTGAAAATTGATTGGAATGCTTTAGTAAAAAGGACCAAAACTGGGATTTCGAATCCAAGAGAGTACCAGATGCTTTGTAGACACTTGGCATATCATAACGCTTTGCCTGACAAACTCGACGATGGAGCTCAGCCTCTGGTCTACTCCTCATCTTCTTCTTTAAGAGGATTTAGTGTATTGATTATCATTTTATGTTTGTTTGAACTTAAAATTTGGGTCTTGCAGGATGATGATAGTGATTTAGAATATGAAGTGGAGGCATTCCCTGAAGTTTCTAGCGAAGCTTCTGCAGAGGCTGCAGCATGTGTCAAGGTGTGGGATTTGGTTGAATTTAGCATATGGTTGATGGTTATTTTCGTATTGGGAATTAGGCTATTAGAGCGACTTGTCGTAATAGTTTGATATGTGGTGGCAAGGTGCTGGACTGGTTAAAATCATGGTTTGAAATTGCAGATTTTAATATTGCAATTGCGATCTGGATTGTTACCATATTTTGCCTCAATTGTGCCTGCATTATATGTAATTACTGCAATTTTCCTCAATCATTGTAAAACCGACAGTCTGCAACTTTGGTTAAAATTTACCCTAAAGCTCACATAAACCATCAATGGTTGAAACATACTTAGAAAATAGTTTTTAAGAGTATTATTATGAAAAGAAAGATTCAGTCTATCAAAGATGAGAATTTGAAGGAATGATGAAGATCAAGTGGCCCTTATACTTGTGTACTGTCATCCTCCTTTTACAAGTATCTTTTAGGAATAGTTGAGGTGATATTGAAAGCCTGGCTATTTAAATTTGAGAAATTATTTCATGGACTATTTTTCATTAATCGGATCTAAACTTGCATTATTGGATTATTTTGTATGTTGTCAAGTCTAAAACTATTTCCAATCTATAGTTTGCAAGAGAAATTGAAATTCATCATGCTCCTGGATAATTGGTTGTAATTAAACATGCCATTTTCTTAATGCAGGACAAAAATTTTTGGTGTCTAATGTTCCATTGTTGTATAGATCATTTCACATGTATTGATGTTAATGGCTGTTTTTGCCAGGTGATGATTGCCTCAGGTAAACTTAATGACTCTAGTCACACAAATAATGGAACAATTGAGGCTCCCTTGACCATTAATATACCCAATGGTCAATCCTTTAGAGCTACTTCAGAAAATTTACAGTTGCCTGCACAAGGGATGAACATTACAGTTCCAGTTTCTGTTCAGAAGCAGCATCTGCCTGCAGTAACATCTTCTGAAGGATTGGAAACAAACCCATCAACTGGTGGCACTATTCCTGCTCGAAGGAAAAGAAAACCATGGTCAACAGCAGAGGACGTGGAACTTATAGCAGCTGTGAAGAAATTTGGTGAAGGGAATTGGGCAAATATCTTAAGAGGCGAGTTCAAGGGAGATAGAACAGCGTCACAGCTTTCTCAGGTTGTTTTTCCTTGTGTTAGATGCTGTTTAGTGTTCTGTTCTCTGTATTCCCCCTCCTACCCATACTAATCCCTCAAAAGAGCCCACAACCCAATCCCGATCCTACTGTTTTCCATTTTTAGTGGTCATGTTTACTTGCAGACACATTTCCAATGGTTGGAATTGCTGCCATAGGATGTGATATGATTCTTTTTTAGTGAAAGAATTGGTTTCTTAGCATTGACTAAGGATACTTGAACTGTAAATTGGATAAGCCTAAGAATGAAAAATGTGCGATATAAAGCAGCAGCAGATAAGTAGGTCTTAGTATTTGTTCGATTTTGTATGTTTTAGTAAATATTTTTGGGCGAGTTAGGTTTTTCAGGATTAACAGATGCAGTTCTGCTGCGTGATCTTGGGAGGAGAAGTTACTCTAGGTAGTTGCTAAGTATTAGGTCTTGGTAAAAAATGTGTTATGGTAATATTTAATCAGATTGATTGTACTGAAGAGTAAATTGATGACTGAAGGCATATATAAAGTGGCTGAAGCAGAAACTAGAATGGACCGGAGACTCATCGAGATGGTTTTGATGTTTGTAGTATTGAGTAACTTAACATTGGCATATTGATGGGGCTGGGATGCAAGAAGATGTAGTGATCTAAATAATAAAGCTTTACTAAGGGTCTGAAGAGCTTGTGTTTGTTTCAAAGGATTGGGTGCATTGCAGCTGAAACTTTAGCTCTTCTAACTTAAGGAATTGTTGCTGTTAAGAACCAATGCGGTTCAGTGGGATGTTGCACATCTGCTTCTAATTCTTTCCTGAAAATAAATATTTAAAGATTATTTTATTTGATCATTAACTTTGAGAGTCTCTGCTAATGGGGAACAGTTTGGTGTGTTTTCACAGCTTTCTTGGGAGTGGCGTGTTCTCTTCTTATTTGCTTCCATTTCAAACCATCTTCCCTCATCATCTTATGTCTCAAGTAGGAATCGAGCAAATTCTTTTACCTTATTTGACAACAAAAACATTATGGTAAATTAGACATGTCATTACATGTATTTTACCTTAACTGCCTGAACTGTTATTAGATCGGACATTCTTATTGTCACACAGAGCAAGCCGTTGTCATCTAGTCCGGTCAAGATGTCTGGGCTTCACCCAGTTATCCCGGGTTCAAATCCCGGCAACGGATAATCTTCTCTGTACTTTGAATCTTGTGATAAAGTTGTTTATCTCAAGAAACTTTAGATCTGTGTTCAATTTTTAATTACTGATCTTGAAAACGAATTTGTACTTCTGTAACCAATCTTCGGCTGAAATAGTATGCACATGTTTTTGGGGCTAGTTTAAGTTTGACGCATGCTATTAAAAAATTCACTTGGCTTTGTTCTCCTAATTCTCAATTTTGATTCCAAGCAGAGGTGGGCCATTATCCGCAAGCGACAAAGCAAATTGAGTCAAGCATCTGACTCTAGTGGCTCGCAACTTTCTGAGGCACAGCGAGCTGCACGTCATGCAATGAATTTAGCCCTTGATCCACCTAAAACCTTGGTCACAAATAATTCTGGTAAGCTTTTGTGTCTTCTGGTTATTTAAATGCTGACAAGTACTTGCCTGTGGCTGCAGAAAAGTGAGCTAGATTTGTAATTGCAAATATTGGGGGTCACTTTCTTTTGTCTATCTTTTTTAACTCTTAATATACTCACTTTGTACCTGCTTAATTCATACTGTTGTTTATCCAATATACTAATTTTGAAGATCTACTCCTGGTGTCGAACAGGTGGAGCAATGTTAAGTACATTTACGAACTCCATACCTCCTAATGCTGTAGCTGAACCTTCGGCTGTCCAACACGAGTCTCACCAAAATCCCAACTTGACGAAATTGTCTTCAGTGGCTTCAGCTTCCACATCAAAATCTCATGATAAAGTTTCTAAGGACCCATTTGCTTCCAGGACTAACGGTAGTTATTCTAAAATTTCTTCAGTTCACTTGAATTTTGACACATGTTTTGAACAATTATTCACTCAATGTACTACAGGTAAGACACCGATAAATAGTACAACCAGTAATTCACTGCCTTCTACCTCTGCAGCCAAAGCTTCACCTGCTCAAATTCAATCTCAAGAATCTGTTGTTACTAAATCAACTCCAATAGGAATGGTGGGTTCTGCAGCAAAATCTCAGTTAAATTCAGATCCAGTGAGCGCTGCTGCTGTTGCTACTGGGGCACCTATAGCTACCCAATCAGGTACTGTTTCCCTGCTTAAGGTTGCTCAAGCAAGTAATGCTGTCCATATCATACCCACAGGAGGTTCTTCAACCACATCATTGATGTCTGGAACAGCGGCACCGCCACTTTCAAGCCCTTCAGCTGTCTTATCTAGTTCTTCGCATACTGCTTTGGTGAAAGCTTCCTCACCAGCAACTCTGGACACTCCGCTAGCTTCTAACCTATCCTCTCTGCCCCCCAAACAGACTAAGGATGAACTTCTAGCAAATCAAGATGCTAAACCTGCAGACACTTGCAAATTTTCTGGGCCTGAAGATTTGATGAAAGAACAAAAGAATGATGATGCTCCTATCTCGAGATATGAGCCTAGTGAAGGAATTAAAGAAGATAGAGATGCATTAATGAACCAGAAAGTGGAGTTTATGAATCTACCAGTTGTTGCTGAGAGTTGTAATCCCTCAATGAAATCGGGAACAGCTGAGAGTGAGCTGACAGATGTAGTTGACAACAAGGCTGAAGGGGCTCCAAAAGCAAATGATGATATGAATAGTGATTCCCCCGTTAAAGAAGATAAAAGTTCTGTCTTTCAAGGGTGATAGTTAGAATCAGGGCATTGAATGGCAAACAACAGACCGATTCATGCAGTAATAAAGTGATTGCTGCAAGAAGTTCGAAGTCTGACAAATGGAAGGTCTTTGTGAGAAAGAGGCTTGTGCAAAATAGCGGGAAATTTCTTGATTTCTCTGTTAGTTAGTCCTTTGCTTCAGGAATAGTTTGTGTAAATTTGTTACAGAATTAAGTTGAAAGTAATTGAATGTGGATCTCTACTAAAACATTGTACTTATATATAACTATGGCAATGATATTGGTAGGGATGAAAGAAATCTTTTGGGTACTAAATGGAATCGTTTCAGGACTGTGTATCGTTTCAGTTAACAGAAGTTACAATCAAAGCAGTCGGTATGATGTTGTGGGTACACATCTTACGTCCTAGTACTTGCGAAATATATCTTAAATTAGAATTAATAAATTGAGATCATATAAAGAATCTAAAATTAAACATAGACTGCTCAAAATTAGTGATATATATCAATTACACATTTGAAGGAAAATCTAGTTGAGAACATCAGTAAAAATTCTACTTTAAAGTAAAGAAGAAAAATAACATTTTGGTTTAGTTTTATTTTGCATGACTGGACACTGTAGTCATTGCTCCTGCTACCTTTCTACGAATGTAGATATCAGCCTATCTTGTTTCTGTCAAATGCTTATGAATCAAAAAGTTCTGCAGAAACTAAAAGCTCACTGTATAAACATTTAATGATAATTTATTTAATTAATTCCAATGTTGAAATATAATCTCATTTGGCATTCACCTCAAAGAGTATTACATCAAGATGAAAGAAAACCAGCTAAGATGGTCCATTTCAAGATCATTGTATTGATTTGCAGCTGCATGAGATTAAAGTTTAAATGAGAGACGGTGCGAGCGCATTTTTTACTAAGCACAACAATACAATATAACAAATACAAAGGTAGAGGGGCAGAACATATAGTAGAAGTAACTTGGAGAATTCCAAATTCTATCTGATATATCCAAAACTGAGAACCAAGAGGAAAATCTCATCTTCCAAAAGTTTTCTCATGTCCAACTATTCTGGTGGTTTCCCTCCTGCTCCCATGTTACTGTAATGTTTCTGAATTGGACTCACACAGGAAAATAGTGATTGCCTTTGTGCCTTCTGTTTCTTTAACTTAACACCAAATAAGAAAGATCTCAGGGGAATTCTAGCCTTGTGCATTGAGCTCCTATGTTTAGATGCTGAAATCCCAAACTCCTGGTCTAGTTTAGCTAGTGTATCCTCAACTTCCACTCTCAGACCTTTTACCCTATCTACACTAACTTGCAGCTCACTAGCAACCTTGTTGCTTTCCTGTTTCATGTTCAAAACCTCACCTTGAAACTTGGCAGCCTGAAATTCACTTAGCTCAGGATCGTCTGCTTTGGAAATTTTTGATAACTCTTCATGAATGTTGCACAAGGATGTATACCTACTCTGCAGTTCCTCTTTTAACACTGCAGCGTTTTCCAGCCATAATGTTAAATCAGTGTTGATCTCTCTCAAGTGGTTATATATCGGCCGAGCCTCTAACAGTGGAGTCTGATTCTTTACACTTCCTTCTTGGCTATTATTATTCTTCAATTTTGATACTTCCAGCTTCAAGTCTTGGATTGAGGTTTGGAACTTTCCTATCTGATGAAATGCAGTGCTAAACCTCAACCAGAACTCCAAGTTCTGCTCCAGCATTTCATCAATATCTGAACGGAATTTATCTTCTATGGTTGGAACAGATCGAGAAGTCTCAGTGTATTTCAACTTGATCTCATTTCTTCCGTCTTTAACAGGGTCTTTCTTAATGGCTGCAGGTGTCCTTTCACCAGACTCCATGTGGTGTAAGGAATCAAAAACAGGCTGCCTAGGTGAACTTATAGTAGACAGATTAGAATCCAGGAAAGTAGCTGTATGTGTCATGCTCTCGGGAGACCCTCCCCTTGTTGAGTACTTATACTTTGATGAGTGACTGCCCACATTTTCGTCTTGATGTTGGGCAGAACCCATTTTTCTAAGAGAATGAATCTCCTCATCCCTCAAGGCAAGAGCATTCTTTAGTTCCCTTATTTGCAACGCCAATTCAAAGAATCCATCCCGGTTTTTCTTCTCCACATCACCAAGCTTCTTTCTTACATCCTTGTAATTCTTCAGTACCAAGGTGTACTCTTCCACTAGGAACTTTTCTCTGTCCTCCACCCCACTTAGATATAGCTTTCTCCAGTTTGGATGGTCTGCTTCCTCATCTGGTCCATGTTCCTCTAGCTCAGTTTCAACATTACTTTCTGTGTCTAACAAATGCAAACCCTTCTTCTCTTGTTCCAGCGTCATGACACCAAGCTTTCCCGAGGCCGCAGGTTCACTGACGTTGGCAGAATCTGGAATATTAGCTTTTGTCTGTTCTTTATCCATTTCGGCAATCTCTGATTTGGTATCGGCAGTTGTACTCACTTCTTTTATAGATTCCAAATCTTCAACCTCACTTGGCTTCACCGTTTTTAGTTTCTCTGATAAATGATCGGCATTGCAACTTGCTTCAGTAAAATGTGTTTTGAGATTGTTGTTCAGGTCTTTGACACTTTGGTTGAGAGATTTGACTCTTTGTAACTCTTCCTCCAATTCCTTGATCTTGTTGCTCATCTGCTCTGAGTTTGCAGTGAGTGTCTCCTTTTCCACTTCCAGAGTCTTGATGTTTGCCTGAAGGTTATCAGTTTCTGATCTTAATCTGTTCACCAGAGCACTTTGAGAAGAGAATGCAGCTTCAAGATTAGCAACCTTTTCCACAAGCTCATCGATTTTCTCTGCCAATTGAATAACAGTAAGCGAGGCGTTTGAATTTGCATACAGCTCGATCTTAATCTTTTCCCTCAATGATTCTACATGTTGATCATCTCCAGATTCCGTCTTTGAGTCATCAGTTGGCTTCTGCAGATCAGTTTGCTCCGGGAGAAGCTCACTTTTCAGGGCCATAAGCTTCTGATCAACTTGCTTAATCCTTTCATTCTCTACTTCAGCCTCTTCAGCTGATTCCTGTTGCTTTTCGCGCAACTTAACCAAGGTCTTCTGACATGATTTTAGAGCTGTAGCTGCCATCAAAGTTCTAGCTTCATTATCATCAAATACGTAACCAATCTGAAATTCATCTTGTAAGCTACTAATCTTCTTTTGCACTGCAGTAATATGGTTTTCTATTTTCCAACATTTTTCATTGCACCGAACGCACACGCTCTGTATAAACTCCCTTTCCGTTTGTAGAGCCAAAATTTCTTTCTGAAGCTTATCAATTTCCTCTACAGCCTCTTCTTCACTCAGGCCTGAACCTGGAGGCATTGCAGCTTTAGCCCAGGTAGCAGTTCTAGCCAGCTTCTCCTTTGAAAATGATAATGATTGACTCTTAAACTCTTTCATACTGGGAGCTTTTGGAATGTTTGCTTTAGGTGCATTGGAGACCCTTAGAGGATCACCAGAAGGAGCTGACGTAGTGGGATAACTTTCCATGTCATCGTCATCTATGGAATACTGAACTTGTTCAGGGAAGACGGTGGCAATAGTTCGATTAGCGCTCTGCAGTTCCTTCGATAGCTTATCGTACCTTTCTGCCAATGCTCGGTACGACCTATAAGATTCTTCCACATGATCTATAAGTTCTGGCCTCTTCTTGTAGTACATTTCAACCCTTTGAGTAAATGTGTCTCCATCATTTTCGATTATTTGAAGCATTTCCGTAACCTTGTCTTCCATATCTGTGATTTTACAAGTTCATGTCAAATGCCTGCTTTTGATTTTATCAATATTTGGAAAGAAAAGAGGGAAAAAGAAAAGAGCTTCTCAATGTTCCTGCACTGAATTGTCTTTCCATTTCCAATTTCCTTTTTCTTTTGCCCATTCAGTCTAAACATGCAGAAGCATCAATAAATGGTTTTGAGCAGATCGGTGAATTTTGGAATATTACATTGGTAAAACATGAAAACAGTCAGTAACACCATTACATCGTTTGGGACTAGTTAGGATCAAATCACACTAAACAGAAGAAACACAGACAATAACCAACTTGAAGGCTCTCTCTCAATAAATGTAGACAAGCATATCCAGAAAATACCTTGGAGATTTTCCTCCAACCATTTTGACTGCTTTGTCCTGATGTGGCTTGCCCACCACCATGAATATGCATTGCTTGCAGCCCTCTGCAACATTCTATGTCTTCCTCAAAACGCAAGCCCCATTACTGGAGTGCCATTGGTGGTCATGAATGTGAAAATATGAAATCAAATTGAAAAAAGAAACAGAACAAAAGAGAAGGTTTTTTGATAAAAGCACCTTTTTTTTTCTTTACAGGCATGGAAGGGAGGGCATTTAGGCCCGTATATCGTGTTTGAACCTTTGAAGCCCTTCAACAATTATAGGACTCTAAAATTGGTTTTGCCACGTTGAAGGATCATCTGCTTGCCAGATTTCTAATCTTGAACGAAGGAAGCTTTTACCCTTTTGGTTCATGAAATTGTCTCAATGGTTGCCACCAACAGATTTCTAGTACTTAGTCTAAGAACATCAATCTTGGTCTTGTCACGTTAGTTTCACAATTTATTCACGGCGAGCAACACACATAGGGTCTGGCTCTTACCCTTTACGGATAGAAATAGTGCTCCCATAATCTTGCATGGTGTGCTCTGTTTGTACTTGACAGTCCGGACAGGACTATAATCGTAAACTTAGCAAACGATAACCATAAGTAACATGTTCAAATTTAGAATACGTGAAACATCGACAGTGAATATGTGGTTTCAGGATTATCTTATCTTTCATTAGAGCAAGACTCTCTTTCGCAAGTAGTGGGATGTATTAGTTATTAGCTGATTATATCAATAGTTGGCTGATATCTGATTATATCAGCTAATTTGATCAACGGATAATATCAGCTGTTTATTAAAAATATTTAGTAAAATTAGCTATTTAATATTAACTTTTGATATATAAAATGACTTATAAGAACTTAATTTAAAGAAAAATTATAAGAGTATAAATATTACATTTCTTAATATTTCATTGAATATTTTTATAAGAATTTAGATTTAGATATTTAATTTTACAAAAATTAAGTTTGTAACTTTAATAAATAATAATAATAATAATAATAATAATAATAATAATAATACAACATTAAATTCTCTATTAATATGAATGATGCATCGAGCTACGCCATATTAGTACTTTTTCATATAATATGTATGGATTTTATTATTTAATAAATTAAAAATATCTATAATTATAGCATGACATAGATACGATATATAGTAGTTATATACTAAAAATATTAATTTGATGTGATTCTTTATGTTTAAAAACTTAATAATATGGTATTTTTAAATGTAACCTACTATTATAAAATTAAATAAAGATTAAAAAGTTTAATTAACCCTTTATTATATTCTTCCAAGCGTTACGACATAATTGTACAATAAAAAAAAGCCAACTTTGACAACACACAGAGCAAAAGTAGAGAGTAAAGTAGAGGGCAATCGTATCATTAGGCAAACAGCCAACTCCAAAAGCTCCTCTTATGGAGATTTTAGAAATCAGTTTATTGAGATTAAATAAGCTAACTAATAAGTCATTCACCAAACACATAAAAAAACTAACTTTTCAAGATGGTCAAAAAGTTAACTTTCCGTCAATTTACTAAAAAAAAACTGACAAGCCGTTTGCTAAACACCTCTATCAATAGCTTTTTAAAATGGTCAAAAAGTTAACTTTTAGTCAATAAGCTAAAAAACAGCTGATAAATTATTTGTCAAACACCTCAAATTTTTTATAGACCAAAGTCATTGTCATTATTGGTCCAGTTTGAACACCTATTTTAGGGAACTACGAATTCGAAAGTACTAATCGAATTCAACTCAATACCTGGGACAAAGTGCTAAGAAACTTACGGCCTGTTTGGTTCACGGTAATAGGTATTCTATTATCCATCTATTTCTAATAATTAGGAATTCTTTGTTTTATTAACAAAAAGCCTGCAGAATAATCATTCTTGGCGTTAGTAATTCTTAGATATCAAGGAATAGATAAAGATAATTAACTCTTGTTTTTACCTATTCTACGCACGTTCGGAATAGGTAAACACAACAAATCGTTCAATTTGATAATTTCGTCTTCTCCTCCCACGATTCTTTCTCACTCACGCAGATCACCATCTCGTCAAGTCTCACTCATGCCTAGTGGCTCTCTCTTTTGCGCTCGTCTTTTTTCTCCACTCTCTGGTTTGGTTTCACTCACGCTCGTCTCTGACTCTCGCTCTTCACACTGTCGTCAATTTTCTCCAACATTTCTCTACCATCTACATTGATTCGGTAAGGACAACCTTTCCCCTAATATTTGTCGCCGGTAATTGTTTTTTTCTTTAGTTTTTCTTGTAGCCACGCACAGGGTGACTAATTAAGTCACCCCTTAACTAGCATTTAACTTATGAGTAAAGGGTTCTATCACGATCGTGCACCCCTATAAGGAATTTAATAATAAAAAAATTAATAAATAAATAAAATTAATAATAATAAGAATAAGACTAAGTAGAAAATTAATAATAATAATAATAATAATAATAATAAATAATAATAAGAATAAGAATAAGGAATTTAATAATAATAAGAAGAAAAAGAAAAAGAAGAAAATTAATAATAATAAAGAATTTAATAATAATAAAATAAATAATAATAATAAGGACAAGGATATTTTAGTCTTTTTGTTAGTTATTTCTTTGTCATTTCGAATTTATATTTTTAAACCAAACACTGATATAGAAATTCTTTAACAGTAAATCAAATAAAATAATACCTATTTTATTCTATTTTTTATTTTTTTATTTTTAAAAATAATTATTCTATGTATTCCTGTACTTAAATCAAACAGGCTGTTAATGGTTTAGTTTTGGTATGCTCTTTTCAGTTTTCAATGAAACGCGTCCAAGCTCGTTTCTACCAAACTACACCTGGTGGTGATAAAACTCGTTCGTATCATATAGGTCCAAACTCTCTTAGCTTTGCTAGATGGTCTTATTGCTTCCCGTTAAAATTAACGTTTTGTTTGCGTTAGATCGGCTTTGATCCATTAAGTTTTTCTCAGATCGAAGTGACTGCCACCACAAAATGGAAGAACGTGCCTGCTTGGTTTACTGTTCACACACATCCATAAAAATGATAAGAGACATGGGTGATCTGAATAGCCCTTCCATTTATTCGCATATTATTTACAGCAAGAAGATGAAACACAAGTCTGATTCAGTATGTACATAGATATGCACAGCAAAGAATTGATGATAAAGCAAAGTTCTTATCATCTCAATATCAGAACGTGACGTAGTAATCTCGGTCGTTCAGGATGGGAAAAGGCTGATGTAGCAAATTTCATTAGTCCTTGGATGTTTCTGCCAGCCGTGTGATAGTATCAATAAGGATAAACCGTTAGCTAATTCCCTTCAACTAACACAGAGTAAACCTCACCAGCCACACTTTCTTTTTTTATTTTTCTTTTCGGTTTCTTCAATGGTTGTACTTTTCATACAAGTATGTACAAAATATGCTTCAATGTTGAACCAACAGAAGAATCAGCAGGCAAAGCAGCACGACTAAGCAAGGAGAGCCAATTGTCAGATATTCTGGAGGGAAGTGAGCCACTGTTCCATATACTTTCTGCCCTCTGTGATAGCAGTTATATAAAGAAAATAAACTCAGCAAGGCAGAATGAAGATGAAACCACTTACATGTATGTTCTTGCAATTTAACATTCGTTAAGAAGACATCAGACGATGATTAAGAAATTAAGACATGTTGGGACAAAAGATATGAATACTGGAATACAGTAATCTGAAAAAGGGTACCCAGTATGATAGCGGAATTCATCTATGAACTGGAGTTCAATAAAGGAATCATATAGGCAATGTAATATGACACTTGCCATAATCAATTTGACCATTATATGCTGATCCAGATGGGAAGGCATGGGGCACACGCACAACACAAACAGCAAGAGCCAGATGCATGAACCAATTTATTTTATCTGATGAGGTAGAAATTTCTCATGGATCAAGTAGAAATGACATAAAAATTAGTAACCAGTAAACATCTGAAGATGACAGAAAGATCCACATTAACAGTTAGAAGATTGAGAATATGGGTTTGGAATTTTAGGCCTGTTCTGAAAATGATAAAAATTTAAGGGCAAAGTCGTTGGATAACAGAGAAAATTTGGTTCTGGTTCTTATATTTTAAGCAAGTAGGAATTTGGAGTTTTAATAAGCTAATGGCAAAAGCTTGATTTTGGAGGTAGGGTCTTGAAATGGTAAAACAATGTACGTGTAACTTGTGACTATGACATACATTTTAAAGACCTAATTTGATTGTGTCTGCTATTGAGCAAACAGCACCAAAAGCATCTTGATTTACATCTAGACAAGACGAAGGGCAGTTATACAATATTTATCACGCAGGTTAAGCACAGGAAAGTCCACATATACATTTTCATGATTTAATACTCTAAGAATATCATGATTCAGTAGGGCATCAAAACATGCCCTGCACCAACATTCCTACCGTGGGTTCCGCTCTATATAATCTCATCAAATAGCAAGACTTTCACTTAAACTCTCAACCAATCACATTCCTACTTTAAATGAGCTCAGACTTTACAGGGATCATCAAAGTAACCCTAGGCTTGCAATAAAGTATCAACTTTCCCTTATTCTCAGTATCTACTATCCACCCTTCTCAGTCTCAGTAAAACAATCTTCATAAATCAAAAAACAAAATGCTCCAAATTATTTGCACAATTCGATTCATATAGATTCAAAAAAAGCTATATACCATAAACTGTGTATAGAGATTATAAAATTTGAGCCGCCACAATAAATGGTGAATATGAGTTCAAATAGAGTACGTAAGGCTGAAAGAGGAAAAGAAAACGGCAGTTACCAACAGAGTAGCCATTTGGGATTTTGGTGATGGCAGCAAACATTTTGTTTTCGGTGTTGTCCAAAACATTATCATTAGCACGCCCATAGCATGGGACGAGCACAGCAAAACTGTTGTCCGTGTCATCATCACTCTGAAATTCAGGTCCATGAGGCTCCAACCATCCAATTGAATAATCAGAATCATCAGATTCAGACCCTGAAAGACAACCACCATCCGATGGCACAAGAACCACATCATGTTCTTTATCAATTTTCCTCTGTTCGCGGCTATGCCATTTTCTATTAACCCTCCTAGATGAGGAGGCAATATTAGCCCCCTGAGCCAAAGGAAATTTCAAAGTATCTGAATCCCACAAATCTGTTTCGGGCCTGGTATTTACAGAAGATCCATTTGAAAGTCTCTGCTCTCGACATTTTCCACTCCATAACCACCATGTGAGATTGGTAAATGCCACAGACATTTAATCAATGAAGAACTGGAGCAGGCACCGAGTACTCTGTTCCTGTCAAAATTATCAACAATAACAAGAAGTTGTGGATTGAAACAACAATTCAATAGGTCATGGGAATAAACAGGCATAAACGAGTTTTCACTACCTATGGAAAAAAATCTCTAAAAATCGAAAGAGCAAAAGGAAAACCCTAGCTTCTCAAGGAATTATCTTTGCTTTATTAATTCATGCCTTGCACAATCTTCTTCTACTGGTACCAAAAACTTCCCGTAAATCATCCCCAGCACATTACGCAAATAGTAGACGAAAAAAAAAAGAAACCGTGTTAAATGAAAGAGCCTATAAAGATTTGGAAACGTATCAGCTTTCTTATGCATCCAAATCAGAATATCCCAACAACCAGATATAAATCCTCCAACGTAAAAACCAGCTGCTTAAAACTCACGGTTTCAGAGCCATGCACGTAAATTCAATGAATCAACACATTACAGAAAATCTCCTAAAATACATTGACCCCGGACATATCACCACATGTCAAATTAAGACTTAATCTTATTCTATTATATTATTCCTACCCCCCCAAAACTAGAAGACACGTAATTTTTTTGGTCAAAAACATGATTTTTTTCCCAAAAAAAGCATATTAAGCAAGAAACCAGTAAAAAAAAAATTGAGTCATTGACACACAAGCGATTAAACGAAAAGATGACTTGAGCTTCTCTTCTCTTCTCTTCTCAGGGAAAATTATCTACATAACAAAATCTCCGCTCTTTTCCCGTTTTCTTTCAGAGTTCATGCAATTTGACAAGCAAACAAGCACTGGAAACTTGATGAATCGAACTTAAGAGGCCTAAACCACGTTCAGAAGTATCCCAAGGAAAATTAAAAATCAGTCAACCATACATGAAATGCACATACCTTGAAAGCCACAGCTAGCTGAGAAATATGGCTTTGGAGTTAAGAGGAAGAAATGGAATTAAACATAATAATATTGGGGAGAACTGGGTACGTGTTTTAGTTTCAGTTTTACAAAGAAGAGAAGAGTAGAGAGAGAGAGAGAGATTGCAGTTGCGGTTCTTGTTGGAATGTTATGATTATGATGAGCTCTTTAAATGATATTAATGATTTCTAAATTAATCATAATTAAGCAGAAGAGCTTTTATTCCCTGCGTAGTAGATCATCGACCAGCATCATGGACGGTTGATATTGAAAGAGGAAAGACTCTTAGTGTGGTAATGGGGGCAGTTGAGTTTGGGTATGAATGCCACGTCAGACATGGGGCGCTAGTTAGAGACGGAGAAGGAGGTAGTGACGTGGCGTGGGGAATCACCGGAAGATTTGCGTGTCTAAGTACCTAAAGTAAACTGTTGGCATCCACAAGTGTCGCAATGCCGTTGGTACTTGTCCCTTCTAATAGGCAACCAACTCATGGAAGTTCACGAAAAAAATATGGAAAACACACCCATAAAGCATACATTAACAGGAATCGACATGTCGTAGGCGGGGAACTGTAGCTTCTTTCGAATAGTATCGCCGCGTGGCCTTCACTTCCTTCCTCGTCCACAAAGGACGAAACGGTGCGTGGTAGGCTCTGATTGGTTCAGAAATGATAGAGAAAGTAGATCGACATCGAACCACCTATTTCCACGGTGGTCCAAGTCCAAACGATAAGATCACTTTTCAAAACAAGTTTTAATAATAAAAACCATTTTTTTGAATTTTTTAATTAACAAATGCGTTTTTAATATAAAAAAGAAATAATTTGATAATCATTTATCAATTTTTGCCGATACTCCAAAGTCCAAAGCCTGTGATCAAATTGTCCTTAAAGACTTCCAAGAAAGAAATCAAATTTCTTCACATATTGAAGTATCCTGCTACAACATAAAATCAACGTAACATACATTAGATCATCGATCCATTGTTCCAACAAATCCGACCAAACACAAAGATGGTTAATTGTTAACCTCATCTCCTCGATCTTGCCTGCTAAATGTTATATATAAGATGGATTGGGAAAATCATTGTCCATAGTTTTCTTTCTCGTCAGAAGTTGATGTTCTCGATGGTCGGGCTGGGCTTCTTGCAGGACGCAAAACGTTCTCTTTATTTACCGAGTCTTGTTCTGCTTGGTCAGAATTCCTCTCTCGCAAGAGGGCGCTGCTATTTGATGCAGCTGAACGCATTGCCCTTGGTAATTTCAGGGGGATTTCGGGTTCTCTTGGAGCGTTCTCAGGAATTTTGGGTGCTTCTGATTGGGGTGGTGGTGGGGGTGGTGCAACAGGAACTAACTGGATCACTGACCTGCGCCATTTCTTTCTTTGGCTTGGCTTCCTTGCCTTGGATTTTTCCTGAAGAAGATTATAATTTTCATAATGCACAATCCAACAAGAACATCAAGATTTGGCAGGACAGCAGGAGGCTGGAATCCCTCCCCATATATTACTTTCAAATCTTGAAAGTGCACAAAGATCAAAAAAATACATGGGTAAGAATGGCATAAAACATATAATTTTGTTTAAATTTATCAAATTTTATTAAAATCTGACAAAAACAACATCATTTTAATTTCGATTCAGTCAATTGTTAAATTTAAATAATAAAGTATCATACATAACAATTTAAGAGAGTAAAATCAGATTTGTGGAGAATAGAACATACCGCTGTATTTCCTATGTCTGACAAAGGCATCCTTTTCAGTTCACCATCATCATTTGCCTGAACCAGGGCGCTCCGTAGAAGCGTTGCACCATGAGAAACAAGTGTACGAGTCTTGTCTGTTTCGTCAAGGCCCGAACCACTTCCACCACTTTCAGAAGCTTCTTGATTGCCGCGATCATCCAGCTTAACCATAGCATCTACTCTATTAGAGCACTTAACAGATGAGCAACCACATGTAGCACTGCAGAGACCTCCAGCTGCTCGGCATTGACACTTCATTGTCTTGCATAAAGACATTTTACTGCACATGCAGCATGCTTCAGATGCAGGTTTCGTCGTCACAGCAACAATTCCCTCCCCAGATGAATCCAGCTTATATGTTTCTGGGTCATTGTTGTCTCCTGAATTAGAGTTACCTCCACTTTTGGAACTTCTTTTCCTAACTTTCCGTCTTGATTGTACCCATTCTTCATCCGTTACATTATCCTTCTCTGAATGCTCTGATTCAGATGTATCCATATCCTCTAATATCATAGACTTCCGATTTCCCTGCAAACAAAAGAAGGATAAGAGGGTGAAAAATGAAAAACAAAGATGTTCAAGTGATTTACATAATCCTAGATTAAAATAAATAAATAAATAAATAAAAGGTTGGCATTCAAAACAATGGGGCAAAAGTAATACCTGCTTGCGCAAGTCATAATTATGTCTGTCATTGTTCTGATCAAGTTTCTTCAACGCTGAATTCTGATGTTAAAGTTCATGTAACAATGACCACATTAGAAAATTAGTTTATACCCAAAAAATAAAAAAGCAGTACCAAATTGAGCAACGATGAAAGAGGTTATAGCAAGCAGGATGCTTTTGCTTAATGAGGTAAGAGTCCACAATATTCAGGTTTCATAAATACCATAATTTCATCAAACTAAGTATATCACTAAACGAGATGCATTATTGACTTGTATGTGCCAATCCAACTCTAAATTAAAGAAACCAAGAAGACGACCGTACTAACCTGTGACTTCACCTGATGAATAAGTTCTGCCTTCTGTTTCTCTAAAAGCCTAAGAAAACTGCTGAGCTTCACTACTTTCTCCTTAAGTTCTCTTATTTCAGAGTCTTTTTCTCTGCAGTCAACTTCTTTATCCCGCAGCAGACACCTTGAAAATGCTTGAAAATTTCAGTGTGGTTCATGGCAAACGGCATTCAAGACAAAGATAAGACATGGCACCTAACCATTGAGGTTATTACTTAACAAAATGGGGTCTCACTTGATAAGCTACGGGGTAAAGGGTTAATCACCTGGAAGAAGATGCTAGATTGAACAAATGATTCATCACATTCTTTGCATCCGCCAGAGAACGAACATGATTCCATCGTCCCCTGCCACTAAAGCCCCTTTCTCGCTCTTCTGCTTCTGAAAGTTGAGATGCCATTGAGACCAAGGTGCTAGATGAAGTAGCAAGCATGTTTTCAAGTGCAAAAATCCGTGAATTTCTTGCACCAGGAGACATAGTTGGAGGACAATCACTGCATTGCGTGACATCCAAGGTAAGAATCAGATCTAAAACATGCAATAATCCCAGTCTGCAGTGCGAGCTAATAACCCAAGGCAATGTATCCCAAATATGGAAATTAGTATAAGGGCATATACCTTAAGCTGGTTTGTTTAAGTTCCTCAGCTTCCTCCTTTAGCCTGGCAACCTCATTGGCCATTCTAGTCCTCCTAAAATAGCATAAACACATTATCCAAAAGCCATACTCATTCTTGCTAATGTTGCCATTTCTTAATTGCTTAAAGATTTCTAATTCATGAAAAAATAAATTGGTAGACTGGGACTCACTCTTCCATTTGCCGCTCATACTCAGAACGTACTTCATGAACTCGTACTGTAACTTCAAGCTCATGTTCAATCGCCTGCATCAAGGCCTTCTCATGGAAAATGGAATAAAGACAGTCATTTCTCAACAACCAGCGAACCATATAATTAAGCTTATCAGTTCAAACAAATGCAAAGACATTGTGTTTTAATCAACTCTTAACTACCTGAATTCCAGGACCATTTCCACCTCCAATAACTGTTAAGGAAATAAATTAAGGACGATTAATAAAATGAAGTGGAAAAAAATCCAGCACATTAAGCCAATCTTCTTACAGGAAATTTCACGTGAGGCCTTTCTAGATTCTAGGAGCTCTTTTAGCCTTTTTGTAGCCATGGCAGCTTCTTCAGTCTTTCTTTGCAGAACCTAACACAGGAGTTCAGAGAGTAAGAGTTTTTGTTAAATTCCTTAAAGTTTTGTAGATTTTGCTTTCAATTGCACATGTCATTAAAGTGTGTAAATTGCCACTACATAGTTTAAAACAGTCCTCTGGAACAGAAGGAGATTAGTATCCAGGGACTTCAGCTCACCATTTTCTGCCTTTGATTCAAAGCCAATAGTTTATGCATCTCGAACTCATTTCTCCTTCCTTCTTTCTTGAGCTGTTAGGTAGCAAAAGTTAACTCCAGTGGGAATGAGCGATCTAATAGTGAGGAATTTGGATGCAAAACTGTGTTTCTTTTTATCGATATACCTGAAGAACTTCCTTTTCACGTGATTGTTTCCATAACCTAAATTGCTCAGACTCTTGCTTAATCTTTTGTTGGAGTTGAACCTAGAGGATAAAGGAATGCGGGATATTGAGAGCTGAATCTAATTGAATCAAACTGAAAACCTTTTTGTAAGATGAAATGCACCTTTTGACTCTTGATTCTTTGAATCTCGTCTTGCAATCGTCTTGCAGCCTCATCACTCTTTTGTTTTTGTTTTAATAATTGGGCTTGAGCATCTTGTTTCTTCTTCAACTCCGCAACCTGCAAGGCAGAATATTAGTCTAGGAAAGGGTGCAATGAAAGGGGAGACCCACTCAATATCCAGTTATTCACCTGTGCCTCGAGGATGGTCAACTTCTGAAGATACTGTTCTTTTAGTTTTTGAGAACTATCATCTGAATTAGATGATATTTCTACTAGATTGTGTCTCAATTCTTCAATCTCTTTCTGTCATTTGACCATCATAATGCAAATCTATATATTAGCAAAATCCTTCAAACAGAATGCACAGAGTATAAGTAGCACTGACCTGCAACGCTTTCTTTTCTTGTTCCAATTCCGAAACTTTCTTCTCATAATGTTGTTTAAGAACTGAAGTATCAACACTTGTAAAACGTTTCATTTCAGCCTTCACATAGAAGGAAAGAAAGCATTGTAAGCAAAATGTCAAATGTCTGAATGACTAACAAAAGTAGTAAATTGACTATCAACCGATGAAAGCATCAGCTTCCCTGCAGAGGACTTTCTTATATAACATACTAAGCACTTTATTGTATAGATTCATTTGCGTTTGATAATATATCCCCTTCTTTTCAGGAAAAAAAAGAAAGAAAGAAAGAAAGCGTCAGTCAAATTTTATTCACTTAAGAGTTGTGGACTTTATTCAATGCCGCCCAACAAGAAATGTTAATAGTTTTTCAGATAAACTCTGTTCAGCGACTTCTCATGATTGAATTAATTTTTGAATATCATCATTCCCTTTCATTGAGTCAACCACGGCCCTTTTCACAACAAAGGAACAATATAATATCCTAAATAGAACCTAGGACATCAATACTTCATACTTCCTGACATATATTTTCACAACAATATGAAGCAAACTCACAACAACAAAAGATTAGAGATATCCCGCAATTACCTCCTTTTCTTCAAGTCTTTTGTCTAAATCTTTTAACTCTTTGTCCAATTTGTCTTGGAGAGAAGAATGTTCTAACTCCTTTTCCTCATCTTCACCCTCACCTGCAGGAGAAAGATCATTTGAGTTTGACGGTGAATCATATAATTAAAACAAGAAATCCTGCCCACTGTTGATCATCAAATGCAAAAAATTTATGGATGATGATATGCTCTAATCAATAAAGTAGGAGATGTGAAAGTCCATTGTTTGAAAGTAATAGGATAAATGGATTGTAATACAGGATGGGTTATAAAGTTTAATAAATATACAGGGTTCTATGAACCAAGGATCTGGAAGAGAAATTCACTTTCTGAATTCCACGAGACGTGGACCCTCCACATCTTATTCTAAATCAACTATTCAAATTAGGATGAAGTTAAGAGATGGAGGAAAATAGAAACAGACAGAGAAATTATAAACAATAAAAAGTGGCTAGAGATTCTTGCATATTACTTGAGATGCCAATGGTTTTCCTGTCAATGTTAGCACCGCCCTCGTTTAGTGATGGAAACAAAACATTCTTAGAATGGAAACCTTCATCGTCTGACTCAACAAAATCAGCAAGCCGACTATGCTTTAAATTCTTCAAAAGCAATAACTCGCCTTCCAACTCTTGAATTTTTGACACATAAGATTTTATCAAATCCAATTCCTGAAAAATATTTCAAAACATTATGTTAACCAAACTATCTTTAATAGAAGAAACCAATAACAGACAATGTTATTGTTACCTGATTTGAATCAGATTCAATCTCATCCCAAGATTTACCCTTTCGAGCAGACTCAAGTTGTATAACTAGCTTGTCCTTTTCTACCTATAATATTTGATAAAGATGAGAAATTATCACTTGGGTAAACATTGTGGCTACTAGATCATATGCTCAGAAAGGAAGTAACCTGAGCATCAAGAGCACGTTGTGTTAAATGGTCACAAGTGACTCGACGTTCATGAAGTTCTTTCAATAGGTCAGCATTACTAGCTTCGAGCAATGATACTTTATGTTTAAGTATCTGAGAGAGACCACATCTTATCAATCTAATAATTCCAGTACATGTGGAGCATATGTTGCACTTAGTGGTGTGCTGATAATACCTGAAGTTCGTCAAATGGCAGACTTGCATCGCCACGGTAAAAAAGCAGCTCAGCCTGCAACTGCTCAATTTGACTCTTCATTCTTTGCATTTGAGTTGCCATTGGATCACGATTAATCTGTAATCAAGAAACGATAATGAAAATCACAAAGAAAAAAGGAATAGAATAAGCACGAAGACTGGAAAAAGAGAAGGAAAAATGTTGAGAGTAGACTTACAATTGCTTTGTTCTGAATATTACGAGCACGATTTGCATATTTCAAGGTGTTCAAAGTCTCTTCTGCATTTGTTTCAGCAGGACTGACGCATGCTACACAAAATTACAGAAGAATATTATCAAAAAGAGTTCAGAACTGGAATTGCAAGGCAGCACATTGAAAGGCACAGATTGATTGAGAATGGCATACCAATCATCACAGTTTTGCTATTTCCGCCCAAAGAATCCTAGGAATGATATAGCCAAAAAACATAAGATTAGGAAGAATAGGGTTCAGCAGAGTAGTTCATGTCAATATCTGTAGTTTTCACACCTTCACTTTTGATTTAAAAAAGTAGACGACAAAAATGATTCTCTCACCTGTAACAAGCGTGTCAACTTGCTATCTCGATATGGGACATGACCACCTTCTTTCCGCTTCTTCTCATCCCCTAAAGCACTTATCACGTTTCCCAGAGCCAATAAGCCCTTATTAATATGTATACCTGCACCGAATAAAGTACAAAAATATATGGAGATATATAATATTTCGAAAAAGAAGTTCAGAAAGCTTAATTCATTTTTTTCTTCATTGATGGGATGTTTAGCAAAGCTAAAACATTAGATTTTAGATTTTACTTTGACTTCCAAAGACAGGTCCAATTTCCATCAGGATTGGAACAAGCAGTTAAGGAATAGAATGGATATTTCCCAGGACACTGATCTGTTTATCACTCGAATGGAACGAAAACGAAAATACCCTCTTTGAAACGCATGCCATCTGCGCCTGTTCGTTTTGCCCTTTCTGACCCAGCGAGGTCGACCAAGTGTAGTTTTGCACATAAGATATCATCACCAAAATGATCATTATTTACTCCAGGCGTACATTGTATATTTTTCTTCTGTTCCATGGTAATTGTGAATATAGCATGCGACCGACTGTAGAACAGACGAAACATTCGATGAGTTCAAACAATGTCAAGCCGAAGTTGATAACTTGACATAGACCAGTACATCTCCAGGAAATAAAAAGCTGCACCTCGATTGACTGTTCATGTTGGTGCTTCCAGTGGCACGAGATAACGAACCACGAGACAAGTTTGAGGCCATTTCCTCCTTAGTTCTAACCTCTGGTTCAGTCACCCCAGCTAGTGTTATTCCTCCATTCACCGTTTCCCTGATCTGTATAGGAACTCTAGCAGGCACAGGTGGTTTCCCAACACTTGCCCCTTCCCCTTTAGCAAAAGCTGTCGAATTCGGATCCAGCAAATCAAAGACTTCTTCCTTGAATATCTATCAAGTCAACATACCACAAAATTGAGCACAAAAACCAATCTTGTAGTTATCATCTCAACCCAACCGCAATAAAGCCTGAAGAACTTTTCTTTTTACCTCAATAAAAGATACTCTTATTAGAAACTCTGTAGATTCTTTCAATGTCTCAACTCTACTGAATATGCTATCCATCACCTTTGGTATTATCCCGCTATTACTCCCTTCCCCTGTGTAGTTAGTCCCCATCGTATACGTCTTCCCAGAACCCGTCTAAATTCAGAAATTTAAGCCACTCAGTTTGAATCATTTCAAATCAGACACATCAAGAACACAAATAAATTGAACTTATGGAAGACGAGAAAGAAAGAAAAAACAAAAAAGCAGCTGGGTAGACCTGTCCATAGGCAAGAACTGTGGCATTGTAGCCATGAAAAAGAGCATCAACAAGCGGAGCCACACAATCATCGAATATAGCAGAGGAAGGCGATCCCGTGCTACCGTACACATAGTCATAAGTAAAAGAATGCGATCCAATTTGCACCTAAACACATCAAAACCCCAACAATCGAACATCTTCAATTCGAACCGGAACTTTTCGGGTCAAGAAGAAATCAACAGAAGCAGCTCAAACACGATACCTGGGGCTCGCCGGGGACAACGGTGATGCAATCAGTACAGCCGTTGATGAGCTCTGGCGTAATCAACGGCCGTATATTGACGGCCACTCGCACGCACTCTGAATTATCCATTTCCGTCACACAAAACCCTAATAAATAATCAATTAGATAAAACCACAAAGCATACACACGACAACACGACCAACGATCGCCTCTTCAAAACAGTAGGACGGAAGGCGTATCTTTCTTCGACGTATCAGCTAAAACGACGTGTCGCCGGCGACATCTCTAAGGATCTGAGAACAGCGAGGATCGGTCACCTGAGAAAGAAAATGGCTTATTTTGGGGGACGATAGAATTGGATTTGAATAAAAGGCGCTTCGTCCGAATTCAAATTTGGTTGGGTAGGTCACGTGCTTTGCATGTGAGGAAAGTAACGGTACTCTCCGGTTCACTTAACTATTGAATGCGTGAACCGAACCGGACCGGGTTATTCAGTTGGAGAAATTTATTTTTCTTGACATAAAAAATCTGACTGTACATTTTTTTTATTGGTTTGTGTTCGACAAAAACAAATCTTCTCTTCTAATAAACCAATTCTTAACAATTCTTAACATGTTTCATTAAATAACATTCATATATTTATATAGAATTCACATAAATATATTAATAAGAGCTCACAAAACAGAATAGAACAGACCATTCATAAAATAGATGATCTATCTCGTGTTCGATAAATAAAAACTAAAATCACATATTGTCTTAACATTTGATGCTTTGTGATCATCCTAAGTTTAGACAAATGATCTATTAATGTATTTTAAATTACTGCTCAGGTAAATAATAAAATCAAATCTATTCAAGCTTCAACTACTTATTAATCAATACTTAAAAGGATTATAATATTTTTTCTTTTGTGAAATTTGCTATCAAATAAACAATCAACTTTAAAAACATTTTTTTAGAATTTTTTATTTCAAAAAGTCATGCATTAATTATGAAAATCATTATAACACAATAAATGAAAACAATAATTACTTACACATTTAATTTAATAATTTCCATCTTAATTAAACTTTTATTCAAATAAGAATATGTAAGAAAAAATAAAAATATACTTTAATCTGGCAATTAATTTTTATTCAAATAAGTACTATTAAAATTTCATATTAATTATTAAAAGTCTTCCATTTTCAAACTTCAATTTTAGTACAAATTCGGGAAAAAAAAAGTAACTCCTAATTTTGATCGTAAATAGTCTAAGAGGCATGTTTGATTATTTTATTGGTTTATATATAGATATATATATATCAGACTCTATGCTAAAACTAAAGTTATGTATTATTGGACCTTTTCACGATTTAGTGTTGACGACGAAGATGATGATATATAACAACAACAATGACAACAACAGCTTAATAAGAAATTAGCTGAAATGTAAGATTTGAGAGGTTCAGTAATATACAGTTTTATCATTAACTAATAAGGAGACCGATTCTAAATAATTCGTATGAAAAAAAAAATTATTGTCACATCTGTATGTAAGTCTACCAAAAATAGCTTCTTTATTATATAAGGGTAAGGTTGCATAGTATCAGACCTCTTCAGACTCCACTTTAACGGCAAGATTTTGGATTGAATGTGACGTCCATAAATGATGAAAAAGTGAAAAAAACATCTAAACGACTTTGGAAAAGGATGATTGGCGGTTTGGGCTTTCAAATGCGTTAAAACGGTTAAGTGTTAAATCATTTCATCTTTTGGTTACTTTTTAGAAGCACCATGATGGCTGTCATAAACAAAATTTAACAAGAGGAAGGCCGTTGGGTAGAAGAATGTGATCCACTACTTAACACTACGTTCGTGTTAGTAGGTAATTATATATTAGTTTGTTGTTCCTTAGATTGCATGTGGAATGAGTTCTCAGGAACCAAATTGTATTACTAATTACTAAGATCAACAAGTCATTAAAGCCTTTTGCTTTCTAAGTTAAGATTAGTTGAGATTTGAAGATAAAACGGTTTTAAATTTAATATAATTGTTTTTTTTTTAATTCATTCAGGGTGTTGGACAGAATGGTTTGCCTAGTAATGTTTGATTCATTCTTTTAATCATCATTAATCTCCATTGATTTGAATGGAATTTTGTGCTATCCTTCCTGAGTATGCTTTGAAGGAGTCAAAGTCTAGAAGCTACTTTTAACTGGTCTTTTTATCTACATCACCACAGATACTCGAGGAAGCTCCCCTCTTTAGTCTTAGCATAGAGTTTCCCAAAACCATCTCGGAAAAACACAGTGAAAAACCACTCTATTTAAGTGAGCAAATTGGAGGCTGAGCGCGCCGAGCCTGGTAACGCTGGTTTGTAACTCAAGAGGGGGCATAAAAGTGTTGGAACTTTGGGTGGGTTCAGAAGGCTGGGCTGAAAATGGCTATCTACTGGCTTGCCCGATCCAAGTTGGGAGTTGGCTAATGTCTTCCTAGCGAAGGCGAGGTTGGCTTGAGTCCTAAAGTGGAGGGTACTGCGTGAGGCTGGTTTCACAGAGCAACGACCACCTCCCGCTCTTAGCAGTGGATGGATAACAAGCCGGTGCCTCTTGAGCCCCAGAGCCTGATGGGCTTACCTCACTGAACCAACACTTTTTGAGCAAGAAGTCCCGAGAAAGTTTTTAAGATTGCTTTTCTTTTTCTTTATTCTATTTCTATACAATGAACATCCGACCAACTTCATGGTTAGGATCACGAGTAAGTTTCTCTGATGGATCGTTAACATTTTAATGGACATTGGACAGATCTAACTTCGCCCTTTTACTTAAAAATCTTATTTAAGTAATAAGCAAGAGGGGTTGCAGCTTAAATTTTGAGATGCGATGTCTCTTAGTTGATAATTGATATAGCTAAATATGATTAGCTTTTGAGATGTGCGAATTAGAATCGACCAAGTTTCTATAACGAGACCATCCATGCACTATCCACTGTCCGTACTCTGTTGGAATCTTGTTACTGTTCACTATGTCATATTATCAATCTAACTTCACAAATAGGGTATATACCCAAAAGAATCCCAAAAAATACAACAGATCCGTCTTTGTAAAGCCTCTACAAATGGAGATCCTTCGATATCAAATCTCCCTCCTGAATGGAAGGCATAACACGGCGCCGCTTTGCAGCTTGCTGTTCTTCCATCTCGGCCTCTTCATTCGTAATTGTTTGTACATCTTGCCGGTCTTCAGAATCTGCCATATCCTCATTGCCAATTGTCTGTACCGCATCTCCGGTGACCTCTGCGCCTTCAAGTTCTTCATGCGTTCCATCTTCTTCTATAGGGTTTTCATTTTCATGCAACAACACAGCCATGGCATCTGGAGAGGTAAGGTTGTGATCCTCACAGGTACCTGGAAAGCTACCAGCCTCTTCAGTAACTTCGGTTCTATAACTATCCAGCATCTCATTAGAGGTAGAAGCATGGCCATCTACTAAACAATCCGTGTTTTCCGTGGATGTATATCTTTGTTCATCAATGTTCTGTTGACAAGAACGCATATTTCCCTCCATATGGCCATTCTCAATGATGCCTATTTCTGAATCATCTGAATCAGAAACTGATGTTTCCGAAGGAGATCCATCATCCTCTACTTGCATAGAAATCCCGGAATTCCAAGATGGACCATCCCTGAAACCTCGAAATGAGAATGGCACAGAATCAGATTGAGGGATCGCCCCAGTAATTTGGTTGAAATCGGTGTCTCCAGATGAGTAATACAGATGCTGCTCCTCAGGTTCTGCACCATCCTGTGATAAAATGGGACACATGTGAGGCATAAAGGGAGCAGGAATTGCAGTAATTTTCCAAGATAGATCTATCTTCAATTCCATCTTTACAAACACTAGAAAGAAGATTCAGAACAAACAAGTTAATAAAATATAAAACTTTCTCCTCACAAATAAGGATGCTGCTTAGATTTATTAGGGAGATGGAAGGCGCATACCTCTATCTGTGGCACGGCACAATTAAGGTGGTAATATGAAGATGGCTGGTCAAAGGATGAACACTGTGCAAGTAATGATCCTGCTGTAACTCCTGGCTCAAAAAACTCCCTGAGAACCAAACCGGAATCATTTACACACTCAGAGTTCCTCATTGTAGACTTATCTAATAAAGTGATCTCAATGCCCTGGCCAGGTTCAGAATCAGCTATTCTACAAGATAATGCTGGATTGCATCCCTCAGAAACAAACTCAACTCCAGTGTCTTTGTGATCATCTTTCAGAAAATCACAATGCAGCTTATTCCCACATTCACTGTCTTGAAAACGATTGTTTAGGAGTTCAGAAATCAATCTCTGGATAAGAGTGCGTTTAAGAGATGCCTCAGATGGTGGAAACCAGTCAACGGTAAGCTGTTTCAGAGAGAAAAACCTAATTGAGAGCTATGATGATAGATGTGGCAACAAATCTTAAACGTTCAGGGATATTATAAGCATTCATTGGTCACAACATTCAACTAAAAACTTAAAAAAATATGTTTGATGGCATGGAATAGAAACAATAATAGTTTCAGGCTTTAATTCAAACAATTTATTGTATTTTAGTTAGAAGATTACTCTTCATCATCGTGGAAAAAGCAGATCTCCGACCTAGTCTGGATATAGATATAGCTACAAGCTAAGAGTGCATAGTAGAAGCATCTATTGATTGCTACTTTCCATATCCACCCAAATATGAGTATCAGAATATTTCGTTGCATTGTGCATCTGTATTTCCACCTCCCAAGTACTTGAGTAATTAAAAGTGGATACTTCTTTATAAACATTTGAAAATGAGAGATAAAACATACAGAGAAAGAAACATAGAAGCTTAAGGTGGAGTGAATAAACTTACGAATTTTGAGAAGCCATTTATTTTGAAAGGGTTGAAATTCAGAGGGGCGTCAACTAAAAATAGCTCCAAATAGTGGAGCAGGAATAGGCCACAGTCGAACATATTTTCCTGCTGTGGCAGCTGTGTAAACAAGAACTAAATGTCAGATGTAACTCATAACCTTTAGAAACTAATCATTAATGTTTATCGAGCAGGTGCTGTCCTCATATTATGCTTGTGTCTGCGTGTATAGCGCATGTGCAAGTGTATGAATGTGTGTGAGAGAGAGAGAGGATGATGAAGGAAGAGTGGGATAGACAATGAGAGGAATTCCAAAAACATCATTAACCACTCGCACAAATATTATAATAAGATAAGACGATACCTCCAGTGGTACAAACCGTAAATTCAAGAACTTAGATGAAAAATCTTCCACCATTTCCTTGTGCCTGTCCTTCCACTCTTCCCACAAGTAACTGCCACATCAAGGTACAACAGCAAACGAACAGAAGTAAATGAGACATTCAGAAATGCACAGGAGATGATGAAATGAAAAATCAAAGGAAGATAATAAAGCACAAAGTAATGAAGTTTAGGTGCCAAAGGTGCATTGCCAAACAATGGATCCAGTCAAACATGACAACATCAGCTGCATTGCCTTGTATATAGCAGAAAACTCAATCATGCTTCAAAAACTTTGCAATACCTTTGAACAAGAGTTTTTAGACCCGCATGAGTTCCTTTAATAGAATCCATATGCAGTATGCATGGCACTCTGAGAGATTTCCCCGGTTCTTCATCTGATATTATATAAAAGATACGTGAAATATTAAAAATCAGATAACCAACATAAATAACAGTAGAACTAACCTTTAAAACTTGCCACTTCACCAGGATGACATATTACCAGTAAACTCCAATGAAGACTGTCACCAAATAACATTACAAAACACATGAACAAAGAACTCCAAGCAAACATATATCGGGAACAGTATGCTCTTCATATCATTTTTTTACTTGAAATTTACTGGGATGAAAACGTAGTCTTTCCCAAAGAGATCCATTTTCCTTGTCCATTTATGAACACGCAGGAAAGCAGCTCTACCATCAGAAGCACTAGACGGATCTTTGTCTAGATCAGCGAGTTTCCGAAAGAAAAAGCTATTGAAAAAGTGAAACCTATTTTTGTCCTCAGCCAGAATCTGATTCTTCAGATACCTGCAAATTGGTTGTGTTATTCAAACAAGTACTTGATCACAGAAAACAATTGAAACTTGTAAAGACAGATCATGTTGGAGATAACCACCTTCTACTAACATCAAGCTAGGGTGATTTTTGGATTAAAGCAACACGAATAACTGAAAGTAAGGTCTGCATCATAATTAAGAAATTTGAACAACCAAAAACAAAGGGCATAGTCTGAGCAACTTAAGGACATTTATGTTCAAGAAACATTCAATAGCAATGTATGCATAAAATCCCAGTAAATAGCAGTGGAGAGGTCATAATTGCAAAAAGCAATGTGAAGCAAAGAAACTTACTTGATGTAAAAGTCAATAATAGTATCGTTAATGAATGTCTCAGGTTGTAATAGATCTACATCTCTCTTGCTGATGGAAACAGCATCTGAATCCCCTTGTGGATAGATAACATCTTCAAAGGCCTCATCAAAACTGTAAGGTGTCAGATTTTTCAGATCTGTCATAAAAGGATTACACGCGCCATCTACAACTTTCTTATTTAAACAACTACAATATGCACGAAGATTCAAATTCAACATGCAATGGAAAACAATATCTCTATGCTAAAGAAATAGATGTTGCAGGAGATATAGAGAATATTCATCTAAAGCCCAAACTCCTCAGAATTTAAAAGCCTCATCAGGCAGTTTAAAGGCTGCATCCTTTTGGGAAGTTATGAATGAATCAAGGAATCAAGTAAGAGAAATCCAAAAAAAACTCCGTCATCACTCGGAAGAGTTATTTTATTGGTAAAATGTCAGAAGACAACAACATTATAACTTTAAGTTAGGTTGGTTAACATTTAAGTATAAATGAAGAGCCCAAAATCAGCAACAAAAGATCACAAAAATTAAAACAAGCATGAAGTCAAAGTTTAATAAAACATTGCAAATTCGAAGGGCGATTTGATTTGTTACTCACTGTGGAAAATAAGGCCTTTGTTGAAGTAAATCTGCTGCTCCATCACTTGTAGCATCCATCGTAAAATAGAACGTAAAATTAGGGAAAGAGAATTATGAAAAGAAAGAAAAGACATGCAAAGTACATTTCTAATTAACTACCAAACCCGTAATGGCCTCCCCAAATTTGCAAACGATTGAAAGAGAAAACCCCTAACATGTAGGACAAAAAAACATGATTGCTGCTCATAATTGCAGAGGATATACAGTCACATATTCGCCCATAAGAAAACATCTACAAACTTTTTGCTGATTGTAAACACACTTTTCCTTTATCTGAAAAGAATGAAGATATACTTTTCCAGCAATTGTTAGTTGCAATATGAGTGAAACTTCCTCTTTTGACAACTGACGGAAAAGATATTACAGGGAAGCATTTCAGGTAACTTTAATCTAAGTCTACCACGTCAGTGCGTCAAAGCATTTAACTCCTTAAGTAATTCTCAAATCCAATCTATACAAAGAAAAACATAAACTTAACTCCACAAGGCTCTCAATCACTCACAGAGCACAAACTTTTGATCTTCTAAACTGGTAAGCAAATTATATATGGGTGAGTCAGTCAGACATCAAGATATAAACTCACAGCAAGGCAACATATTGTTATATATGCACCTACTACAATCAGATGGAGATAAGAGGGCTTATTACTAGAATCAGATGGAGCCTTCAGCAGAAGAATTCTTAAAAAAGTCATAAACTATCTTCAGAGTACACAAAATCTACTCATGGTATGCAATTATAGAGAGAATAATAAATTATACAGAAAATTCTTATTAAAAACAAAGTTTTCAGATGCTTACTCATCCACAGTCCTCCACACAGCAAAGTATTTCATATTCAAAGATGTTAAGTGCTCCCACATCGCAATCCAGTTGGGCTCAACAACTGAAAACTCCAACTCCTCCACACCTACACACATAAGATAAGCATATAAAATCAGTTCAAAAAGCAATGTTGAAGTACATAATGAAGCTACAAAAGTTTTTATAACCAGAATATGAAACCAGACTACATGGTAGCAATCAACTAGGTGTCAAAAACCTTAGTGTTATACATTATCTACAAATTACAAAACATCAAAAAATATTCAGTGCAAAAATCACTTTAGCCAACTATTTAACTACAGTAGACTAATTACAAATTCTGTGTTCATCATGTAGCACTATAAATTTATAACATAACATAGCAGCACCTTTTGTAATTGGAAACCTGTTAATCGAAATGTTGTCTTCTACAAAAACCAAAAAGGCCCAAAACAAGGTACATGAATATTCTGGAAACCAGTGGGAGCTTATTTGTTTAGGAGGTGCAAAATTCTCAACAAACTGCAACAAATCTAAGCTCAAGAACATAAATTGAGATGTTACATGACACTTAAATACATGAAAAAGAACACTATTCCACCAATATGTTGCACCGAATTAGTAGAAGCCCACCAACCTGATGTGCCATACGCATTCTCATCTTGTATTGCATCCTTCTTTGACAGCATTCGGAGCTTAATTATGACAGTTCCAAACTTCAGACATGCAGATAAGATCTATTAGTGTGATAAACAATATTTTACCATCAAACATAAGCAACCAAAGATAATCGAACTAACCTTTTCAAGGTTATAGGATTCGACATGGATGATATCATCAATTCCAATCTCAATACTGAAGAACTCTTGGTCAGTATGGGCAGTCAAACCATTAATTTTAATCCCACTAGAAGAAAAATTTACAAGGCATCCAGAATGACTGTCATGCCGATACACAACATAATCAACAACAAAATTCACGACATCCTGTAAATTTGACACAAAGATAGTCAATAAACCTAAAGTTTTCTGGTCATCACAAATATCAGAACAGCAGTTAGCATCTTCATTTTTATCAATATACACTATATCATTCAAAGGTAAAGCCTTCCCTTTACTAAAGCAAATCACCACTGTTAATCAAAATGTAACAAATCAAGCAGAAATATGGAGTTCAAAATGTCAATAAAATTTAGGCACTATAAGTTTCTGGAAACTACTAAGGATCTCTAAAGATCTACATTGCTATCAAGGAGCAAAAGAAATTAAAAAAATAAAAATACGCAAATGGACTTAATCTAGAGAGCAAGGATCCTGTAGTGATTCAACAAAATAGATAACTGAAATTAAAGTATATACTATACCGTTTCAGACCCACTGGAACAATGACTTGTTGCACCACTATTCACATTAACTGAAATCAAGTAAAATAACTTTGTAAGATAACAACCTAAAAATCCATAAACATCATGAAATTATCGAATATTGTATGGAAATACCACCATCCTCTGAAATACAACGAGTTCGACTAGATGGAGAATTCTCATTCATGCTTCCTTCAGCATCTGACTGCTCATCAACATGCTTACTCTGAATATTCAAAGGAAGTAGATATTAATCATCCAACAGAGTTGACAAAAGGACGGATGAATTCAAATTTACTTGAGATATGAGAAAAGAATGTACACTAGATGGAGAATCTGAGAGTACACCAGTCGGTAGGTATTTCCATGGCATTTCCATATTGGGATGAATTTTTTTCTTAAGAATCACACAATTTGGTAGTGAAGTAGAATCCAAGCAAGAATTTCCTTCTTCCGAAGAGAAGTCCTCCCCCATCATTACCACAGGGGCATCTGTATTAGTATTGCCACAACTAGGATCACAATCAGTGGCATCAACATCTACACAAGGAAAACTGCCAGTATCATGCCTCAGGACATCAGGTCCATGAGAACCTGTGCATGCAGAAAAGATTATTAAATACAAGCACCTGACGCTCAAGTAAATACATTAAGAAGGAACTTAAAAGATCAAGATCAAAAGAAATGGGCGAAAAGCAACAGGACTCTCGTGGTATAATTGCATATAATAAAAAGAACATCAAACGAAGAGGATAACTTAGGATAAGAACTCAATGAGCCCACTACAACAGTACTGGTTAGCAAAATGGCCATTTTACCGATTAACGATACATAGTTGCAAAATTGCACCCATCTATTTCATCAGACCCCCGAAACGTGTAATGCCGTAAAACTGGTCTACTAAATTACTGAAACGGAATATAAAATTCAAATTCTACATATAAGTTAATAAGGCAAAGTCCAAAGCCCCAATTAAGATACACAAACACAGCTAAAAGTCACTTCAATCGATATCAACATCACTAACGCTACTGCTTTCCCGTAATCAAGCGGGAGGAAATAGAGATTTCTTGAGAAGCATCAAGAACCGTACCGCGTTCAGCAAACTCGTACTCCAAACTGTCGAGGTTAGGGTTTTTGAACTTGCTCAAGAATTTGCTAGCGGCGAGCTCCGTTAGCTCGTCTTCCTTCTTGAAATCGAAAACTCCGAGAGCGTTATTCATGGGAACGAAGAGCTCAACGGTGATCGGAGTCTACGAACGGAATCAGTAACGGAAATTTTCCAGAAATGTTGACTGAGAAAAGTTGGATGAGAAAAGCAGAGCTGACTCTAACTTTCACATTTCACACAAATTAGCCATTTGGAGCGAGGGGTAACTGATTAGGTAGGTATAGAAAACGAGACGTTAAATGGTAACCGAAACACAGTTTGGAATGTGTGTTTCACGCGCATCACTGGAAAAGTGAAAACGAAGTCTTATCAGACTGGTGGATGAAATTGTAGATGGGCGTTGGGAATGGGAGCGTTCATCTCACGCTCATTGTCAGAATGTGATAGTGGAGACCTTAGCTATAACGGAAAATCATTTTGGGCTCATTAGAAGTCTAGAACATGAAAAAAAGCGAGCAGAATTATAAACTTAACCCCATTCTTTCGCAGCATTTCCATGTCGCCCCAATTTGACTCGACTGTCTTATATTTAAAACCGGTTACGTATTATGAATAATTTAATTATACTTAATTTTTATAATTAGATTAAATAAATTAAATTTAATAATTTTTAATAAATAATTTAAAATATATAAATTTTATTTAACAACTAAAATATTTAAAATAAAAATCAATTTTAAATAAAAAGTTATATTTAAATATATTTTTTAATAAGATAAAATAACTTTATTAACAATGTGTTAATAAATAATATATGAAAGAATAAAATAAATTTATTTAATTAAAAATAATTTTTATATTTTGTTTAATATGTAATTATTATCTATAGTAAAAAAAACTACACCAGCGCTAATAATCAACCAAATTGAATTTAATAATTATTTTTAAAATATATAAATTTTAAATAAATTTTAAATATTTTTAAATTTATATTTAAAAATATTTTTAATAAAATAAAATAATTTTATCAACAATGTGTTAATAAATATTATATAAAAGAATAAAATAAATTTATTTAATTAAAAGGAATTTATTTTATATTTTATTAATTATTATCTATAATAAAAAATAACTTAATAATCAACCAAATTTTTATTTTTATTTAAAAGAAAAGCAAAAATTGAAAATTATAACCAAAAAAAGCAACAAAAAAAATGGCCTTTATTTTTCAAGATTTAACAGTTAATTAGTTTTAATTTATAGAAACGTACCTTCCATTTTAATTATTTTAAATTTCTAGTATTTTCATTTTAATTTAACTATTTCACACTCTTTTTTCATATTTATGCATGGAAATAAATCAAATTTCAAAATTTTTCAGATTTTCAAATTTATTTAAAAATAAAAATAGTCCGAGTAAAATTAAATTAAAATATGAACTCTAATCATATTTGATAAAATTTTCATATATTTATTAATTCAAATTCTTAAATTTTAAATTGAAAATATAACAAAATTTATGTAATTACTATAATTTTTAAAAGATAAAAACTGAAATAAAATAAAGAAAATATATGCATGAACTCAATACTTGATCTGGAAAAACTAAAAAAATAAAACGACATGGAACTTGACACAGAGGCATGCGTTGAGATCCTTAAGTAAAAGGATGGTAATCTACTCGATTCTTACATAGTTATATCGAGAATTGGATATCATAACAGATTGCGAAGTCAGACAGACGGACACACTTGGCCTGTTCAGGTTCTTACATAAACACAAATAAACGATCGACGAGTGTCCGAAATGTCATCAGTTGCCATTCAAGACAAAGTTCACATAATAAGATACAGAAATCTTAAAGCCTCCAAATGAAGGAATGTTACCGTGTGCCACTGTGCCTTCTACAGCTTCAGATAGGAAGCCTGTAACAACAGGGAAGAAAATAAAAATCACTACACTTCTTTCAGAGATCAATCAGAGAGAGAGAGAGAGAGACAGAGAGAGAGAGAGAGGCTTACCCTAATTTGAGGGAAGTATCGGAGCTATCATCCTCTAAAGGAGGGCCGCTATTACAACTGCAGACATTTGTGGCAGACTCGGATGATACGCCTTCTTCTACTTGTACTGCAACGTCTGATTCTACAGCCAATGGCCATTTGGCCTTGCACATCATTGCTGCCATCTGCACGTAATCCAAGTCAGACGATTCTCATCATTATGGATTAAGCAGTAAATATGTTTTCATTATAAGGTAACTATTTACTTTCTGTTTTAGTTGCTTATTCTCTTCCAGCAGCTGCGCTTCCTGTCATTACAAACAATAATAAACCATTACAATCATCCAACATATCCCCATTCTTATGCTTCTATTCAACTCCATGAAATTGACATCTCTAGCAGTCAGAATCAAAGTTGAAGCATAACAGTGTAATGTTGCTATAATAAAAGAGTGTTTTTTGCTAAATAGTAACTCAATGTCTTTCTTCAAAACACACTTATTTCCTTCTACAGACAACAACATTCTCTCTGCAAACCAGTCAAAACTCCAAATTCTTTTCACTAACTTACTTTCTTTTCAAGTGCAGATATCTCGGTCATTATCTTTTCCCCCTGAGAACAGAAAAAAAAAAAAAAGAAGTTATTACCAAGTGAACACAACCACAGACACGTTATAGATAAAAGCCATGGACACAAAACCTTGGTTTCGAGCACGCGAGTTAGTCCTACTTCAAGCTGCTTCTCCAGACGATGCAATTCATCAATGTTTAGTCCATGCAGATCCTCTCCTCTCATCTGCCTGTTACAAGGGACAATCTTCTAATCTTAATTATAAAAGCAAATATCAGAACCCAAGGACAAAGTCCCACCACATTCTCACACATACCTTAGTTGTTGGCTCTTTTCAGCAACTTCCTTATTCAACCGGATGTGATTGCTATTCTCTAGCTACAATAAGGAATACAAAATCTCCAAGTTAAGAACGGTAGTTGCAGCAGTAGAGTTGGAGGATAAGTCGGTAGTAGGTTTCATGTGCTTCAATTACCTGCAATTCTAGAGATGGTTGGTCCAGTTTGGCCAAGTTGTTTGAGTGAAGGTTATACCTACCGAGGGTATCCTTCATGCTGCCCAAGAATGAAAAACGTATATTAACCATAAAATAGAAAAATCCAAAACGTATATTAACATATAATAAGAAACAAAAAGAATAATAATGAAGTTCATTGTCAAAGCACTGTTCTTCAATTAGTGCAGGGAATACATATTAAGAAATTAGAAATTGCTTTATTCCATTGCATGTATATTCTAAAACCTAGTTCAAAGACATTCATTTTAGCGGAATAGCATTGGTTTAAGAATGTCACTTAAGCTTATATATCCAGTGGGTTAGCAAAACACACAAATGGAAAAGTGATAAGCAACTCCATGGAGCTTCTAAACCTTAAAACGTTCTTGAGATTCCAGGCATGCATGGAAAAAGGTTTTCCTATTTTATAAGCAAATTCATTTGAGCCTTTTAAACAATAGTCAACATAACTCCGCTTTGCGAGAGTCTGGAGAGGGTCATTGATGTACGCTTTTAAACCATATATTAGAGAAATAGAGGAAGAAAAGGAATCTAATTGCTAATAACCAAATCACATTCAGGCCAAAAAGTTACTTAAGGATAAGGTTTTAGTTTATTATCCTTATATATGGTTCTTACTGTTCATATATATAATACTTAATTACACTTTTACTTTTTATTTAAATTCTTATATTTTGAAAATTATTAGTTACTTCATTAATATTGTTAAACTATCATACAATATTTTTTGTAATATTCTTTTTTTTTGGGTCCAATCATAACCTTATAACAGCATCATGTTAAAACTTAAATTTAAAAAATTTTAAAATATATATGAAGAAATGAGTATTATAATAATTAAACAATACTATAAGAGAGTAAGAAATGATTTTCAATATATAAGAATTAAAATAAGGAAGGTGAAACCATAGGACATTCCTAATATAGAATCTATAAACTACAGCTAAATGACAATGCACCATTACTCAAGCATTTGAGTTTTGGATACAAAGTGCTTATCTACAGCCATAATGCAAACATTTCATTCTCCTCCCCTCTCTTTGAGCCAACAACTTTAACTTCACCGATATCAACACCTAGTTGAAATCTCGCTAAGGCACGGGTTTTAGGAATATACCTTTAGCTTCTTATCCCTAAATACATTAGTTGTCGTTAAAAAAGGAACATGGATTGTCTTCTGAGATGTCCCTATCCTTTCAGATCTTCTCAAAGCTCCTAAACATCATCTAGTTCCTATTTCTGTCGAATCCTTAGCCTTAATTGTCGGTAGGAGACAGACCGACCTTTGTTATTACACATACTAAGTAATTTATGTACATGTGTTTCTCATTCCAACACATTTATTTCTTAAGTGTTTTCCTAAGAAATCAATGTCTGATCATTGATTTCCCAATATTAAAACCACTTAGTAAGTTGAGGTTTGCAATTATATCTCATTACATCGGTTATTATTCTTTTCACAAATTTCAATACACCTATTTCAATTAACCAACTTCAGGGTTTGAGCTATGCCTCCCAACGGCAATTACAATTGCAGACCATAATTAAGGTACGATGAATTCCATCGTAGCCACAAGAATCTTGGCTCCATTTGCAATATCACCCACAATTTATTATTTAGAATTTTGAAAAAGAAGAGATAAGAAAATAGAAAGGCATCCTTCCAACTCAATTTGAAAGAAAAATGAATGGTAGAGAAGGAAATTGATGTGTGTGCATAGAAAAACATAATTCACTCGTTTCCTTTAAT
>JAOSBL010000002.1:4565298-4577932 GCA_027568915.1 Erythroxylum roraimae
AAACTTACAGATTCAATCTAAACCAGTAATCAAAGAGAAGAATTTACATTAATGTTAATAACCTAAACCAGTAATCACTCGTGATTACAATACAACATTGTTTAATGTTATGAACAAACGGAGAGTTAAGAGAATACAATAGAGATTATGTGACAGATAAATAATACAACGTGAGATAAATAATAAATTTTAAAACATGATTACAAATTAAGTGTAATTAACTCTATAATCTAATTAGATATGGCTATCATCACTAATGAGTTTTTGCAATAATAACTTGTTCTCGAAATTAGTATGCAATAATACATGAACTTTTACTCACATATCACATGTTGTCATCAAACTCCAAGCCCACTATTACAGAAACAAGACATTACATCGAAGAGTAACACTCCCTGATCTTATCAATTCCCTATTACTTACTCATTTACTCTTATACTAACTTCAAAGATCACACCGAACAATAAACTTTAATCCTTGCAATGTTAGCTGTTTAGATGAATCCTAGGCTGGTCAATGAAAGCATTTTCAATATTGAACTCGTTCTAAACACATTTCTAAATATTCTCTTACTATTTGGACAGGAAGGTCATCCCATTAAGTTAAATGTCGTGTTGAACGTCTAAGATTAGAAAACTAAATGCAAAATAGGGCCGTCGTTGTCAAGCTTCTTCTCTAATGAGAGGTTTTCCTTGCCGGTACTGTAGTTCCCATTCATCTTATGGAATCTATTATATATTCAAGGCTCAAGCAAGGCATAGATCAATACATGAGGTATCGATATGCAAAGACAACAAGAAAGATACACATAGAACACTATATTACATGTTGTTGAGAGTGAGAAGAATTAGAAGTTCGTAAGATTTCACGTCGGAGCAAAGAAAAAAGACTCGTAGGAACATTTTACTTGAAATTGCAGAGAGCCTCGGAGGAAGAAGAAGTTCAAGAAGAGATCCACAAGAGAAGAGATAGGTTTATTTATACACAAGAGAAGAATACGTTTATTTATACACAAGATGAGATCCACAAAACCAATCACCTTACTGTGCGGGCTACTTAGTAATCTTCCTAGAGAGTTAGTACTAGAGACCTCCAAAATACTAGAAGAGCAAAGATTTACATGTATAGAGAGCCATGAAATTCCGGTAAAGATCTTAACTTTATGTACTCTTTTCCTTATTTATCGCCATGACGATGCTATTTCATCTTAATATAACTCTCTAACCCTCATATCTCACCGTGCACGCGCATGTACGGACACAGACTTGAGATAAGAACTTGAATAGGTAAGAGAATAGAGACAAGGAGACCTAAAGGCTTACTTTGCTGATATTGGAAGGAAGAGATCTCGGTCGATTAAAGACAGATGGACGTACCTGGAGCTAGCATACTCGAAGAGCTTGCCTGTAGCAGAGAAAATGATGAGAGCAACCTCCGCATCACAGAGTACAGAGAGCTCTTCAGCTTTCTTGAACAGTCCTCGCCTCCTCTTAGAGAAGGTCACTTGTCTCGCAGTAATGTTGTCAATTTTCTTGATCTTGATCTTCTCTCTAGCCATCTTCCCTCTCCTTATATACGGGAAATCATCATCATCATCATCGATCAAAAGCTAACATATATGATCCGTACGTAAACAGAAACAAAAACTAAAAGCATGGAACGAGAGTTTAAACTTTAAAGAGGTGGGGTTTTGCCAATCTGGAAGAAGAATTGAGCAAAAACCCTAGAGAAGAACACCCATTCAAAAGAAAAGTTCAGATCCAAGCAAGAAAAACCCAGAAAGGAAAATAGCTGGGAGATGCATTACAAACCTCATGGACATGCAAAAAAAATGAAAAAGAAATTCAAAAAAAAGAGGAGGTAGAGCTATGTCAGTGAGATAGATAGATTTCGTCCCTTTGTTTACCTTCAGTCTCAGGGAGGCTATAGCTTCAGTTAGGTTCTGATTAAAGGAACCACTAACTACCACTTTGAGAAAGTTTTGAGGGTAAGGCTTACAGGTACAGGGCCGGAAAAGAAAGACTTGGTGGTTCAAGAAAGGAAAGGTTATATTCCCTTTTATAGCCAAACAGGAGAGACTTGCTTATCTTCAGCTTTTTAACTTCATTTCTTCTTCATCATCGTCTTCTTATAAAAGAGTTTACCAAATGTATATATGTACATATGAGAAAGAGACTCACAAGAAGGGCTCGAGTGAACGAAGGAGACAGTGACATTCCTGGGTCGGATTATTTTACCATTTTAAGGGAACAATAAAAATGGTAAAAAAAAAAAGAATATATATATATATATATATGTGGACTTTCACTTTCCGTACATAGATATTCATGCTTCCATCACATCACACCGATAATCAATAGCGTCCTCTACATGTGACACAGTATTTCCATCTCTTCTCCCGATATATTGAACCAATTTATCGTCTGCTTCTTCTTGTGCTCTTAGTTCTTTCGTATGGATCATCACTATTATTATGTTATGTTCTGGTTCATAACAAACCAACTCTCTGTATTTGTGTTTATTAAGTTAGACAAATTTTGGGACAATTACACAGGATATTTTTTGTTTAACCATTTTTTATTTTAAAGATATAATTTATCTATCTATAATATTGTGTAATTGTTGTATAAATTATTATGTTATATTATACTATTTTTTTGTTTATTTAAACTCTTAAAATAGCATCATATTTGAAATTTAAAACTTTTAATATTATGTCATTTTAAGTAAAAATAGATTAAATAATTTCAAATTTTATAAAAAGATAAATAATAATTTTAAATTATAAAGAATAATATAAAAAATATTTAAAAACTCAAAAAAATTTATCAATACCTTTAAAATGTTATCTGAAATATATCATTCCTTTAAGAGACCAGTTCTTCGGATGCTATAAATTAGTTCCTACCTTATTTTATTAAATTTTATCCATACATTTACGTGAGATTCACGTAAATATGTGAACAAAATTAATTAAAGCAGGGTTGGAACATCATTTATAGTACAAAAGATTTCATGTGCTCTTTTAGTTGTCTCAAATTTATGTATAAAAAGAATTAACATAACGTTGAGAGTTATTGAAATAAGTAGACAATCTGAATGGCTACATATTTTATATGCTTTAGTTTCAACATCAAAAGTCGTATTTCAATTTTAATGTGATCAGTTAATTAAGTTAATGCCAAATAGAATATGAATTAGTATATATTGCTTTTATTATTAAAAAATTAAGTGTTTCAGTCGTATTATAATATTTTTAAAGCAATTTCATAAATGTTCATTAAAATTACGATTTTTACTTTAACGTTTTATAAAATTACATTATTATTATTATTATTATTATTATTATTATTATTATTATTGTTGTTGTTGTTGTTGTAATTTATTAATAACGTATCATTGATAACTATAAAAACTTAGCTTATAATTTTATTAAATATTAAACTACAAATCACATCTTTAGTAAAAGAAATTTAGGCAACGATGGTTGAGTTCAGATGAAAGTGATGGAAAGACCTTAGGACAACGAACTCACAATTGCCGATGCTCATGAGGAAAACAACAGAAGTGTGGTGTTCTTACTTGCAACGTGTCTGTATAAAATGACAGAGAACATGTTTCTACGATGGAATTTGTAGCACTCTCTTAGTTATGTATTTCAGATCAAACGTGAAAGGCTAAGAAATAAAGAAATGTGAAAAATACCTGATTTCGGTCTCTATAACTTTAAACGAGTTTTTCAAAGCTAAAACGAACGCGAATCTACGGTCAACTTCACGAGAATTGCTCTCCGGAAAGCGGCTAAGGTCTTTCTACAGTTTTCTCAAAACGTAAACTCTCTTAACGGATCAGAGAATCCTTATGCTTATAATTAATATGAGCAACTGCAAGAAACCTTAACCTTTATATAGAGCTTTCATATTGGGCTTTTCTATCACAAAACCGATATAGGTCCAGTCCACACTGATTAAGATCCATTTTCTACCCGAACTTTGACTCATTGATTTAGATCATTTATTGGATCACTTTATTATCTTTATCCGGATCAAATTACGTAATTTAACCAATAAGTTATTTAAAACTGAAAAATGCAATTAAATATTATCAAACTTTATGAAAAATTACAAAAATGTCTATCAATCTCTCCCTTGGATAATACTTAATTGTAGTGTTAACTCTAGTTTAAAAACTCGGTTAAGTCACGCTACTGTATTAGTCGACTAGGTTTCAAAAACAAAACATTTAATCTAAAGATAACGAAAGTTCATCATTCCGTCATGTAAGGCTTTCGATACCGAAAAGTATCAAATGTATGTGTCATGTGCGACACAGATCCAATACAATCACTTATACCTAATACCTCACCAATATGAATGAGAAAATTGAGTGTGGCAAACTAGGATGATACCTTTATAATCCAAATTATATCATCTTCGTTTGTAGGTCTCGATTTCTCCAACTTTATGCTAAACTGCATTAGAGAAATCTTGTTTTCTCTCACCAAACGTTAAACAACATTAGAGAAAACTTGTTTTTCTCTCACTAAATGCTAAACTGCATTAGAGAAAATCTTTATGTTCTCCAACTGAATGCTAAACTACATTAGAGAAACTTTATGGGATTAAAAAAAAATTATATCCCCCTATGTCATGTCAAACTTCATGGATATCAGTATAAAACTATATGCGTCTAAATGACATAGGCTCAAGGTCAATCTGTATATATGCCCAATGACCTTTAAATGCTTAAGATCAACACAAATCTTAAGATTTTTATATGTATTATGACAATATATGATAACACGTATTACCGAGGATAAACGATGACCATCTTTATTGACGAGCCATCATACCGCAATAATACGTCAAATGTATAAATGTACATGGAGCAAATATAACGATCCCCTATCTAGTAGTATCTAAGGACGTCAAAACACCCATACTGTATACTCGTGTCACAAACACAAGTGGGCGAAGTCTTTTAGTTAAAGGATCGACTATCATTTCCTCAGTCCTTAAATGCAACCTTCAATGTCACCTTTTCGTATCAACTTCTTTATGGTCAAATAATTGACTTAAAATGCTAAGACTCTGTGATATTCTTAGTTGTTATTAAACAACACAGCAGCAAGATTATTACAGTATAACCGAATGGGTTTAGCCACTTAATCAACCACAGACAACTCAAAAATCGAGTTTCTGAGCTAAACCGTCTATAAAGCAGCCTCATAGCATACATTCTGCATGCATAGTCGAGGAAGTTACCCGTGTATACTTAACACACTTCCACGACATTGTACCATCCGCAAACTTAAAACTGTAACTATAGTAGACTTTCGAACATCAGGACACATGGCTAAAATCTAAATCTGAATTTCCTACGAGGTTTAGTCTGTTGACTGTGCTACATGTCAACATATAATCTTTAGTTCCTTTAAGTATCTCAACACTCACTAGACTGCATTCTAATGGTCTACACTTGGATTAGCCAGATATTGACCAAATAGTCAAACAATAAATGCAATGTCCTACCTAATACATAGCCAAGCATACATCAGGCTATCAACCGTACTAGTATACGGAACATTTCTTATAACCTCTCTTTTTACTTTATTCTTTGGATACTGTGCTAAAGATTATCTATCACTATGAGAGATAGGTGCTACAACAGGTTTACTGTTAATCGTATTAAACCTTTGTAACGCATACTCAATGTATGCATTCTATGAGAGGCCTGATGAGTGTTGAGATATGTTCCGGTGAATCTGAATACTTAGAACAAAAGATTCTATGCCAAGGTCCTTCATGTCAAAGTTATTGACCAAAAGTTGCTTAACCTTATACAACATGATCATGTAATTTGACGTGAGCAATATATCATCCACATGCAGTAATATGAAAATAATTTTGCTCCCCCTAACCTCATAGTATAAACATCTTTTAACTTTATTTTTCATGAAGCTGAAAGAGATCATAACCTCATCAACTGTAAGGTATCACTTTTGAAATGTTTGATGTAAACCATATATTGATCTGCATAACACGCAAATCATGTCAGTTCCATTTGGATCTTGAAATCCTTCAGGTTGTACCATGTAAACCTCTTCATAAAGGTCTTTACTCAGGAAACCAGTTTTGACAACCATCTGATATAACTCTATATCATCATGAGCTATAATTGCCTTAATCATTCAAAATGTATCATACGAGGATATGAGAGAAAAGGTAACATAAAGTCAACCTTTCTCCCTGAGTGAACCATTAGGTAACTGAGCTTGCCCATAAATCATTGAACTTTATCCTGAAATCTTTTAGGTCTAATCTTCATTTACAACTGACGAGTTTGCAGTTCCGCTGTAAATCAACTGGCTCTCAAACCTTACTATGCTTCATGGATTACATCTAGTCATTCATTGCATCCCACCACACATCCACATTAGGTCCAGAAACAACTTCTGTAAAACTAACTAGATTCGAAACATATATAATATCATATTCCTGTACACCTGATAGACTATGTAATTAGATGGGATAGTAGGTCGTCCCACTCTAGTAGATTTACTTAACTGCATTAGATATTGTACCCCCAGGAACCATTGTGTGTACAGGTATGGATTTCTGTTCCCATACAGGCACGGTACAAAGACCTAGATTCACTAGATCTAACTGTATGAGTAGCGGGTACATGATAAATGTAGTATCCACCTTGCTATCATCCGAAGGGTCAAAGAGCCCACTATCATTATAGACATTTTATTCTAGAAACTTAGCTATTTATGATTCCATTATTCTGGTCTCACCTTCTTTACAGTAAAAGTTGTAGCCTTAAAATGGTCGAGATATCTTACTAAATAGCAATGAGCGGAACGAGGATGCAATCTTTCTTTATAAGGATTATAATACCTCAGTAGAGCAGCCCCATACACGAATGTGTGCAAGGCTGGGTTTCTAAACTTCTAAATAATCAGGTAGAGTAGCCATGTTCTGCAACGACTTCTTCAAGTCTTTTAGGGTGTACTTATGCCTTTCGGCAACACACCATTTTGCTCAGAACTACTCAGCATAGTGCATTAAGTAACTATTCCAACTGCTTCCAAATATCTGGCAAACAAACCTTTTAAAGTCCTGAAACACCATGTTTGCCATGATATTCTCCTCCACAGTCAAGTCTGACTATCTTAATGAATTTTCTCAATTGGTTCTCAACCTTCAGTCTTTAAGCAAGAACACATAACTGTAATGGGAATAATTACCAACAAATGTCAGAATACATTTAGAATTACACAATGCAACTATATAAGGTCTACCGATATCTTTATGTATCAGACTCAATAAGTCAAAAGCATGAGTTGACCTCAATATCCTTATTAGTCAACTTACCCCTGCAACAGTCAGCATATGTTCCCAGATCATCATAATCTAAAATTGAGAAATGCTTTTCTTGATCAATCTTTCAACCCTAGCTCTGGAAATATGGCTTAAACTTTTATGCCACATCATGTATGACTTCTCATTCATCAAGGTTCTTCATTTCAAAACTTGTTTAGCAAGATACAAAGAAGCATATATCTAATTCGGGGTAAGACACATTCTATACAAACCATATGATAAGAAAGTTGTACCATTATGTTTTGCATTAAACAATTGTACAACATAAGCATTAAGTACAAAACATTAACCTTCTTTGTCCAAAATTGATCAAAAAAATCACATATAAAATGTGTCATGTAAAACCCAAATGAACCTTACAACAAGGTTCAGTAGATACATTTCCTATAGATATTACTTCTACTTCTTTATTGTTGTGAACCATTAGTTTTTCCTTCCCTTTATTTTGCTTTATCATGGATATGAACCCCTGCATATGGAAGCACCTTGATCAGATGCTCCACTATATAGCCATCAAATACTTAATATGATTATCGCAAATTAGATTCATAAATTAATAAGATAAGGAGTTACCTGATGGCCATAGTCTTTCCTTCTAGGCCTTATACTGTTGGCTTCTTTATATCATGTGGACCTTTACCAGCATTGGTTTGACCAACATTAGCACATAGAGAAGATTTGAACTTTCTACTTTTGAACTTAGCGGGCTTCATCTTTGCCTTCCCTGTAGTTGCTTCGAGGGCTGTAGGAGTAGCAAACTTGAGTTTCTCCTCCTCAGCAATGCAATGGGCTATCAAAGTGTTGAAGTCCCATTCCTGATCCAGCGAGTAATATGTCATCACTAGATTACTAAACTCTGGAGGTTGTGTATTCAGAGTCTGGTGAACAATGAAGACATTAAGAAGAGGAATGTTTAGCATCTTCAGTCTACTGTGAAGATGAATCATTCTCGATATGTACTCCATTACTCCCCCTTCTCCTGTATACCTCATGGAGAATAATTCTTTCATCAAGGCACTTGTCTCAACATTAGGTGAGACTGTGTACCTCTGGGAGACATTATCAAGAAACTTATTCGTTATGTCTGTGTCAGTAAGTCCACTTAGCAGATGGTCAGGTATAAATCTCTTAATGGTCATTGGACATAATTTGTTAGTTCAATCTCAGGCTTCATAGATTACTTTATGAACTCTCAAGCTCATGGATGTAGGCAGAGATAGCTTATCCGTCCGTATGGCCATATCAACCTCATCTATCTCCATAGCTTTCAATACATCCTCCGTCCACTTCTTTGTATTGAAGCCGGTCAGGGTTTCAATGGTGACACTGATTTTGTTGACCGAAAAGGCAATTGTAAAATAACATTGATTAGACCAACACAAATGTAGGACAACAACGATACTCAAAGCCATTAAACAGTATCTTTTCTGAGAATCCTTTCACACATATTATGAAACATCTGTGGGCTGAATACATAATATATACAACTAGACCTCCACAGAAAAGCGATCAGAATACAAACCATCAGCTCTCACGACACTACCACCTGTGGGCGAATAAATCATTCAAGCAACAACTTTCCTCTATCCAATGCCTTTATGCATATCTCAAAATCTCATATAAGGCCAACACCTGTGGGCAAAATAACTAAACATGAGACCGGAGACATCCCCTAACGTGTGAGCAGAACAATTCAAAATACTGACTCGAAAGGTCACTGTGGTGATTACATCCTCATCGGCACTCAAAAAGTCCACAAACACAAGAAATACATATTTATGTTATCCTTGCATTCTTTATAAGCATATGGTATGTGACAATGTAACATCAATAAATGCAAAAACTCAAATGCACAGTCTCATTGTCACACACTCGTGTTGAAGACATTCTCTGAAAATTTCATTTGAGACTTTTGTAAAGGAAAAATCTCAGTGAAGTGACTATCGTGCATCATCGGACACTGAACCGATCACCCGAGACATGAGAGCCTCGTGTATCTCCTTTATGGCAAGTTCGTTGCGTGAAAATGCACTCAAAAATGGCTTCAAAATGTCTCAATTCCTTTTCCGAGTAACTATCATGCGATCCCAAACACTGAACATGAGACCCGAGAAATGAAAACTTGAAGTATTTCCCTCATGTGATATCTGAAGCATGAAAATTTACTCGAAATCGGATTCAGAACACCTTAATTCCATTTCTTGAAGTTAAACTTTAATTTATTACTAATGTAATAAATCCAGAAAATGGAAATTTTCACTTTATACATTTTTCAGGCCCATAAACTGATCCAAAACACCCTGGGACACCCTTATGGGAAATCTGAAACTTTTGTGTGTTTTTTTTAAATTACTGTAGCAATTCCATACAGTTAAAGTCAGCCGTGCGTCTCTCAGAGGGCGCGTGCTGCACTCACCTGAGTTAGACACGCAAAGGACACGCCTGGTGCTTGTTGTGCAGACACGCCCACCAACGCTGGGTGTGCGTCGCACACACCAAACATGTGTCTGGTTAGAATCGTGCAACGTGTCTAGCGCGTGTGACACACGCATCCGACTAGTCGGGCGTCCCATGCCACTGTTCATCGTTGGGCTCGTGTACCACATGAGCCCGACGGTGATCGCTCCCTTGCTAGAAAAAGGCAATTTTTGACGAGTTTCAGGTCAATTTTTGTTGCTCCTGGGCTCGTTTTTACTCCGTTTTTCAAGGCTAAATACATGTATACTACTTTCATGCAATAAAAAACAAGAAAAAACCGAGAAACAGAATCTAAATCTCCGAAAACCTTATGGAGAGAAAACTGAAAAATCTTAATTTTTAACCACTCAATTACGTCACCACTTTGATACCATATGTAATACGTAACGGTACCTTAGTTACATATCCCGGATCGAACGTGCAAGGGCAAGAAACGAAGAAATGCAGAAAATACCTGATTTCGGTCTCCATAACTTCAAACAAGCTTTTCGAAGCTGAAATGAGCACGACTCCACCGCCTCCTTCACGAGAACTGCTCTCAGGGACACTGGTAAGGTCTTTCTACAGTTTCTCAAAACGTAAGCTCTCATAATGAGTCAGAAAATCCTTATGCTTATGATAGATATGAGTAACTGCAGGAAACCTTAAACTTTATATATAGCTTCCATATCGAGTTTCCCCATCACAGGCTTGATATGAGTCCGGTCCACACTGATTAGGATCCATTTTTCACCCGAACTTTGACCCATTCATTTAGATCATTTATTGGGTTACTTTATTGTCTTTACCGGATCAAATTATGTAACTTAACTCATAAGTTATTAAATAACCAAAAAATGCAATTAAATATTGTCCAATTTTATGGGAAATTACAAATATGCCTAACATATGAGTATTGCAATAGTCTCGCATGTTGATCAAATTGGTGTTGGGAGGTCCTTTCAAAAAGTTTCCAATTTTTCGAAGTAGCAGCTAAAGTTGGAGTAATTTTTAAAATTCTCTACATTTAATTTTGAATTATCCATTATCAATGTAAATTTACTCCAACTGATAAAATTATTTAATTTGGGACAAAATAATCTTTTAAAGTAATTTATATTCAACATTATCTTATACATATTCAGTCGTCTATGATAAAGTTTATGGGGTAAATTAAAATAATAAGATTTATATTGCATTTATGTACAACAACAACAACATCAACAATAACTCAGTAAAAATCTTATTGATATTTATATTGTATTTGTGTATTATTTTTAAATTATTCATAGTCGTTGGTCTACTGAGAGTAAACATTAATAAAGTGTGGAAAAAAATTAGCACACGTTATATTTCATTCACATGAAAGAAGTAATTGATCTCATTAATTGAAGTATGTAGATACATAAATAAATGTATGTTATTTGTTAGAAAATAAGTTCACTCAACTAACCTTATACGAGAATTTCAGTTGGAACATTACTTGTATATATATGTATATAAATTCTCATTATGACGATTATATAAGTGAACATTTGATTTGAAATCATCAAAACTTCTCTTATAAGGATTGATTTATTTTTATACTATTTATGACCTATTATAGTCAATGATAACTTAACCTGTCATCATTAGATATAGTATAAAATATTTAAAAGTAGTTGCTTGATCAATACAAAATTCATCACATTATTGGATATAGTATAAAATATTTACAAGTAGTTTAGTAATCAATACAAAATTCATCACATTAAAGTGATTCGAGATAATATTTCATTGTTCTCGATTAATATTTATTGAAGAAATCCTTGATTACGATATAATAACATAGTTTGTAAAAAAGTTTACGAATGTAATTAATATAATCAATTACTAATAACGAAGAACTAACATGATTGGACTCAAATAGATTAAAAATTAATTTCATGCTCCATGTCTAATCGAAATATTGTATGATGAAAGAATTTAATTTTTTGAAAAAAATCACACATAGGAAGGTTAGTTAAAATTACTTTAACATTCTTAAATATTTGAATAATCATGATGCGCTCTTAAATATCTATCTTAATCAACAATAACAACAACAACATCTGGTAAAAATCTCGCTAAGACGTAAGATCTGAGGAGGTCTAGTAGTACATAGTCTTATCTCTAACTAGTAGAGAGACCGTTTTCAAATGACCTACATGACAATTATCAATTTTAATATGTGAATATAAATTATTTAATTAAAAAATTAAAAATTAATTAAACGAGTTTCATTTATTTAGTTATAAATATGAGTTGTGGTTATAATTTATATTTATTATCAATATATTTAGGAATCTAACAAGTCACATAAAGAAATAAATAAAAAATATATATTTTTAATCAGTTTAAACTTGATTGTAAAATTTGAGAAATTTTATAATTAAATATGAAATATTTAATAAACGAAAACCAATATGAGATATTAGATCTTATAATTCTAATTAAAGTTATAATTAATTTTTAAGGCAATAAGGTACTAATTACAATTTATCATTTCTTATATTTTTATACGTAAATCATATTATAAAATTTTAAATAATTTAGGCATTCGAAAAATATAACTTTTATTTTATTTTTTCACTATCAGATTTAACCTTAATTTTCCAATTTCAAGTTACTATTATATCACATCATATGTTATTGAAAAGCAAAACTCCCATAATTTAAAAAGTGTAAATGATGGAGACGTTGCAAGAGGTACTTGATGAAATATACAACACGAATACAAATATGAACAAATCTACTTTGAATATTCTTTA
>JAOSBL010000002.1:4593840-4606739 GCA_027568915.1 Erythroxylum roraimae
ATAGGCCTTCTTTATACCTACCATATCTCTCAATCATTAATGAGAGAAGGAGAAAACAACTTTCTTCTCCATTATTTGCAGCTGGGGCATTTTTGAATCCTAGTGTGTATTTTAGACTGGATGTTGAAAAGCAAGCTGAAATTAGTAGATGAATGCTTTTCATAATTACAACAATTGTTCCTCATGACGCAATGCAAGATCTTTTAAGCTTACAAATGGAGCTTTAAAAGTTGTGTAATGAGGATTTTGGAATGACGATTGCGATTCGACAAAAAGGAAAACTTTTTCCAGGTATTACTTATTTCTTATTTCTTTTTTGTTGAAAATTATTTATCACTTTATTTTGTTTATAACACTACTTTTGTTATCTTATTATTTATATGTAAAATATTTAAAAATTATTGTTATTTTAAATTAATTGTCATTATTATTTATTATTACGATTTTTGAAAGCATGGTTGATGTAAACAGTAAACTAGTAAAGTATACAGTACAACTGTTTAATATACCAATATGGACTATTTTGCAATTTTTGAAAATTTTAGGAACTATTTCATAAATTTAAAAAACTTCTCGAAACGGTACCCGATACCAACCGGTACTAATACAGTTCCATTCCAGAGCTTAATTTGGTACCGAGCTCAATACGGTATTCATAACTTTAGCTGCTTGAGGCGAAGAGATATACGGTAGAATTAGATGGGTATTATTGGAAAGATATTTTCAAAGTTCAAAAGAAGAATTTTAAAAGAAGAATTGAAATTTCAGTTCGTAATTCAATTTCAATACTTTTTCACATAAATTCAATTTATAAAAGATATGAATCACTTGAATTAAATAACTTATTGTAAAATCAAACGGTCCATGAATCATTTACTCTTCTTTTTAGAGTTTCGACCGCAACCGACAGCCAATCATAGAGTGGAAGAAACATTTTTGACAGCCAAATCTCGCCAAAGTGAATAAACTGAAAAGAGAAAAAGGGACTTCCTTTTTGTGTTTCTCACTGCGTTTCTTTTACCACTGAAATCGCTAGCTCGCACACACATATGCAATCGTCCAGAGGATGCATCGAGCATAGCCACTTCTGTTTCTGTAAAAATTAAAAAACCAATTCTCGTCCCGCAAATCGGTTAGTGCCCGTTAAAATTTTGTTCCCTTCTGATATCAACGAAGATGATATTCTTGGTTTAGTTTTAAAGTGATTAGAAGGTGGGGTTTTGCTTACCTAGACGGAAATGATAGAATGTGGTTCTTGAAAATTTTGTATGTTTTAAAGTTGCGGACTTTGTGGTCTTTAAAGGAAAAGTTTATTGATTGCTGAAATTTCGATATATACGAGTTTGCAACATGTTCCAGATGTGAGTTTGACAATGTTGATTAAGGCTATGACGTTTTATGAGTTGCTTGCCGGAAACCCTTTTTCTTGGCATCTTTGTGAAGTGAAATGATGCATAGCCAGCACTCGATCGCTAACTAGTTTCACAGTGAATGTTAACAGATGGTATTCGGAATCATTGAAACGAAAGAACTTAGTACTCTTATTGTAGCATAGAATGCTTCAGTTTGCTACAGTTTGATTAACTGATAATGATATTTATGATGTAGTTGATTTATCTGCCTCTTCAAACTAGATTATTGGCATGAAAAGGAAAGCTACGGAAGGTAAATGCTGTGCACAGATTGAAAGTTATAATAGTGATAAAGGCGTGAGTATGGTTGCATCCGAGAACGTAGGAGGGAGTCCCATGCCTGGGGATTTAATATGGATCAAGCATTCTGGTGAATCATGGTGGCCCGCTGTGGTATGTGTGGCATTGTATATTTGGTCGTTTTATGCACCATTTACCAAAAAAGGATTTTCTTTGTGGTTTTTTCTTCATGCCAAGTTCAATTTTGTTTTATAAGTAATGACAAAGCATTTAATTATCTGTTCTTTTGGAAGGTTGTCAATGAGGATGCTGTGAGCAGAACTAGTAGACCTCGTACTAGATCAATAGGGGATGTTCTTATTAGGATTTATGGAAGCTGTCAACAGTCGGTGCTTTTCCGATCTTAAGTTTACGTTCTTGCTACTTAACTTATAGTGTGATTAATTTGTTTTGTATTTCTGTTGCAGTTTATATGTGGATCCTTCCAAATTTCGTTCAGAGTTCCAGAGTGTATGTGCTCATTTGTGATACACACTTTGAGTTATGTTGAACTTTAAATATTTCAGCTTCTTTTTCATTTTTTATTTGGCCTGATTTATTTACCTTTGAAATCTTAGATGCTCAAGGAGAATAATGGTTGTTCTCGTGAAATACTTCTGAAATCTCTGGATCAGGTATATTTCAGTTTTTCCTTTCATTTGGGCAACCCTTTTAAGATTACTGTAACTCTTGTGTCTTGCATTGCCCACTCTTTGCCAGCTCCGAGATTGAATTGGATCTTAGGTTCTTGGTCACTCATAATCTATTGAATCTGCTTTATATTAATGATTCTGCACTCAAAAGTAAATGAAATATGTTAATTATTGTTCCTATTGAATTTAGGTTCTTGCTCACCCAAAATCTAGCCAATCAAGGAGGCAGCAATCCAAGTCTAAAGGTAAACAGTTTACTTCTTTACTTGGTGGCTGTTGATCTGATTCTCTGTTCTTTTTATTTATTATCAGTTAGGAGTGTATTATGACCATATTTTGCTATCTTTTTGGAATTCACCTGTAGTGGTGGGCTTTAAGTGTCACTTCAGATGATCAGATGTAAATACTGAATAACATTAGAGAAAGAAGAATCATATCCTTTTGTTCTCTCTTATGATAGATCCACTAATAAGTTCACTATTGTAGCTAATGAGCAAAACTTGACACGGATATTGAGTCCAATGTATTAGTTTGGTGGATGAACTTTAGTTGGTGCTTAATATGTAATCATTTTCTCAATTTTTGACTTTCTGATGAATGACATTATTATATCCATTGAAGTTGATATTCTAAAAAAAAAATGTTAAAGATTATTTTCAGTTGTTTGTTCCATTTTTAAATCATGTGCTAATTGAAATTTCGGTACTCTGAATCCATCCATTCAGGAACATCGAGTGCAATGGTCAATGCTTCAGAAGAGAAGTCGAATCAAAATGGGATCAATCAGGAGAGAAAATTGAATCACGTATATTTGATTGTAAATTGAACTTTTTTCACTCTTTGTTTTCTTTGATGTTGTTGCCTTGAATGCTTTTGTTGGCTTGTTTATGAATGTGATGACAAAAGACACGAAACTAATTGCAGAAAAGCAACAGCTCAGAAGATGCTGCATGCAATGTGCGTGCCAAGAAAGCTAAAGCCAAACACTCTAAACAGTTTACCCTGGAAAAACATAATCTGAAATGCCGAAATATTGATGAAGGAGATAAAACCATGACACCTCTACGAGATGAGGTGCCAAAAGAAGACCCTCTTCAAACTCCAAAATCTGTGAGTATTATCTTTGACCTGCTCACGAACCAACACATCTTGCTTTTAGCTATCAAATTGATTCATCAATTAATATATTGCTCTTAGGGAGGAATTTCATTTGCAAGATCAAAAGAACCGAGTGCACGAAGAAGGAAAGTGATGCAAACTCTTGGCCTAGTTGCTCCTTCCGGATCTCCATTTGGCAAAGATGGGTGCATGTTCTCTGAATCTCTACTGTAGTGATCATAAATGCACAAGAACTTATTGTAAACTAGCATGCTCTTATCCTTTTTTGTTGCGGGCTGGTGATAAAAGAATCTTCATGATGTACTGAAAGAAATTGTGTAACCTTTAACTTTTACAGGTCAAAGGGGGTACTAGTACACTGAACAGCGTCATAAATGCAGATGGTATCAGGAGTTTCATACTTTTGGGCAATATTTGAGGACAGTTTTAGGCATCAGAACTTACATTTTACCTTTGCTTTAAGTGAGGAACCTCCCTTACATTTTACCTTTGCTTTAAGTGAGGAACAAAAGGTTACTCGAGTCTTCCTTTTGCTGCTTGCTCTAGTCTACTTCGTCTCTTCGTTTCTCTTGCGTGTTGCCCATTTAATCTGTTTGCGATTCTTGTTCGGACAATAAACAGACAAATGCAGACATTGGTTCACATGATTCGATCAAAATTTCATATCCTGCATATCATTGTGTCTCGATGTAGTTAACCTTCCAGCAATCATTAGACATGATGACAACGTTAATGAATAGGATTAAGGACAAACTAAGCACAGGAGCTCTTAGTTTGATCGTAACACGTACTTCTTAAAGCAAGCCCTTGTCATGCTCCCCGTATTCGAAAACCTTGTTTACTGATAGGTGATGCTTTAGAGATTGTATTATTGATATGGGAAAAGAGAGACAACTGAGCAAGCTCCCCTTCTTGGTGAAATCCAGCTCTTAATATTATTTCACAATTTTCAAAAATCGTGCCCTTCTCTTCCTCCTGATCAGCTATATTCCCCCCTTTATATATTCTCTCTCAATAACTAACTATAACAAACTCATAACAACTTAATTACATGATAGATTCCTTTTTTCCCAACCTGGTCGTACAAATATAAGTTTTAATGGGCTTAGGCTGCTTAGGTAGTATAGGCTGATCAATAGGAGAGGTACTAACAATTCCTTCCACCTCAATAGGCACCTTGTCCTTAAGGTGGGTAGAAGGCAACTGCCCTTTAATGAATTCTGCATCTTCCCAAGTGGCCTCCTCTGTTGGTTTAGATTTCCAATGGACAATCCACTGTTGAATATTTCTTCCTTTGTACTTGGTGACGTGTGAGGCAAGGATTGCCTCAGGTTCAACCAACTCCGAGGTGTCCATCTCTAACCCTTGAGGAAGATTGTGCTTAATAAGATGATCACCCACTGCCCTCTTTAGCTGGGAAACGTGAAAAACATGATGTACTTTGGATATAGCTGGGAGCCGTAGTTTATAAGCAACCAATCCTACCTTACTAATAATCTGAAAAGGACCATAATATCTTGCAGAAAGCTTGGGACATATGCGCCTTGCAACGGTAATTTGTCTATGTGGTCTTAGTTTAACAAAGACCAAGTCTCCCTCCTGAAACTTCACCTCCTTCCTATGAACATTTGTAAATTTCTTCATCATAGATTGTGCACGAAGTAGGTTGTGTTTGAATTGGCGTAAAGCTGCATCTCTATCTACCAAAGCTAACGTCACTAATTCCACTAGAGTTTCTCCCTTAGAGAAGTGCAGTAAGGTTGGTGGAAGGCAACCATAGACAACTTCGAAAGGAGTCCTCCCAATTGCTACATGATAGTTAGTATTATACTAATATTCAGCCCAAGACAACCAAGGAGACTAATTTTTAGGTTGCTCGGAACGAAGGTAGGTTTCTAAACACCTATTAACCACTTTTGTTTCGATGCTCGTTTAGGGATGGTAGGAAGAACTCATCTTCAATACTGTCCCCTGTAACGTGAATAACTCTTTCCAAAAATTACTAGTGAAAAGTGGGTTTCTATCACTCAATATGGAGCTAGGAAATACCATGCAACTTCATCACATCTCTTATAAACACTTCAGTCACTGTTTTAGTTGTAAAAGGGTGTTTGAGAAGTAAGAAATGAGCATACTTTGATAGTCGATCCACTACCACCATTATGACTTCGTACCCTTAGGATTTAGGAAGCGCCATAATGAAATCCATTGGGATTCCATCCCATATCAGCCTAGGAATGCGTAAAGGTTGCAAGAGACTAGTTGGAGACATGGCCATGTATTTATTCTTTTGGCATATGGCACATTCCTAAACAAATTTCTATATTGACGACTTCATTCCTAGCCAAAACAATCCACTAGCCAGCCTCTTATAGGTCTTTAGGAAACCAGAATGTCCCCCTAACATTAAGGAATGATACTCTTACAATAATTGGGGAATTAATGTAGAAGTAGACGAAAGAACTAACCTGTTCTTATAGAACAACAAGCTTTCCCTTAGATGATAATCAGGTTTTGAGTTAGGATTCTGTAGTATAGCTGAAATGAGGGAGTTCAATTCGGTATCCTCCTTAACTTCCTGTCGAACCACATCCATATCAAGCCCAAATGGAGCTGAAATTATCGTGAATAACAGCTTATCGTCTTCCACTCTAGAGAGGGCATCTACAGCTCCGTTTTGCTTTCCTGGTTTATAGATAACTTCATAGTCTAAACCCAACAACTTAGCTTGCCAACATTGTTGATCTATTGACAGAATTCGCTGGTCTAACAAATGCTTCAAGCTCTTGTAGTCTGTAAAAACTTTGAAATGCCTCCCGGTTAAAAAATTCTTCCAATGTTGAATTGCCATCACTACCCCCATCACTTCTTTCTCATTAACGGACTTGGATTAAGTCGATTCAGCAAGTGCTTTGCTAAAATAAGCCAATGGGAGGCCCTCTTGCATTAGGAAAACACCCAAACCTCTCCCTGTAGCGTCACACTCGATGGAAAATTCCTTGGAAAAATCTGGCAAAGCTTAGAATGGGTGATGTAGTCATTCTCTTTTTCAATTCCTCAAAAGCCTCTTGGGACTCCTTCCTCCAAATGAACCCATCTTTCTTGGTAAGTTCGGTAAGTGGTTTTGCAATTTTTCCATAATCTTGATCAAATTTTCTGTAGTACCCAGTGAGTCCAAGGAACCCTCCCACTCCCTTCACATTCTTAGGAATTGGCCATTCCAAAATACTCTTGATCTTTAATGGATCCATAGCTATCCCTTCGCATGATAGGACATGGCCTAAATACTTCACAGATTGTTGTCCGAAAATACATTTCCTTCTGTTAGCATACAACTGATTGTCCAGTAGGATTTGTAACACCCAAACCAAATGCCAAATATGTTAATTCCAATCTAAACTGTAAATCAAAATGTCGTCAAAGAAAACTAAAACAAACTTTCGTAACAAAGGTTTGAAAATAGAGTTTATAGTGGATTGAAAGGTAGCAGGTGCATTCAAGAGTCTAAAGGGCATAACTAGGTACTCATAATGCCCCTAATGAGTCCGAAACCCAGTTTTATGGATATCCTCCTCTCTAACTCTGATATGGTGAAAACTCGACTTCAAATCTACCTTCGAAAAGTACTTGGCCCCATGTAACTCCTCCATCAGTTCATCTATTACTGGAATTGGAAACTTGTCGGGCACCGTATGCTTATTCAAAGCTCTGTAATCAACACACATCTGCCATGACCCATTCTTCTTTTTAACAAGAATCACAGGGCTTGAGAAAGGACTAATGTTGGGCCTGATTTCTCCCATTTCCAACAACTCTCTGATCTGTCTTTCAATCTCATCCTTGTGATGATGTGCGTGCCTATAGGGATGAATGTTCACAGGTTCTGCACCTTCCTTCAGGTTGATCGCGTGGTCATTAGTCCTCTTGGGAGGTAGCTCTTTTATCTCCTGAAAGACTGTCTCAAATCTGAACAAAACAACCCGCAATTCTTACTGTTGCACTGAATTCAAGGTTCCCTTTTCTTCAGATACTGATCCTCCTATTCTTATGGACCATAACAGCCTTTCCATTTCCACTTCCTCGCGCTTGAGTATCTGTTGTAGAGCGTGAGGAGAAGAGCCTTGCATATTAATTCCTTGCAAAGTGACTTTCATTCCCATTTGGTCGAAGGACATACACATCTTCTTCTAATCTACTCTCACCGCCCCTAATGTCTCTAACCATGCAACGCCTAGTATTAAATCAGTTCCCCCAATATCGAAAACATATGCATCTACATTAAACTCAAATCCATTCATTTCCAGTTTCACCTATTTACAAACTCCTTGTGAGAAAGACCAATGCCCATCTGTCAATCTTACTCCGAAGGTTCGAGTAGGAGTAATGGAAATTTCCATGGCTTGCACCAACCTACTAGACACAAAATTATGACTAGCTTCACTATCTACCAAATCAAGATAGACATTTCATTAAGCTTACCATCAAAACCATGGATTTCGAAGATGTGGTTTGATCTTTTCCTAGTTCTCTAAACTCAACCAAGTTGCATACCAGCTCCCAATCCTCTTGATGCTCCTCTTCTTCCGTTGTTTCCTGACTTTTTACCATATTATTGTCTGCGTCTCCTTCCCAAACAATCAACTTATACTCCTTGTCTGGACACTGGTGAAGTGGACCAAAGGTTTGGCCACATTTAAAACACAACCCCTTTGCCCTTCTCTCCATAAGTTGTTCATATGACAAATTCCTTGTTCCCCTCCACTTGGTTCCACTATTTCTATTTTCGTCTACCACGACACCTCAGAATTTGTTGGGCGATTCCCTTTCTTCACTCCTCATATTAATAAATCTTCTATTCGAATGACCAAAATGAGGGATAGTTGGCGTGTCCAACTGCGAACCATGTCTAAAAGGTTGGATTCCCGACTTTTGCCTTGGTTCGTTGGTGTGGATTACCCCTTCACTGATGAACTCCCTTTCTACCTTTCGCGCCATAGTCAACAATCGATTTTTGGTCGACAGGTCGTGAGTCCTGACTCGATTCTTAACCTCTTCCTGTAGACCACCCAAAAAATAGCTCATAAACTATTCTTCTGGGAAGTGGGTAATTTGCGAGGACAACCATTCAAACTCGTCGATATATTCATCCACCAAACCATGTTGGATGATTGATTTGAGCTGCTCAATCGGATTACCTTCATCCTTCCCACCGTATCGGTCTAACAGAGAACGCTTGAAGCATTCCCATGTCATGTATAGCTCAAGCTCACGTATGGAAATGAACCAATATAATGTAGTACCCTCCATACATATCTGAGCCATAGGTAAATGAAGCTTGGAAGGGATCCCATGGATCAAAAAATAGGATTTTGCACGTGTAACCCATGCGAAAGGATCCTCCCCATGGAATGAAGGGAGATAGACACATCGTGCTGCGTTCCTATACTCTTCCCACGCACGCTTTGTTGCCGCAGACACCGAGCGATTCTCCTGTCAACGAGGCTCTATCCTTTGAGTCCCTTGAGTACCATTAATCGGTTTGTCACCACCCGACGAGGAAGACGCAAGGTGAGTCAACACTGGTGAACCTTCGACTCCTTCTCCTATACTCTACTTCTCTGGGTTCCTGCCAATTATAGCTTGGAATCCTTCCCTCAACTCTGACTTAAGTAGATTTTGGGACTTAGCCAATGTCTCGACACTGGACATCAAAGAACTCAACTGTGTCCGTAAGTCCTTCAAAGTAGCATCGTGTGACTTAACCATCCTTAGCTGAAAGTGATGATTCTTGTCTCCTAAAAGATATTTCTATCTCTAAGAATCTAAATTCCATTGGAGTTTGCATACAATCTCTACCCCTCTACACTCTCTCAATGAAAGCACTAGTTGATAGGTCATACATTAGAGATTGTATTATTGATATATGAAAAGAGAGACAACTGGAGCAAGCTCCACTTTCTGGTGAAATCCAGGCTTGAATATTACTTCACAATTTCCAAAATCATGCCCCTCTCTTTTCCCTGTTAAGCTATATCCCCGTACATATTCTCTCTCCATAACTAATTATAACAAACTCATAACAACTTGCCTATATGGCAGATTCCCCTTTTCCCAACTTGCTCCCACAAACATAAGTTTTAATGGTGTTAAGATTTCTAGGAAAACTTATCTTGTATTTAATATACACGGATACATATATATATACAACTTAACCAATAGGAAAATAGGTATCAATATGAACTAAACTATATCTAGAAGTCTATAGCAGAAATCCCTTGATTATAGGGATTTTTGTTTCTAATAATCTTATCCTATAAGATTGATCTTATCTAAATCTCTGTTCTTCAACACTTCCCCTCAAGCTGAGGAATAGATGTCTGCTATTCCCAACTTGCATATAAGATCATGAAATCTTGAAGCATTTATCCCTTTGGTTAAAACATTTGCTAGTTGATGATCCGAAGGAACATAAGACATACACATCTTCCCACTTTTCTTTGATGAAATGTCTGTCAATCTCAATATGCTTTGTCCTATCATGTTGAATAGGATCATGTGCTATGCTAATTGCAGACTTGTTGTCACAATAGGGCTTCATAGGACCTTCCCATTTGATTTTTAAATCATCAAGAATGATCTTCAACCATAATAGTTCAAATAGTCCCTATGCAATAGCCCTGAATTCAGATATGCTGATGATCGAGCCATTACGTTTTGTTTTTTACTCCTCCATGTAACTAGATTGCCTCCAAGAAACATGCAGTAGCCTGTTGTTGATCTTCTATCAACCAAAGATCCTGCATGATCTGCTTCTGTGTAGATTTCTAAGGATAGTGTACGACCCCCTTTTAAACAATATTCCCTTTCCTGGACTGCCTTTCAGTAATGTAGGACTCAGTAGATAGCTTGAAGATGAGATTACCTTAGGTCGTGCATAAATTGACTGATTACACTCACTGAATATGCTATATCTGGCCAAGTATGTGCTAAATATATTAGCTTGCTTACTAATCGCTGATATATGTTTTTGTCCACTACCGGTTCTTCCTTTGCTTCTCCAAGTTTGTAATTTGAATCCATTGGACTAGACATCGGCTTACACCTAATTTTCCCAGTTTCCATTAATAAATCTGCAACATATTTTTGTTGAGAGATAAATGTCCCTTGATTTGAATATGCCACTTCAATATTGAGGAAATACTTTAGTTTTCCTAGTTCTTTTATCTCAAATTCCTTTAACAATTTTTGCACAATTTCTAGCTTCTCTTTTTCATCATTTCTCGTCTTTATAATGTCACCCATGTAGACCAGAATAATAGTCACCCCTCTTGTTTTTGAGTTTTTCATGAAAAGAGTACAATTCCCTTGAATCTGCTTATATCCTGATTATTTCATCACTTTTGCAAACCTACCAAACCAGGTTCTTGGAGATTGTTTTAGTCCGTAGAGAGCCTTTCTCAATTTACACACCTTGTTACCTGTATCTTCTATAAATCTAGGTGGAACCTTCATGTATATTTCTTCATTGAGATCTCCATGAAGAAAAGAATTCTTAATGACATATTGAAGAAGTTGCCAGTCAAAATGAGCTGCCAAGGATAGCAAGACCCTTACTATATTCATCTTCGCAACTAGGGCAAATGTCTCCTGATAATCCACTCCATAGGTCTGAGTGTATCCTTTAGCTACCAACCTCGCTTTGTATCTCTCTAAGGAGCCATCGGCCTTGTATTTTAGTGTGTAGATCCACTTACAGTCAACAATGTTCTTCCCTCTCAGTTTGTCAACAACCTCCCAAGTATGATTCTTCTCTAAAGCATTCATTTCTTCTCTCATAACATCTCTCCATTCCTTTTTTGATAAGGCCTCAAAACAGTGTTAGGAATAGCAATTGTATTTAAACTCACAATAAACCTTTTATGGGTAGGTGAGAGGTGATTGAAGGAGATATAATGGGAAAGTGGATAGAGCAGTCGATGGGTGCATTCTCTAGTTCCTTTTCTAACATTAATAGGAAGGTCTAAATCATCACTTGGATTAGTGGAATGTTTACTTGTTTGGATATTTGAGTATGGTTGAGGACTCACAGTGATCTCATTTCCAAGACTAGGATTTGATTCTTGAACTAACTTCAGTGCTGGAATGTCTGGAGTTTGCTTCGGTGGAATGTTTTGAGTTTGCTCTGGTGGTGGAATGTCTTTTCTAGGAAAACTTGGGGGGTGCGGAAGTTCTCCTTGAGTATACTTGAGGAAAACTTGGAAACATATAGGGGGTTTTGGCTAGGATGGGAGTTAACTCAGGAGGTTTTGTGTCTGGACTTAGCTCAGGTTTTGTGATGCTGATAGAATTTGGTTGGGTTGAGTGTACAGGAGTTGGAGGTTGAGTGAGGTCTAGGGTATTTATTGGTTCGAAGGAACTGCAGGGACTATCTTCCATTATGCTATTCTCCCCTTAAAGATAGGACTTTGAGAAGAAGAATTTGCACTAAAAGAAAGTGACATTAGTTGAGATATAGGTCCTTATTGTAAATGGATTGTAATACTTATATCCCTTTTGAGTTGATGAGTATCCTAGAAACACACACTTAATGGCTCTAGGATCAAGCTTCCCCCCATTTTGGCTATGGACATGAACAAAAGCAGTACACCCAAATACCCTAGGAGTGAGTCCACTGGATGTTCTAAAATGAGGGTAAAAAGAGTTTAGGAGCTTGACAGGTCTCTTATTGTCTAGAACACGTGAGGGGTAGTCTATTGATCATATAGGTGGCATTAAGAACTGCTTCACCTCAATAAGATTTAGGGACATTTCCTTGAAAAAGTAAGGGCCGAGTGGTATTAAGTAGGTGTCCATTTTTTCTTTTGGCCGCTCCATTTTGTTGAGGTATATTAACACAGGATGAATCATGAATAATATCATGTGATTGGAAGGAGATAAGACTTGGTTGAAATATTCTCTAGCATTATCTGTTCTAAAAACCTTTATCTTTATCCTAAATTGATTTTGAATCATTGAATGAAAATTTGGAATAACAGTCCCTATATCAAATGTTTGTTTAAGGAGAAATAGCCATGTAACCCAAGTACAATCATCAATCAAAGAGACAAACCAACGAGCTCCAGAAATATTGGGTATAGTGGATGGACCCTATATGTCACCATGAATCACATGAAAAGGATGAGAAGTTCTTTTATTAGTAATAGAAAAAGATACACGAGTATGTTTTGCCAATTCACAAGTTTCACAATGAAATTCAGAGATATTTAATCCTTGAAACAAGTGGGAAAACATAGTTTTTAAAACTTTAAATGATGGATGACCTAGACGGAGATGGTGCAACCAAATGGTATCTTTATTCGAAGAACTAAGGAAGGATGAAGGTGTATTTATCTTAGCTTTTTGATATGGTTCAAGGTGATAGAGACCATTCCATTCC
>JAOSBL010000002.1:4665559-4678109 GCA_027568915.1 Erythroxylum roraimae
TCTTCTAGTCTGTTACTCACTATGAATGCAATTAAAATTTGTCCTTGGAAGGCCTCTTCTCCAATGTTAATTCGTCTTTTCCTTAAACTGCAATTGGAATTCAACGTCTTCTCATGAATTTTAACAGATTTTAACAGATTATGTGATACCTTCTGGGTATTAAATTCAATTCCACTAGTAATTCATCTAACTTGGCTGGGGATTGAACAAATTGGAAGTTAAATCGGATAAAAAGTTTAAGGTTTCAAAAGATTAATTAGTTATAAAATTAATTAAAAATCGAATAAAATTAAAAAATTTAAAATATTACTAAAAATTGTCCTTATTTATCGAAAATTAACTAATTTATTTTAAATTATCACTTAGGTTTTTAAATTATTGCTGAAACATTTAAAAAAGGTATTGATTTAATAATGAATTAATAATATAGAGAGAGGCATTTCAAAAATTTAAATTAATAAATTAATTTCGAATTAATCTTTAAATTAGTCAAAAAAATTCCAAATTTTGATAAACTTTGCTCGAACTATTTTTCTTTTTTAGGAAAGATTTGGCTTAGCACCGACACAGGACTATGGCATTAGTTGCCCATTTTTAAATAAACGGCAATATAACATTGCATTGACCACAAACCAAAACTATCGTCTATTGATTTTTGTGTTAAAAAGGTTGATGGACATTTCCTTCACTTGTCCTTTCAATGAACGCATAGTATTGTCAATAAGGCGGCTCATGCTTTAACCAAGGTAGTCTTATTACATGCAAACCCACATCACTGGACTGATCGTCCTTCTTGTTTAGTCTCCTTTTTAAATTCAGATTATTCGGCTTCTGTTATTGTTGAGGGGGAAAGGCTATTAGGTTCCGGGTGTACAGGATAAGCCTGTTAGCTTGGGTTAGTTTTCTTTGCCTTCCCTGTCTTTGTCTATTTTTTACGCTAATGTTGATTTTATTCCAAAAAAAAAAGAGTTGATGGACATCTTGTGTAAAATTCAATTACTCGACTGTCTCTATATATTTATAGAAGAAACAGAACTGTTGTGCGTAGATTTGCAAATTTGGAGCAGTAGAGTCGCTTGCTCCCACTGGTTGAAAATTTTCCTTCATCTGGCCAATGAGATTATGTCATCTCACGGCCACCATTTCTAAACAATCTCAAGCCACCATCTTGTTTGTCAGGTTCCTTCCTGTTTCAGGCAACCTTGTTAATAGTAATAGGTATTGGCCTTGTGATGGGAAGCATCCTTGCATAGCATGGACCTCACTTCCATGATGGATCTGGGTGGTTCAAGGTCTTTATCTTGTAGTGCATTCCCAAGCAGTTGCTGCATTTGTGATCCAAAGGTATCATCCAATACCTGCAAAATCAAAACAAGTTTGCCAATGTTCACTCAATAATCAACACAGGAATGCCCCTAAATAAACTGATGATTCGGAAAGAATGGTCAGCCAGTCCTAATTACATGGATGCAGAAGGTATTTCTTATCTCTGCCCTTTCATGGTTTGTAGAAACGTTTAGAACAGAAATCTAGAGTCTCAGAGGATCCAAATGCTATACTTGTATACTTTGTAGTCCAATTTAACTTACCAGAGAAGAAGCTTGTCGTTTAGTGAACTATTACTGATTGTGCAATTTTCAATTATTCAGTTGCAAAAGTAATAAAACGTACCGACACTGCAATCCTTGTGCCTTTGTACCATGACTTGTTCTCTTTTCTATTCTCCAAGAAACTAAGTACATCCTATGACGAGAAGAAAACCAGAATATCAGTAATCCTAACATAGAAGCAAATGTGATAGGCTCTAATGAGAGTTACCTGCCCCATTCGGTCCCAATAACCCCGGCAGATGGCAATAAAAACATGAGTCTCAAAGACAGAATGAAGGTGAGTAACTATATCCGTCAGTTGCTCTTTCAATGGCTGCATTTTGCCTCTTATGTCAGAATCCGACACAGATTCCTTTGATTCTTGGAGAATCTTTTTCAATTTTGTAGCATTCAGCAACTTGGTCTGCAACAAGATAAAAGGCGCATATAAATGTTGATGTAATTAAAACCTTGTAGAAAATAAAGATGTAATTAAATAGTCCAATAAAATTTAAAACAAGATCTTAATCATTGTACAATAATGTATATATGCCATCCAAGTATATCTTCTAGGGCTCGTATATTTATCAGATCCTTGGATCTAAGTATCTGAAGGAGCTCAAAGAGCATGGTGCTCTAAAGATGGTACCTACATTTTCTACTAGTTTCTCCATAATAGCTTGCAAATAACTTCGGAACTTGGTTCTTAGCATCACTGTAACTTCACTAAGACGCTCTCCAGGAACCGCGTTCCCACCATCGGGTATGCATGATCCCCATGACTTGAAGCGAGCCTCGACCTTGGGCCTCAGGACATCAAGCATTCTCTTCATGGAATTTAGCAGAATACCAAGCTGAAAAAAGTCACTACTACTTAGATAACAGAAATTGGATGCGTGACAAAAAAAAAAAAAAGACCACTACCCTTTTCCTTTCTTTTGTCTCTCTTCTTTCTCTCGTTTTGGGAATAGTCTTTTGCAGAAAGGGAAAAGAGAGCCAGAAAAGAGAATAAAAACTAAATCAAAAGCACCTAGGTAACACCCTACCATTAACTAAAAAAAGGAAAGAGAAGAAGAATATTAGCTTACCTCATCAGGGACTGTATAGGAGCATACGGATCGCTTGGTTAATTTCTTAACATAATTGAAACCAAATTTCTTTGGAGCCAAATTATCCTTTAGAGGTGCTAGCACATCTGCGTACTGCTTGTCCAAGGCTTCCACTATGGCCTTCTCAATGTCAGCAATGGCCTTTTAGATGAAGCACAACCCACATTAGAAAAGTTCAGAGAAACCAGGAAAAGGAAAGAAATATAAATGGTATCATTAGTCAGATAGACATGCATAAACAGAAACAAATAAATAGAAAACATAAGTAAGCATTCATAGATTCAAGCAAAACAGCTGCAGACGTAATTTGAATTATACACAAGGTCAATGAAGCTATGTTACTATTCTTGTCCTTGTACACCTAACCAGCGTTGTGTAATTGTTTGATTTGGAGTCACGTTATAGAACCCAAATATGGGGTACTAAGCACTGCCTGCTAAAGTTCAACCTACATAAACAATGTGGCTGATCATTTTTCTTCCTTTTCTGAAACTGACTTGACTAAACAAAGAACATAATCTCAGCAATATCTCTTCATGTTTCAGACTCTTCATTTTTGCATATACATAAAATCATTTCATAGTTAAATAGAAGAACATCAAGGATAACAGCTGAAGTGTTGAAAATAAAACCTAAATATAAATGTTTTACTTGGTAGAGGAGGTTAAAAGAGCATAATCTCAACAACATCTCTTCATGTTTCAGACTCTTCATTTTTGCATATACATAAAATCATTTCATGGTTAAATAGAAGAACATCAAGGATAACACCTGAAGTGTTGAAAATAAAACCTAAATATAAATGTTTTACTTGGTAGAGGAGGTTAAAAGAGCGCCCCACCTGGTGAGGTGAAACCTTTATGCTTTCCAATTAAAAATTGCATAAAATGGAAATCAGAGACAAAACAATCATCTGCACATACCGATTCCAGCACAAAGACATATTCAGGCCATCGGCAAATAATGACTTCATAGTCATTCAAAATCTCTCTTAGGCGATCATACATCCCATCAACGAATGGAGTAGTAGAATGTTGTGTTCGGACTCCTGACCATTTTACCTACAATAAAATAACTATCGCATATTATTTCACATGACTCTTAAAATAAGTCTCGTTCAGATATATGGTATGTCCTTTAAGTCCAGTGCTATCTTGTTTTCTAGCAAGTATATTGATGAATGACACTTGATTATTGAGCGTGACAAAGCTTCAGCTACTGAAACATTTGCACTTCCCATGATGCAGAAACCGCAAACCAAGACTGTTATTCAGATCTTTGGAAATACTTGCAAGAATCAAACATTCAATAACTAACGTCTGATTGAGAATATACCTTGTCTAGTTTACAAGATTCAAGCAATGAATGGCGCTTATCTTGTATCCAAAGCATAATATACAGATGAAACAACTCCTTTGCATCAACTCCCCCTTTCACAGGACTGTTAAAGAATTAGAGTGTGGGGAAACACTAAAATGAAACATGTACGATAGACAAATTAAGTAGAGTGCTTACCTAATGCTCCAACTGGCAAGATCTCTCTGAAAATCAGATGTCGCAATAACAAGTTCTGTTACAGGAGGTGAAGGACCAGTTGGGGGCTGTGCAAGCAGGAAAGCTCGCAATCTATTGCAAAGTTCCAAACTGTATATTGATGAAGACAATTCTGGGAGGTCTATAAAACTGCAGGAAAAGGACTTAACCATCAGAAAAACTAAGCACAAAACATGCGAAGGCAAGAGAAATGACTTGGAAACAATAAAGTACTAATGACGTGCACCAAGTTTAGACAAAGTGACAAAACTCTATTGCACATCAGAGCTTCCTACAGAAAACTAGCAGGCATGTATCCTGCTCACTAGATACAATCCATGTGCAATAAATACATTAGAACTTATTTGGATTGCAAGAAATTAGAAGTGAACAGGGATTTTACACTTCCATTTGAAATATTGAAATGCCGATTCAAGTAAGTTTCTAACACAGAACTATAATAGAGAATAGCACCTATGCTAAATCATCATTATGTACAATATGCAAAACACTGTATATGCTGCACTTGTGTGTGTGTCAGAGAGATGCATACAGAGCCAGCAGTATAATACATGCTCAGAAGAATCTAAAATATGAAATGCCACTCAAACATACCTGGGAAGTATATGCTGATTGTGAATTTCAATGTCAGTGTGTATCTCATTTTTTAGGTTCATACAAAGGGAGGCCATCTTTTGATAAGCAGTGGACATTGCAATGGAGTCCATTAGAAACCCTTCATTATTGTTTGCTACAAATTCGTCTGTCTCAGTTAAGTGCCTTCTTGACCTTTTTCTGGCAGCAGTCTGGAGAAGACATCAGCATTCAACATACAAAGTAACAAAAGCAGGTTAGAACATTGAATTTTATACTACCATACCTGTAAATATTGGGTTAATTTTGTTTGTGCCTCAGGAGTCAATACGTCATGAAGGAGAGTGTATAACTTCACAGCAGGGTCTAATGCAGGTGCTGCAATTCCGGTTGCAGGTTTGAAAACATCCATTATACCAGAATGTGATGATTCATCTAAAGACTTGTAATTCTCAAACACAAGAGCCAGAATCTGTTCAATTTGATCCTTGATTTCTCCCAATATCCGGTTCTGGTGAAGCCAAACATAACAATATGAGATAAAATAATACTGATGCTGATAATCATCATTTTGAGCTATGTAAAACAGGAAACTGTAAATTTAACCTCTTGATGACTCAACGAGCTCTTACTATTGCCCTTCATTATTACAGGCATTAACAAGTCATGTACCAAGGTCAGGCAGTCAGCAGTTGGAGTGGCTACATCCATGATATAGGATAAATACCTATCAACATGACATATTTTAGATAATTGGGGAAACTGACTGATAAAGAGAATTAGCCATTAGTAGTTGCTTGCCTTGATCCTAAACCTGATTTATGTGTGGTTTCTGATGAATCAAACATGGGCATTGCTCTCCATAAACCCAACAGTTAAAGCCAGGTCTACAGGATGCATAATTGAGCTGGGATAATTATAGATGAATAACCCAAGTAGAATATCTCATTACCTCAGCTTGGTATAGACTTCAGAAACCCCATAATATGAGGCAAATTCATTGAGAAGCCATTTCCATGACCCATATAACAGCAAGTTTCTTTGTTGAAATTGCTGAATCTTCATAGCCACTTCTAAAACGAGGTCATATGCGACCGTTTCAGCCACAGAGCCATACTAAGATGATGAAATAGGAGTCAATATCATGAATTTCATTATCAGTTAAAGAATTAGCTTCCATACTCATTATCTAAATTCCTAGACCAAGTCCATTAAAATTAATAACACTGTAATTAGTAGAGATTAATTCTGCCATTCTACTTATTGTCCTTAGGTTCCAAAATGTTTCAATGCTCAATTATAGTCATCTGGTCATCCAACTTATATCAGGTACATTAAGTAATTAATTATTTTCCATTGCAACAACCCAACTCAATCCATTACAACACCATAGCTCATGGAATCAAGAAGTTACATCCTGTGTAGCTCACCTTGAGATTACAATCATCTGAACTTGTTGCGTAATTAATATAGAGCTGTAGTTTTCCAACGAGCTCATGTTCTGGCTCTCGATAAATGGACCACCATCGCAGCTTATCAACCTGCATCCAATTCAATTGAGCCTTCAAACAGATAAAATGGAGTTGCCAGAGTGATTTTATCAATGTTTATAGTATATTACCGAGTCTTCGATGACGGCGGCAAGTTGAGCAACAACACGCCCAAAATGTTCCCCTTTTGAATCTTGGACTTCAACAATTAAATCATCCCCTATACTATCTGGAAAGCTGTAGAGTTGTCAATGATATGCACTAGAAGGTTCGGTTAATTAATTGATTTCACTAATGGCCAGTTTGTACATACAAAACATGGGTTTCACCAGATCCAGGTTGCATCCGAATGGCATCTTCCTCTGTTGAACTTTTCAATCTCAACAAACAAGAATATATTTCTGATAACAACCATGAAATTTACACTTCATTAGAGCGTGATATGAAAGTTCATATACAAGCTATTTAACAGAGTTATGCCATCAATTGATGAATAGAAGCACCAGTTTAATATTTGTTGACATAATATGGACCAAAGCTTATGATTGATCAAAGTTTCAGTTAATAAGAATGTTAATTTATGACAAGCAGTACGAGAAATATGAATTTGTGGTCAAAAAATCAAGTCCGCAAAGAATTATGTTTCTTATGTCAATCAAGTGCTCAAAGCTAGTTAAATGACTAGAATTTAAGTTTGAAGAGTTCATACCTTGCACAACCTCGTAAGATGAAGAACTGTTTCGTAGGCTTGTTACCCCAGTTTTGAGAAGTCCAGATACTTGTTTTAGATACTGAGTGCTGGCATGTACATATGCCAAGCTTTGACGTGAAAAAGAACCATGTGCAGGTCGACAAGGTGCAACCCGGATTTTCCGCAGAGCTTTCCAACCGCGAGAAACAGATGAGTGCAGCTTGAAGAAACGATATCGTACCAATGCCATTTTAATCTTTGGTGCCCTCAGACTCAAAGATGACATATTACAGCCAGTAGGGGGATCAAGAACTGTTTTCACTTTCCGTACTAAAAATAAAATAAAGAAATTTAAAACAATTTTATTAGGAAGATTTCAAAGCCAGCGTAATGGTAGAGGGTTACCTTGCACCTTCATCTTCCCCGCAACCTTTTTGGGTTTTGGAGCAGTTAGTTCATTGCCTTGCTCAGATGATCGTTTCTCCAAAAGTTCATCTTCTGATTGCAATAACACATGCTGGACACTGGTGTTCAAGTAAAAAGAGCCTAAATGACTTAGTGGAACATCTTTTGCATATACTTTGAAATCATGGTTCTTAAATACTCGGGGAACAAATAAAGTATGTGTCGATAGCCATATCTCCATAAGGTAATGAAGTAGGCAGTTTATGATAAATTTAGTTTGTATTGGAAGCCTGACCCCATCAAAAGACTGCATTCATAGAAACTCACCCAAATGCCTCTCTCAGCAGAGCACATTCATTTTCCAGGAACATAGGAGCCTCCATGCAACCCTTTGCCCAAGCCTGAAGGCAAAGGCGCACACATCCATCATAAGCAATCACAGCATGCCATGGCCCTAATGCACTGCATTTGATTTAATTAGCACATTCAGTTAATGTTGCAGGTGGAAATTTTTGAGGTTATAGAATCTTGAGGGCTTACAGTTGTGGCGTGGAAACGCTTACCTAGCATGAAAGGTAGGGAGTCGAGCTGGATTTGCACCGAATGATGCTGATTTAGGTGGTTCTGTGCTAGCAGCAGTTCTGCAAGCAGTAAATATAGAAAGCAGTTCATTAAAACTATGCCTAAATACTCAATTCTGTGAGCTGCCAGTATGTAGTTAATATTATGTATCAGGCAGAGCTAACATTTCCAAGACTCCAACCAAGAAGAGGAGTTGCAAATGATGCAAACCTTACAAAATGAGCAGGATTCTCGCTTGCAGTGTCATTCTTTTGTTCATTTCCAGGCACCCTTTTGTCTCTATCTAAATCCTTGTTGGTAGAGAAATCACGTGAATATGGAGTTTCTGCAGTTTCAGACACTTCAGATGCTAGTTCAGGACTTTCTTTAATCGCCTGAGCATGACAAGAAAATGGAGGTGCACTGGGAACATCCTCGTCATGAGAAAATTTCTGATTCTGTATATTTCTGGAATGCAAAACCTGTAAAATAAATAATTAAATTAAAAAGCATACAACAGCATAACAATCCAAACATAAGCAAGCGTCAACCAGGTGAGCTGCCTGAGAGGCCCTAAAAAATGATCCCTCAGCTTGGAAGCAGACTCGTGCGAGCATAACAAGCATTAATAGCGCTTATATTAAAATGTCAATCTAATTGGTGCCCTGATGGGTCAGGCACAATAAAATTGTGACAATGATACAACTACTGCACACCATCCACATTAGGAAACTATTATAGGCTTACAAGTGCAAGCATGTATTATAACTAAAACAAACCTTTGCAGGAAGGCTCTCCACATTGGCTCGAGAAGGAACACTTGAAGCATAACCCTCTGAATCACGCAGCTTACTCCTCGGCAAAGAACCATTAACACTTGAAACTTGCGTGGTAGAGAATTCCGAGCTGGAAGCTGATTCTGATTCATCCTCCATATCTTCCGGATAAACATTCCTCCCAACTGCATACCTTCCCTTAACCCTCCCCAATCTCTCATCCAAATTTCCACGAATCCCCGTCATCGTCTCCACGGACGAACTAACATCAGAATACACATAATCACTGGCATAAAGTGAGCTCCTCTGACCCACATTCCCACCGTATCTTGGTGCCATTGTGGTTGAATTGCGGATTCTCTCGTCCTGTGGAGAGGAATCAAGTGAGTAACGTCCACCATATACATCGTCTTCGTCAGATTCAGTTGTAATGTCATTTTCTGAAGCGGACCCACTGTCGTCCACGTCATTCGGTATGGTTCGGGACACCGGGATCGCCGTCGGTGGAAGGTGGCCGCTTCTGAACTTGGCCGGTGGAGGCAAAACAAATCCGCGGCTGTTCCTAATGTTGGTTATTGGATCAGCTCTAGGCCTTAAACTTGAACTTGAAAGCGCATCTTCCTTCTGGTCCTGCACACCAATAACAATAACAAAATTAACTCACAAACACCACGCGACAACCAAATCTCAGTAAAACAACTTCTCCAATATTTCACATTCACAAAAAAAAAATCTATAAACAAAAGAATTAGGGAAGGACATTCCACCTCTCGAACCCAACGAAGCGCATTGCTATCTAGACCTTCAGTGAACATATTTCTATTTCACCTTAAAAAAAAAAAGACAGAGAGACACAGTCAGCTTACAACAGAAACCTCAAACTGAACATTCTTATACAATGCCAGAGAAACAGCAACTTACATAAGACTCTAAAACCAGTGTCGGTCTTAACCACCAAGCTCACTTTAAAGAGAGAGGGAGAGAGCGAGACGAACTTAGAAATTGAATTATTGAAAGGGTTTGCTTCACTTGTAAGCCTTTTCCTTTCTTGGCTGTGGCTCAGCTATCAGCTATACTTGCCATTATTTTGTGTCCTTATTTTCCGTTGTATTTATTTATTACCTGCCATTAAACACTAAATTCCAGTTTCAGCACATCTTAATACTTTATTTTAATTAATGGTAATCTAAAATTGTCCGAAAATAAAGGACACGTTGCGAGGTAGTGGGCGTTGAGGGGGTGTTAGCGTAACGGACAAGGTTACGTGGCAGGTACTTGAGTTCTCTTTTTAAAAAACATTAAGAAGTCGAACGTTGTAAGTGGGGCACACTTTCAGCAATAGAATCACATGGGTCGTGGAGTTGTGTGGGTCCCACGCAACAAACGGGCCGTCGTTTTTAATCCCTCCTTAGGTTTTGGGTCGTTGGTTTGGTTATGTCGTGACTGAAACTGTATGCGCACCGAGGCTTCTCATTGGGCACCGTAATCAAAAATTTAAATACACGCCCACTGTGGTGAGCAAATTTTGAGGTTCTTGTCAATAAAAAGGGAATTATTGGAGTTATCTTTAGGAGTTTGAATATTTAGAGAATGGAGGGATTCTATCTATTCTCTAAAGTTGGTCGTTACACCATTGTCACGTGCACTTGGATTGCACATGAAGGAGAGTTTCGAAATTGGATTAGCCAAGAAGATGACAGCTTGTCCCCGAGACCCCCCCATCGAAACAAAGACAATGGATCTAATACAAAGGAATATAAGCTTTAATTTGAATCGGGTTATCATTAAAGATGATATGATAAAGAGTTGAGTTAAAACTATAAAGATGATATTCTGGTATCGGTTAGAACTATAAATTTTAAAAATTAAAATAATAATTACTTATACATAAAAAATAATATAATAAATTTGTCTATAATTTATTTAATAAATAATAATAATGTTTCATTTTCATTAGACTTTTACATAACTAAATATATTAGTTTAATACAATTATATTTAATATTTATATTTTATATTGATAATTTATAATTTATAATCTTTTAATACATAAATATGAAAAATATTATAATAAATTCTGAAATATGTAAATATAATATTTGAAATTAAATTTATTTTAATTTATAAAAAATGAAAATAGTATTAATAAAAATAAATAAATTTTTGTAACCTCCTATAGAGAATCTACATACGGAACCTACAACCACCTACATACATGTTATACATAGATTCATGACATATATTTATAGGGATCACCATCACACATTTGTTTATTCACTTATATACATATACATACTACAAAATTTTATATCACTTAACATTATCATTTAAAAGAAGTATTACACATTTACATTCATATGATAATCCAAAAGAAACATTACAATCATCTTAAACAAAAAAGATACATTCCAAAAGAACATTTACTTCTAGCGGTTGACCTTGATCCTTACAAATAATCCCTATGTCTCACTCCTATTGCTTGAACCTACACAGCTTAACGCCTGTGTTAAGCTTGAAAACTTAATGGAGAAACACTTAGTTTGGATAACTACTCACAACAATCATCCATTAAGCCCACACACATTCATGAGTATCATAAACTCAGTATAAATATTAATGGCATAATTAATCAAGGTACATATTGCAAATATGCTTCAATATCTTATTCATATACTATAAATGCACGTTTATAAGCCAAATATTGATATTCAATGCTCGTGAATACAAATTATTTATGTTGTCGTACTGTATATGTTATTTATAACTGTTTAATTTACTTTTTGTGTTAGGCTTGCACATTTTTATGGGCATAAATAACAAGAACTACGAATATTTGAAGATATCAAACTATAGATACCCGAAAGTATTGAATTGTAGATGATCAAAAGTATCGAACCATAGATATCCGAAGACTTTCAAACTATAGAGACACTATAGTCTCAAAATGAAAACACCATTAGTGTTAAACTGTAATAGCTGCATTGTAATTCTATAGGCACGCCTACCTAATATCTATCCATCACCAAGACAACGAAGCAGACATTGTAACATTTTCCTTTAATCGTTTGCCAATTTCATAATTAATATATTGACAAAACATATGATATTCATTTGAAATCATAAAATATGTATTTAAATTCATACATGTAAGTCATAACTTACCACCTTTATATTAGTATACAAATCACATGTACTCGTATGATTTATTTCATATATGTTTTGTTTAATCGCATTTCTCTATGTACTTTCACATACTTCTAGTATATAAATTCTTGTACATCATTTATTATGAAACATGTTAAATTGTACTTAATTATCTTCACAAAATTTGTATGTAAACTTGTATAGTCATACTATACACATATAAGCAACAAATATGCATATGAATCATCTATATATATGTTAGTTTCCTTTAGCATGGATTAGGTTCAATCTTAAATTTCTATGTTTAATCACCCAATTCACATATGGTAAGTCATATCTACTTACTTACTTAAAACTCAATCCTTATTTTTGTCCATTCCCGCTTAAAAATGTCAACATTCTAAAAGCAAGCATTTAATGCTTCCAAACACTCAAAATGTCAAGCCTTGTCCTTCTAAAAGCAAGCATTTAATGCTTGTCAAAACCTTTTTCATTCTTTTATATAATATTTGGGTTTAAAAAACGAAGCATTTAATGCTTCTCCCACGCCAAGAATTAAATGCTTCTCAAAAGCATCATAACTTGCTTCTCCAACTTTCCATACCTGATAAGTTCTCGGCAATGCTTCCAAACACCCAAAATGTCAAACCTTTTCCTT
>JAOSBL010000002.1:4678326-4694529 GCA_027568915.1 Erythroxylum roraimae
CATTATCATAAGGTATGTACTTGGATGCCCTCAGGGTATTCGGGTATTTGCTTTATGGTAGTGGGATGTTGCAGTTTACACATTCCAGCAACAATTACATGTATATATCAATCTTTGTACACATTTAAACATGCAAAAATAGAAATCAAACTAAGTGTAGTCCCAAACTTTAAAATTTGCCAACTAACTCTTCTAATTATCTTCCTTCTCTTCTCCTTTAGCTTTGCTTGATTCACTAACTAGAAATACCACAAATACATATCTCAATCCCAATTTCAACCTGATAATTCCAGATCTTCACGAGCAAGGTAAGAAAAGATGAAGATGAGAAAAACCACTAACTTTTACCTTAATTTCTACTTAGGATTTGCTTGATTCCTTATGAAAAATGATATGATTAAGAAGATGAAATGGAGAGGAAATGAGAAGAGAAAAATAAGGAGTTAAAATCCCTAAAATGTTGTCCCTCATTCCTTTCTTATATACCCATTTCATGCACTTTGTAGACTTTCACACATGTTTCAATCCTATTGGACTATGTGTTGACTTAGACAAAATTGCACATTCCTTTAGTTCTCACATTGGTATATAATATCATAAATTAATTTCATTCTAGTCCATATTTTACATATAATTATTAATGTCTTTGTCGAAATAAACAAATTACCAATTTACTATTTTTAATTAATTACTATTATATCCCTTACTATGCTTAGATATACTTAATTATTTATGTTCACTTCTTAGTACACCTTAGACATATCATAATGCTTATAGAGCATATGTTTGGGCCTTATAGTTTTGTTACATCAAATTTATATTGTTATGATTTCTTAAGATATGACTAAAGTAAAATGAAAATTATATATATCATAATATATTGGGAGATTATTTTGTAATTTTATAAAATTTAAAAAATATTTTATAATTTTTAAAAAATATTCAAAATAATACCTAGTATTGACTTGTACTGATATTATACCATATCAAAACTAAATTTAATATTAAATTTAGCACGTTATTGGTATTCTTAATATCTTTATCCAAAAGATAATCGAATTTTTTTCAAGCTGATGAATCTAAATAAGGACAAATGTGCAGGATTAGTTAAGTTTACTTTTTATATCATTTTATAAGTTATAAAATATTACTTATTGTACTTGAAATAAAATATAAATTATATTAAAAATATGTTTTATAAAATACCGGAGCTTTTATCAATGTATTACTTGATTTTAATTTTATAAAAAATATTATTTATAAATTTTATTGATGTATAAACATTTTAATATTATAAAAATCATCAAACTTTAAAATTTAAAATTTATAATTTTTTCTCTGAATTTGAAAAAAATTAATTGTCGTCACCATTACTAATATGTCATCTCAATTGACAGCAATGACTAATAACCCGTCACCTACTTTAGTGAAGATGTCATCTTGATTGAAAACCCAAATTGAAAAGTAATCACAAACTCGTGAACTATTGAAGTATCCGGAGGAAGTGACATGTAATCAATTAATAAATATAATAATCGAGATACACGAATGAGTCCAAATATTCTATTTATATTATAGTGTCTTATTTTGTCTTATAAATTTCAGCTATTTATTTATGGAGTCCCAAATATACGAAGAAGCAATGTTGATAAGCACCGACCACCGTCACAAAATACAGATAGAAAAAGTAGACTTTACTATATCCCTCGGCCTTCTTTATGTCAATAACAGCAATAATATTTCAAGTGAAAGAAAGGCTTGAAGGCTTGATGAAAGCAGAAACAGAGATTTCCTGAGCAGACCAAAAATATATCTCCTTGTGTTCTATGTACGAGTATACCTACATGTAATGTAACGTTGGAGCTAGCCAATCTTATAATAGTAGTTCTTTACTACTCCTACTTTATTATATAAAACTTTAGTACATTATCTTCAGAAGCTCTTTTTTAAAAAAATTTGATCAGATAAACCTAAATTCAACTTTCTCTCAACTCTATTTGACCCAATTAAATTTATAAAAATTAAAATATATAACATCTTAATAAAATAAATTCAATACATAAAAATAACCTCATCCTTAATAATAATAGTAACAATTTATGTTAATCTTATATTTTGGTACTTAAAATGGGAACAATTTGACCTGCCATCCCCTTTATATATAAGCTTATAAGTAGGGATGACATTTAAGTTCGGATTTTGAGATCAACGAGTTACCCAGGTTGATCGAATCTTAAGACCTCATTGTTCAAATAATTGAGCCTCGAATTGAGCTCGAATTTAGGCTCAGATTACCCAAGCCCGACAGCAATAAAGAAACACAATATCATTTTGTTCAAGCCCTAAGCTAGTCTGAAGTCCAACAACTATAAGAAAAGCACTGCCATTTTTTGCAAAACCAACGACGTATCCCATTTTTATTTTAAAAAACAAAATCAAATTAAGTCAAACTAGGTCTAGTACTTGACTTAACCCAGCACATTGTCACCCCTACTTGTAAGCAGGGGTAATAAATTAAATCTGACCTAATTTGAAACCATCAAGAATTAAATTTCAACTTAAGTTTAGGGTAAACCTAAATAATTCAACCAGACTTAGAGGACAAAACGATTTTAGTCCCCAACCCGAATTTGACTGGATTTTGTACTAGACTCAGGGAGGGCTGGATCAAGTCACAAGTGCCCTGAGTCTGAACCGACTTAACTCGGCCCATTGTAATCCCCGCATGTATGGAAAATTGGAAATGCTGATAAATTTGCTAAGCTCTATTTGGTCAAACGTCCCGACGTTTCAAAGAATACATAATGTGAAAATGATTCCCCCGATTCTATCTGAACCAACTCATCAAGTAGTTGGAATGCAGGCAATAGCTTTCTTTCTCTGCAAACCATTTCAAGTGAAAAAGCCCAGGTATCTGGTTCTGGCATGAAACCTGTTTCCAACAATCTAAACAAAGCCATAATTGCATCGTCTACGATTCCAGCTCTACAAAGCCGAACCAAAAGGTCATTTGAAGTAGCATGATGGGGCCAAAAGCCTCTTCCAAGCATCAAACATAGAAGTGCTATAGCCTTCTCCAACTCACCTTTTTGACACAAGAAATTCAACACAATTCTGTAGCTTGCTGAGTTTAGATAAACACCCTGATTAGGTAACTTCACAAGCATTTCAAGGGCCTCCTCAAACCTTTCTTCTCTGCATAACCCACCGAGAACAACATTGAAAGTAACAAGATCAGCTCTGCAATTAGCTCCTTTCATCTCTTTAAGCAGCTTCATTGCTTCGTCAATTTTGCCTGCTCTACAGTAGCCATTTATCAGTGCAGTATAGCCAACAGTATCAGGTCTCAAATCAACGCTTTTCAATTCATCAAAAATTTGTTTGGCATCCTCCAACCTTCCTTCCCTACAAAATCCATTCATTAGAGCCGTGTAATTGAACAGATTGGGTTCACATCCATTAGTTTTCATGAAATCCATTATCCTTCTTGCCCCGTTGACTTTCCCACCACGGCAAAAGCCATCAATCAAAATGTTATACGTGAGAACATCAGGCAAGATCTGATCTTTTGATATCATTTCCTCAAATAAATCCATCGCTTCTTTGAGTCTTCCACTTTCACAAAGACCAGCCAACAGCGTTGAGTAGGTAATCAAATTAGGATAAGAAATCTGAGATTTTTTCATCTCTTTCACAACCTCAAGGGCAGATTCAACATCCCCACTTTTGCAATGATGCTTAACTAAGATGTTGAAAATGCAGGTGTTTGGTTTCAATTTGAGATGCCTATTCGTGCACAACAAGAAATCAAGGGCCAAATCAACCTTCTTTGATTCAACCAAAAGATTAAGACATGTGCTGATAGCTTTAAGAGAGGGCTTCTCACGAGTAATTGGTTGAATCTTATGAAACATCTCAAGCACTTTGTCATGCAGATGGGACTTCGAAAAATGTTTCATGAGAATAAGAAATATGCTTTCATGGAATTTACAAGTTTCGTATGTCATTTGATGAAGCAATGCATCGACAGCCTTGAACTTCTTGGCCTGAGCAAGCTTATGAAGCATAATCGAAAACGTGGCATGGTTATGATTAAAACCCTTTTGCTCCCCTACTCTGTTGAATATCTGTAAGGCATGCTGTAGATCCTTCTCTCGTTTTATCAAGTCTATAGCAGACTCATGAGTGATAAATTTGGTTTTCCTTTGAGTTTCAACTGAGATTTTGGGTGGCTCATTCAATTCTCTAGAAGTTGCTTTTGAAAGCTGAAGGAGAGATGACCGTGGAGATGAAGCTGATGTGGTTGAAAAGGATGCACAGAATGAGGGATACTGGTGGTGAAAACCTCTTGCAGAACTCATGGAAAATAAACCATTTATGTTTAACTTCATCAACTGGAAATAACAGAAACCTGCTAATTTTATCATTAACAAAAATGTCACACAATTCAAGCAGAGCAGACCAAACTAATGAGTCACCAACTTTCAGTACAAAAAGCTATATTAACTGGAAAATAATCGAAGCAACGACTAACTCTTAAAAATAAGAACTAACAAAAGAACACACCAAACCATAAAACTTAAGGGACGTAAGCTCCAGCCAAGATCAGTCTTTTATGCGGAGAGACAATTAGATAACTCATATAGATACTAACATCACAACATTCAAGTAAAGAAACTGCAATAATAAGTATCCGGATTAATTCACCAACGATGAATCGAGCCCTCTGGTCACTGAAATGACAAGTCTCTATGCTTGGTCAATTAAAATATGAGAGATTCAGACAAAACATAGTCAAGTGGCAACAGTGAATGTGAAAAGAGGTACATTTTCAACATTCTTACTTGCATACTTCTGGCATCAATCATTATAAATAAGAACCTACTGCACAAACATTATCGAACCAAAAAAAGTGAGAAAATCAGAACAAACGTGAAGGACACTAATAAACCCAGAAGCAACACAAAAAAAGGAATCTGACGACAAACCAGAAAAAAAAATCTGATTGAATTACCAGTTACAACTAAAATTTGAAAACTCGAAACAAGCTGAAACCTCAGAACGCTTACTTTAAGGAAAGCTCTTGTCAAAGGGAAAGAAATAACACACGTTCACCAAGTTTACTCCTTGTCTTCTTCATAAATTATAGAGATTCCTCAGACCTTGAGGTGTGCTTCGTTGCTGATGGAGACTCCGGTCTCCAGCAGAGGAACTGCTTAAAGCATCATTTTCTCGTTGCTACGACAAGGCGCACCGTTTCGAGGTCTTATCACTGGAATACTGGTTTGAACAGAGATCAGAGTCTAATAACATTGGGCTTGGAGTTTCGGGTTATGGGTCGTATGATGGCCCAAAATACACGGTCTTAATAAATAAAATTACTTGTATAGCCCTCATCAGAAACAAATTTTTCATGTGTACCCCCTTAAGAAAACAAATAACGATGACGTGGAGATCAGATTTGGAGGAAAAAGGCCCAAACAGACAAAAACAACTCTCGCTCGCTCGCTCTTTCGTATTTTCTTTTTCTCTCAGACCAAACGCGACTGAGAAAAGGAAAGAAAATAAAAAATGGCGGCAACTGTAGCAATCCCCGACAATCTCACCAGAGAACAGTACGTGTACTTAGCAAAGCTGGCGGAACAAGCCGAGCGATACGAAGAGATGGTTCAGATCATGCAGAAGCTGGTCGTGGGCTCCACTCCCGCTGCTGAACTCACCGTCGAAGAGCGCAACCTCCTCTCCGTCGCGTATAAGAACGTCATCGGCTCTCTTAGGGCGGCTTGGAGGATCGTGTCGTCGATCGAGCAGAAAGAAGAAAGTAGAAAGAACGAAGAGCATGTCACTCTGGTCAAGGAGTACAGATCTAAGATCGAGAGCGAGTTGTCGGAGGTTTGCGCGAGCATACTCAAGTTGTTGGACTCCAATCTAATACCGTCGGCTACAGTGGGTGAGTCGAGTGTGTTTTATTTGAAGATGAAAGGTGATTATCATCGGTATATGGCCGAGTTTAAGGTTGGCGATGAGAAAAAAGCTGCTGCTGAGGACACCATGTTGGCTTATAAGGCCGCTCAGGTAAGTATTTTAACTATGTTTGGTTTCATCTTGTTATTGATGGAATTGGGGATTTTCAGTGAAAGATCTAATTTTTAGGGTTAACTTGATGAATGAATTGAATTATGAGTCTGGTTGAATAGGTTAGGCCTAGGTTTGTTCTATGTTTTGATTAATTCGGAATCGTAATTTTTGAATTGGTATTGGCTAATAGGTGATGCTGAGTAAGACTTCGATTCTATTGGTTATCGCAAATGTTGTGTTCCTCTTTTTTCGTTATTTTGTCTCTAATATCTTTTGTTTGTTATGTTTTTGCAATCTTGAAGGAAGTTGCCGGGGCAGAGCTTGCACCAACTCATCCCATAAAATTGGGATTGGCTCTCAACTTCTCTGTGTTCTACTATGAGATTCTCAATCAATCCGACAAGGCTTGCAGTATGGCTAAGGAAGTAAGACTTGTTTATAGCTTCTTCGTGTTTACCTCCTCATTTGTGTCCAAATTGTTTCTTATTGTGTTTTCTTGTCCTTTCCTATTCATTTCAGGAAAATCAAATTGTTCCTAGATTCAGATCTGGTTTTTAGTGTTAACTGTTCATAGTGAATTAGTTTCAAAATGCAAGGTCCTTTAACAGTTATTGATTTCTCCATCTGCATGTGCTTAGGGAATCCTGCTTCATGCTCGAAGTTCACAAATGCATATGATTAGTCAATGCATGGGTTGTCTTTGTGAAGTTTTCTTCTAAGATTATGTCATATCAACAAAATTTCAGCTTAGAAGTTTGGCCGGGTTGATTATTTCCTTGAAAATGAATTGCTGCCGGCTGATCCTTACTTTTGAATTGAGCACATGAAATTTAGGACTGCTGTAGAATTCCATACGTGAGAGTTCTCAGGTGCAGAATATGCTGCTTTGCATACGCATACCAAAAATGACTGATTTTGATGTTTGAATATTTGTAACAGTCTAGATGCTCCATTCTGGAGTTGCACTTCTTCTTGTTGTTGTTGTACACCCACCTTGAGCTATCATGTCATTTGGGGTTGATCAATCTTTTATACAGGTATTTGAAGATGTCATTTTGGATTGATCAATCTTTTGTACAGGCATTTGAGGAAGCCATTGCAGAGCTCGACGCCTTGGGAGAAGACTCATACAAGGACAGCACCCTAATCATGCAATTACTGAGGGACAACCTTACTCTTTGGACTTCAGATGTTCAGGTTATTCTATATCTCTCATATATGGTCAAACGATGATTTCTGCCAGAAATTTCAGGTTAGAACCGTTATTTGGTCTAACCTTACCTCCTTGCACTCTTGCAGGACCAGTTAGATGAGCCATAGAAAGCAATGATAACCTGGACAGGCCCTAGACATTTGGAGGAGGTGGACTTGGAACGTAATTCCTTGGTCCTGACTAAAAATGTGTTAATTTAAAGAACTGGAATAAATGTATGTTTTGCTGTTTGGACTAGGATTGCTTTTTTAATTTGAAGTGTACTGAAAAGGTTAGCATTCCATGTGGCTTAGAATGCCTTCCAATTTTTTTAGCAAATGCGATATCTTTTGAGCCCGGCCTAATCTTTGTTCTCATAGTTCGAATTAGAAGATGTCATTTTAATATAACCAACTTGATATCGTCACTTTGGCATAATTCACTAAAATATCGTTACTCTGGCATAATTCACTAAAATATCGTTTTGTTGAATAATCACCGTCGCTGACCCCAACCACCAAACCCGATGATTACCGAAATCCAATTAACCCCAATCTAACCGGTTGAATGTGGATAAAACCAGCTCAGATCCATTTTGCTGACCCTATTTCTGACAACAGGAAAGCATGGTTTCACGGCCTTGAAATCTTCTGTTCCACCAAACCTGTGCCCTCTGTGCCACAACCAATCCCAGCCATCCATTAGAGTCCCGGTTTCATGAGCATCTCAAATTAACAATTGAAACCACTGCCAATTATGGTGGACATAATTAGCTATTGCCAAGTCAGAAATGACTAAGAGCACATGCAAAGGCTACAGAGGCTGAAGGGCAGCGGAAAGAACTACGATAAACCCAGAATCGACAAACCTTTTATTTGGAAAGAGGAAGAACCTTACAAAGAAGTGCATAGTAAACACACAACCATCATTATCTTCTATTTAAAGAGACATTCACTCATATTCACTTACAGTAAGTTAAAGCCAGATTACAGACATGGACATGCCAGCTTCACCTCTATATAACATGACGATGATAAAGATGCCATCTGCATACGCCAACTCAAGTACCAATATCGATGATTTTGTCCTCAAATTTTCGCAACTTGATTGTGCAGTCAATCCCTTGTGCTACTTTTGAGCCATTCCAGATATGGAATGCTGCCCCCGGTGATGGGCAAAGAAATAACTTCTGGTACACTGAACAGAAAAACAGGAAATATAAATGGAACTTGGTAAATAACTTCTGATGAAATGAGCAGAAAAAAAGGAAATATAAATGGAACTTGGTAAATAACTTCTGATGAAATGAGCAGAAAAACAGGAAACATAAATGGAACATGGTAAATTCAAGAGCATATACACTATTAGACATGATGACAATGAGTTAAATTGCTCAAATCCTACAGGAAATTTTGATAACCCTTTTCACCCTTCGCAATCAGAGCATCAAACTTTTAAAAAGAAAAACTAAACTGAATTTACGAAATGCAAATCGGCATGCTATCAGTGCTTACTCGTATTCATGATTTGCCTTTACATGTTCGGTCAGTGCTTCCAACAGAGATTGCCTAGTCTTGATTACGAGTAGTTCCTCGGAATCTGTCTCGATCTGCAACAACCCAGAGACAGAAGTAACTTACCTGGTGAAGAGTTTTGGTGAACTAACAATTATGATTACAAGATTCAAGATTCCTTTGCATGCATTCTTCAAAATTATTATATAGGATTTCAAATAATCTGGAGACGAATCAAACCTTTCCTTGCCACTGGTACACTGATAGAATACCTGCATAGAAGAAACATGAAAGTCTCATCAGCAGTTAAGATTTTGCGCATGCATTGCAGATCTGGAAAAGAAAAACTAAAAAGATTACATTGCAAGAGAGAGTGGAGATGTGACAGTAAATAACTAAAATCTACCTGTAAAACAAATGACCAAAGCTGCATTGCAAGAGCTATATACACATCAATGATGAAAATTTTCATGGTGAATTTGATTAGCAGAAAGAATATCAATTTCTGGACCAGTAAAAACTATCTATAAACACCTGTGTTCTGTATGTTTTAAGAGCACAATTATCTCAAGATGAGCCACTTTTCCTTCATTTTGTTTATATCAAACAATCTTCATTCATTCACTCATTCTTCAATTTCTGTTACAAAATTCACATTATCCACACTTAGAGCTTATTTTCCGGTTATCAACTTAATAGATTAGGTCATCTCATCTATCAAATAGTTGCATTATGCTATGCCAACGTAATTGTCTGTCGGGTAATTTCAAGTTCTCTAACACATGCCACATACTGACATACTGGGTCAAAGACGATATACAGTTCCAAGTATTGAAAAACCCTAAAACTCGTGACTCGGAATTGATTATAGTTATTAAATCCTCAAAGTTCCTTTCGTCAAGATAGTCCTCAGCCCAACCAACCAGAATACAAAGCACATCCACACAAAAGAAGTTACTCACTATTAGACAGCACAATAAAATAAACCTCAGAAGTACATCAAGGTTAAGTAGAATGTAGATATGTATAAATGAACGAATATGATGTCGAGAGTTGGTTATCCTAAATGGGCTTCCAGTCATGATAGTACCCAGCCTAACAACCTAACAGAAGAGCACATCCAACTGAAGAAGTTACTCCTCCACTCTTGCAATTTCTATATCTCCCGCATTGTCAGAGAAATGAAGGTCCTACAATCCTATCTATCGCAGAGACATCATCTCCCCTGGCAGCAAGCTAGTGGCGATGATACCTTATTAAGCATCCCTTATATATACAAAAACAAGCAGATGCCAATTAAGTACAAACAAGGAAGAGACTTTATACAAAATGATTTGCAATCTAAACTGTTAACATGACTAATGAAACGGTATAAAGCACATGCCTGGCACTATATTTACACATGCTGCTAATTTCTCTTTGATTATGCTATCTGCCAACTTTTTCCCTGCACGTAGTTGAAGATGAAGAGACAAATATACGAAACTGTAAGCTTCAATACATTAAATCATTCAAAATGAAACGCACATCAAAATCCAAAACTTAAACAAAAATAAAAAGAATATACCTCAACTACGCAGGAAAAAAAAAGTCGAAATAACAGAAAAAAGAAAGAATTTGGAAGTTAAGTCCAGAAAAGTGAAGTAGAAGAATGATTAAGGCTGTGTCCAAATCAAAATCCCTCTAAGGCACAAAAGTTTGAGGCAAAAGGAACAAGATTGTCCCTCTTTCTCTAGCACTTCGTTACTAGTAAGAAAACCCCTCAATCAAAACATGTAAATTTGAAAAAGTGATCAAATTAAAGTTGTTTCAATCCTAAACAAAACAAAATTACAAAATTAATAAAGGTGTGCAAAATTATCCAAAAACAACTACTTGTTAAAAGAACAAGAATCGATTCCACAACAGACGGAGTCATAGACACAAACCAGCTTCTCTGTTAGGGACAGTGACATAGACAACAATACTAGGTACAGTGTTGCCTTCCATTCTGACAGCCTCAGCTCGAGCTTGCGTATTGTATTGCCTTTTCCTAGAATCACAAATGTTACTCGATCAGAAAATGAAATAAGAATAAGAAGTGAAGAAGAGAACAAGATTAGAGAGAGAATTTTGTTTACTTGAAGAGACGGAGAGAGAGAGAGGAACCCGTGGTGTGAAAAGAAGAGGAGAGACTAGAAAGGCCTACGCTCACCAGGCAAAACGCTCCGATTAGTGGCAGACGTCGTCGTATCGTACTCGATGAGAGTGACGCTAACGGTGGTCTTGAGCAAAGTCTCACTGCCAATGCCATTTTATGAGGCCGTTCGTTCGTTGCTTCGTGTCTACTTTATTCTTTTTAACTCCTGACAAGGCAAGCTTTTTGAGTTCTATGTTAACCGTCTTGATTCTGCCACGTGGACACTCTCGATCTTATGATCTTAGACCCTATAAAAGGCCGACAAGAAAATATTTTGGGCTTTCATACTGGACAAACATCAGGTCGGGTTTAATCATTAATTAGATCAAATTTGGTCAATCGCTATGGATTACTCATCCAACTTGTGGTTTCTGGTTGTTGGACTATAACCTAACCCATTACAAGGTTGTTGGATTGAAAAAAAGTAACTACATATCCAATAATTAGTTGTTTGATTAATTATTTTAAATAAGAAATAATGATGATGATTAATGAAACTTACCAACTCATATATTTCTTCCTAAAAAAAAATTTATAATGTTAAGATGCTCAAAACTAGAGATTTAGGAGTTTTGGTTCATTTTGATCTTTAGTGAACTAAAATTTTGTCTTTCAAAACGATGTCATTTTGTTTTTAGATCTCCAACAGCTAGCTTCTATTTTCTCCTTTGTTAATGTGAAATTCACATGATAAACATCATGCCATTGTTTTTCATGATTTCATACTATCATGTTATTTCATTCTTAAGAGTGAGAATAAGGAGTATTTCATGGTTGTTTGACATGTCCTCCTTTAAGTGAGTCTTGTTTTTTCTTTGGCTGAATACTACACTTTTCTCCCTATCTTTGAGCCGAAAACACTCTCTTCTTTCAAGTCTTCATACGTTGAAGCACTCTCCCATAAAATAGTTGTTAAGCTTATTAATAGCATTGTAGGTGAACCATAAGGATTGCTACTTTCACAAGTTAGCAACTCCTCCGACCTTAATGCGTTGTGACGAGATCGGTCTACTTCATCCATTCCAACCACGACGAGTTGGAGAAGAAGGAGAAACCATAGTGGATCTCCATAAGAGAGGCAAAACATCAAGCATACAAGGAGTTATTTCGCTGTGTTTCAAGTTAGTACATCATTTTACTTTTCTTAGTGACATGCGTAGGATCTTATATGCTTATGAAATCATGAGATTTCTTGTTTGATTTATGATCTAAAATCAACAGTTACCTTGTAGGCTACATCGTTGGATCAAGGGACTCTAGATTCTATTGCCCATCTCATACGACCAAAATTATAGAATTAGATAGAACTGTTTATTTTGAAGATGAATTTGGTTCAAGTCAAGGCTCAAGAGAAATTATATTCAGGAAAGAACATATTCTAATATTTGTACCCGTCGCTTCCATTCCTACTGATGACCCTATCATTGAACATATTCAAGTAGAATCTCATGATGAACATCATAATCAAGCACAGGATGAAGTCATCGATACTGGGTATGATGAATTTGTTATGAGGAGATCACAAAGAACATGCAGACCTGCCATTCCTGATGACTATATTGTCTATTTGTAGGAACATGAGTTTGATGTGGGAAATAATACTAAACTAGTCAGTTATCAAGAAGCCATAAAGAGTCCTCATTCTGCGTTTTGGATGAATGCAATGGAAGATGAGTAGAGTTTCATGTCACAAAATGGAGGTTGGGAGTTGGTTGAACTACCTAAAGGTTGCAAACCCATTGGGTGCAACTGGGTTTACAAAATCAAACATGACTTAAGTGGACAAGTAGAAAGGTATAAGGCTAGACTTGTAGCTAAAGGTTATAGCCAAAGGGAAGGGATTGATTTAAAAAAAAACCTTCTCCCAATTTCTACCAAAGATTCACTTCAAATCATTATGACTATAGTTGCTCATTTTGATTTGGAACTCAATCAAATAGATGCGAGGACCGCCTTCTTGAATAGTGATCTATATGAGGATATTTATATGACTGAACCAGTTGGTTTCGAGATGACTGGTAAAGAACACATGGTTTGTAAGCTCAAGAGGTCTATCTATGGGTTAAAACAAGCATCAAGGCAGTGGTATCTAAAGTTTGATATGGTTGTCATTGCAAATGGCGTCAAGGAGAATGTAGTTGATCAATGTATATATGTGAAGTTTAGTGGGAGTAGTTTCATTTTTCTGGTACTGTACATTGATGAAATTTTACTTGCTTCTAATGATACTGATCTATTATTTGAGACAAAACAATTGTTATCTAGCCATTTTGATATGAAGGTTCTTGGTGAGGCCTCTTATGTACTTAGAATTCAGATTCTCCAAGATAGAGCTAATGAGATTCTTCAATTGTCTCAAAATACTTACATTAATCGGATCTTGAAAAGATTCAAAACGTAATCTTGTTCTCCTGGAAAGGCACCAATAGTGAAAGGTGACAAATTTTCAAAAGCCCAATGTCCATAAAATAATAAAGAGAGAGATGAAATGAAAGTCGTTCCTTATGCGTCACTTGTAGGTAGTTTGATGTATGCTCAAGTATGCACACGCCCTGATATTGCTTTTGTTGTAGGTGTGTTGGGAAGATACTTAAGCGATCTTGGAATTAGCCATTGGGAAGCAGCCAAGAAAATCATGAGGTATCTTCAGGGTAACAAGGATCATATGTTGACTTATCGGCGAACTGACACTCTTGATATAGTTGGGATTAGGGACACCGATTATGCAGGATGCGTGGATAATAAAAAGTTCACTTCAGGCTACATCTATATGATGGCTGGAGGAGCTTTATCATGGAAAAGTGTCAAACTGACACTCACATCATCCTTTACAATGGAGGCAGAGTATATGGCATATTATGAGGCAGCTTATCAAGCAATATGGTTGCGGAATTTCATTTCAGCATTGGGAATTGTAGACTTTATTTCGAGTCCGCTGAAATTGTATTGTGATAACTCCACAGCTGTAACTTTCTCTAAGAACACTAGAAGTACTTCTTGCTCAAAGCATATTGATATAAAGTACTATTTTGTTAAAGAGAAAATTGATAAATCCCTCATTATTGTTGAGTATACGTCTACAGCTAGCATGTTAGCAGATCCACTTACAAAGGGCTTACCTATATGTGTGTTTACAGAACATGTCTCTCGCATATGATTGTTAGGAGCTTAGCTTGATAAGATTAGTGGGAGTTTGCTATTTTGTATTGAACATGTTAGTACTTTGTACGGATTGCTAATATATGAAACATGCATAATGATATTCGCAGTCACTTCTTATTAATATTGACATATATATGTTGATGTATATATATATTTTGACGAAATGACAGGTAAAAAAGGAGACAAATGCATAGTCTCAGTTGTTGTACTGCATGCATGTTGTTTTAATGGTTATTGTTGTATTGGAATATCTCTAAGGCCTAATCATATGTAGTAAATATATCATGTCGATATGATATTGCATATGATTTATTTGACTGCCTTTGGATGATGGAGATTGGTACGATGGTTTGATTATATTGTCCAAGTGTGAGAATGTTAGAAGTATATGGACTAATATAATCAGAACATTAATTTTATATTCACAACCATTAACTGAATTGGCTAACGTATGTTTAATAACCATAATAGGATGACTAATAATTTACTAATTGCATTTGAGGCACATAGTAATACTCTAATAATTATAGGTTGACTCATTAAACCATAGTTCGTCAAAATTATGAAATGACACAATTAGCCTCATTATACTCTTTAGGGTAGAACATGTTATAAATATAACATGTGGCGAGAATGCGTGGATGTGTGTGGTGATAGTTCAAAAGAGTTTTCTACCATAAGCTCTCTCTTGCACATGATTGTAGAGTATTGATAGATTATGGTCTCTTGAATGAAGAAAATGAATCAAGATGTTATGCCCAACTTTAGAGGTACGTACAATCATTGTCTAACTATTGCTCTAAATAGAATGTACATCTTGGTATTACGATTATTGCTTACTGCATTTATGAATAATATTGTATAGCTAATGCCAAAAGAAGCGAATTAGAGAAGGAAGATGGCTTTGTCTTTGCTGCTAATGGTATAGGGGAAGCATTCAAGAAGAAAGTAAACGATATTGGAAGATCCTGGGAGGATTCAAAGAGTTGGATGGATGATGTGGATTCTGTACTAGGAAGAAAACCCGAACTCACAGTAGGAGTCTCAGCGTCACCCAGTTTTCATTTAAAGTATGAAGGTGGAGGACTCGGCAGATTGAAAAAGATTGAACAAATCTTCATTGACGGTACAATATTTTTTCCTTTGGGTGCATCTTCGGACAAAGAAGTCGACCTTGAAATTAGGCTATCACTCCCTATTCTCAAAATGGAAGCTTTTGCTCACTTTTACAACGAAGGGATCAAACTCAACGAATAAGGTACGAATGCATGGAATTTGTGATGATTCTGATGGACATAGGCTAGACCGAGAGTAAATATCAACTAATTCGTTCCAATCAATAGAATGGTGGTGTTAGGCTGTTAGCTAATTCGGCTGACCAACAAATTGGTATTTGCCCAATCTAATGTCGGGTAACTAATTATAGTCAACGAGATGTTACATAACCTATGATGGCAAGGACTACATACTACTACACTTCAGCTAATGCATTAGTACTTATCCTAATCTAATACTCACTCCTATCCAAAATAAAAGTCGTTTTAGAGGGATTTTAATTATTTAAAATAAGCGTCGTTCGTGACTTTTCATGCATGTTTATGATTTTACTTCCAAAATTACCCTTTAATTTCTCTCACATCTTAAATACACATATTATATTTTCAATGCACTTCAACATGCAATTAATAAGGGTATATCAAACATTTCATTAACTTTCTTAATAAGTGTGCATCCCTCTAAAACGACTTTTATTTTGAATAGGAGGGAGTACTTGTTAATATATTCCAACCATTCACATTCATCACCACACATCGAACACTAGCACAACATCTACCTTTTTAGGATCTTAAATCATATAATTCAATAATTCAACACACTCGATATACATATGAGGTATCCAAATATAAAAGTGTGTCCAAAAATAAAATTTCATGGTGATTATAGGTATTCATCGACACTGTAAATCAAATGTAGCGCCCCACTCCCGCCGACCCAAACCCCACATCGATCGGTGATGTCCGAGCCTGCGCCTTCGGAAGTGGCGTGCTAGAGCAGTCAGTACACTGATCGGTCGGTAT
>JAOSBL010000002.1:4697204-4712826 GCA_027568915.1 Erythroxylum roraimae
AATCACCAATAAAGTGTTCGAGACTCCTCATAAATAAGCAAACTATTTAGGTGCGATGAGTTCACTCACACTACTTAAAGAATCAATGCCTATAGGAAATCAAGTTAAGGTTGACACTTTTTGGACCATGATGTAAATATTCAAGCTAAAGCAAAATCTCTATTGGAAAATTAAGCATAAAATTAGCAATGGATGAATCATATGACGTTAGTTCCATAATTAAAGTGAAAAAGGTCCTTTATACCTATTCCCTGAAGCATTTCATCTGAGGCACATGTTAAACCATAAAGCTGGGCTCAAAGAACTTATATGAGGCAATGAATGACATATTAAGTTCCAAGACTTATCCATTATTCAAGAAAATCTATCTAGAAATAACCTAAACTAATATCTAAAGGACAACATTAAGTGGCAAAGACATACATATGGATTATTCACTAGTAATTCTTTCTACTAAGTGTTTAGGAATCAAGCAACTAGGTGAAATGGAATAAGCTAATGTGGTTTAAGAAAATTCCCATAAGATATAAAATAAAGTAAATGGAGTAAGATAATATGGTTTAAGCAAATCCCCCTAAAATATAAAATAAAGTAAATGGAGTAAACTAATGTGGTTCAAGCAAATTCAGGCAAATGGAGTAAGCTAATGTACTTTTATTAAACTAGATTGACACAACCTTGTAATGTCTCCTTTGTTTCCTTTCAAGGCTTATCAATGAATTATGTTAAATTAAAAAAAAAATCCCATAAGATATCCTTTATCTTATAGCTTTCCATCTAAAATAGGCTAAGCACTTTAAATAGAATCAGAGGTTTTTAAAGCACAAATCTAATATACAAGCTATATAATATAAAGCAAAAGTAAATATATCATCTATTGTTTAGGTGTAATTGCACCAAAAAGTTATGGCTAAGAATTTAAAAATTGTGTAACCATTAATACAGTTAAGAGGATTAGGCAAAATAGTATCATGGGCTTTAGACAGACATCATATATTTTCAAAAAAGAAAAGAAAGAAAAGACATCATACGAAAGAAGAGAATTACAATATTTTTAAGATTACCTTAGGATTTGATACCTATGATGGCATACACAGACATTTTAATTATGTGCATTGTCATAACGAACTTTTTGACTTATATGGTGCATCTAATTTTATAAAATGAAATGAATTTTCTTGCACGCTAACTTAGTTTCACAATCTACTCCCTACCTTAATAGCTACTTTCTGATAACTAGTTACAAGGTTCGTATTATATTTTCCAACACTAGACGCAGACTCAAGACTCAAAATACTTAAGACTCAACAGAACTTGAAGCAGATGCCATAACAACGACAAGGACGCGTAGTGGCACGAGAGGCGGAGGAGGGGGACTTCGGTAGTGACAGAGATAAGGACACTAGGACGTCGAGGACGGTGGCATGATGAGGACGTGCGATCGGACAATGAGGATGGCTACGACAGAAGAGAGAAGAAAAAATTAGCTACAATGGAGGAGCCGAAGGGGGGGTTGAGGTAGTTTTAGGTAAAACGAAACGATGTCGTTTGGTTGTTTGGTGTTAAACCAAACGATATCGTTTTCGTGTTATTAAAAATGTTGTAGCCGAAACAAACGGCGACGTTTACCTCTAAAATTTACCGACAGTAAACCTAAAAGTTATTTATTTTGCCAAGCATTTTCGTCTTCTTTATCGACGGTAATTTCCTATCGTGGCTATATTCGGTCGAAAAATTTGTCAAGATAATTTCCCTCCATATTTACTGGCTAATATTTTTTCCATCGTAAAATGAAACTTTTCCTGACAATTTTACCAACGGAATATAATTTTCCGTCGGTAATTTGCTACGGCTTCGTTTATGTCGGTAACTTTCCATCGCTAATTACTAATTTTCTTGTCATGATGTACTGTACAGACTTAATAGGGGTAAAGAAGTATTATAGATACGACTTTCCTATAGAAGATGAGTGATTTCTATTAGATTTTCTATTTTATTAGAAAGAGTATGTTTAACATTAGAAGAAAAATTTGTGATAGAAAGAGTTGACAAAAGATGAACAGGTTCATTAGGTAAAAAGTCATTCATAGTATATGAAAAGATCTACTTACTTTTATCAAGAATAATGAAAGCACATTCAATAACACTAATGGCTCTTATACCATCCAGGCCACCCTTGGTCAGAGGGCATATGGGAATAGTAGAAACCAAAGATACGTAACATTACTCGACCACATGAATTAAGAAAAATTCTTCTCATTATGAGTGCACAACTCATGAAAATTTTACCGATAAGTCTCATGAGAGTTGCATCATAAGTTTCTAGCCTATATATATAAAACAAACAAGTGGCTTATAGAGAATATTTCCATAAGAGATCCCCATATAATTTAGACCTCATGCAAGATCTATAGTCCAAAACTTTCTGATACACAAGATCCTTATAAAGAGACAATTGTAGGATATACTTGTTTTTTTGTATGACTGTTGCTTACATTATTCAAGAATCAAGATTTCAAGTGAGAGAACTTAGAAAGAAGTCATATAATAGAAAAACACACTTCACTTTTATTATATTCTTAATCATCTACAACGAAAGAGGAACCTTACTTTTATAGACCAAGCAGGAGAAAATAGGACAAACAACTTTTGAAAAAGATTCTCACATAGTACAATAATTCAAATTAGAATACAAAAGCGAATAATAAAAGTAAAAATTATTGGAAACATTGAGTTTCAATAATATTCTTAAAAGATAAAGAGGGAATCTATAAGCATGGAGGTGTAGAAAAAGATCATAGTCCACTACCGTCATCATTAGAATTAGACATGTCATCATCTAATATTTTCAGGTTCTTTAATAAAATGGGCTATTTCTGTATTGGTTCAAATTAGAGCCATTAATCTTGGGCATCTTGAAAATATTCAGAAAGTTTGAACTCGATTTCAAACTTTAGAAATGTAAAGTTTCTATAATTTCAAAAGTTTTCTTAGGATCAAAGTCGGGTAGACATAGTGGTTCACTTGCCATAACATTAAATCTCATATAAACAAATCGGTCAACAGAAGACCAATATCAAGTAGTTAGTGAAATGGGCTCCAGAAGGACAAAATCATCTGGGTATGAATCCAGAGATGTACAAGTAGTTGGATTGGTAGATTTAGGGTGATGGTTTAGGTGATTTAGAAAATGGTATAAATCACATATCAAGTCTTTTTTATTTTTGGGCCAGTCATTGGAGGTTCACCAAAGTTGAAGATGATTAATAGTGCAAATATAACCATTCTTAGTCATGTTATACGGACAGTGGACAATGAAGATAGAATGGGCTTTTTGTTCGAACAGAGGAATGTCTCATAGTTGATATCTATTGAAGATGTTTCCAAGTTGGATATGCCATTTAAGTAAGAGTTTGAACCATTTAAGAAATGTCCACAGTATGGAACTAACATTGGTTGGATTAGCAAGAATTTTATAAGCAAGTAAAGGAGAGAGAGCAATTGGACAAGCATACAGGGTAGATAAAGCCCATAGATGCCACATTGTTGACTCAGAAAGATAATCATAAAGATGGTGAAGGTTACGGTAAGGTGTTAACATGTCAAACTAAATGGGGTGTGAAGGAACATTTAGGGTAGTAAGGACAACAGGGAGGCAGCAAAAAAGACTTTTTCGAAGGAGAACAACAATGTCATCCATTGTTTACGGAGGAGTTTTGGTGATTGGCGGGAAGGATTTCTTGATCCTAATATATAGTGGAAATTTCATGATGGGGAGAATAAGAGGAATTGGTTTTCTTAAGATGAGAGAAAGCAATTGAATTGATTTTTTAGGTCGAGAGTTGCAAAGATACTGTGATGACTTTTGATATAGAAAACGATTAGTTTACATCTAGAAAACCAATCTTGCCAAAGGAGTAATTGGTCATTAGGTAATATCTTCTTGTTAGGCTCAAGAATCTTTTAAAAAGATGTACTTTTCAGTTCAATCAGAAAGTGATAAAGGTTGAGCCCATTTCACCAACTGCTAGATATTGGTTTTCTGTTGACCAATTGGCTTATATGAGATTCAATATTATGACAAGTGAACTACCATGCCTGCTTGGCTTTGAGCCTTAAAAAATTTCGAAATTGGAGAAAGCTCTACAGCTCCAAAGTCTAAAACTGAGACCAAACTTCTTAAATATTTCCAAGATCCCTAACCTCCAATTTGAACCGACACAGAAATACCCTATTTTATTAAAGAACCTGAAAAAATGAATAATGACATGTTTAATTCTGATGATGACGCCAGTGGACTCTGATATTTTTCTGCACCTCCTTGCTCATAAATTTCCTCTTATCCTTTAAGAATATTATTGGAACCCAGTGTTTTCAATAATACTTATTTTTATTATTCACTTTTGTATTCTTGTTTAAATTATTGTACTATATAGAAATCTTTTACAACAGTTGTTTACCCTATTTTGCCTTGCTTGGTCTATAAAAGTAAGATTTCTCTTTTGTTGTAGATTATTGAGAATCCAATAAAAATGAAGTGCATTTTTTATAATATGGCTTCTTTCTGGCTTCTTTCTAAGTTCTTTCTCCTGAAAGCTTGACTCTTGAATTATGTAAGCAAGAGTCATACAAAAAGACAAGTACGCTCCACGCTTGTCTCTACATGACAATCATGTATATCAGAAAGTCTTAGACTATAGATCCTATTTGAGGTCTAAGTTATATGAAAAAATATTGGTCTGTTTAGATTTTTAAAAGATAGGCCTTACAAATTGATGCCCAAACAAAGACGGGTTTATATCTCAACTAGCATATCTAAAATCTAAGCTATAATCATTCTTTGTTTAATCCTCTTTGATCTCTTATGAAAATATTTTCTATAAGCCACTTAAATTGTATATAAGCTAGAAACTTAAGATGCAATTTCGTTGAGGCTTATCTATGAAATATTCCATAAGCTTAGGAGTTATAGTGAAAAGAACCTTTCTCGATTCATGTGGTCAAACAATACTATATATTTTGATTTCTGCTATCCTTTATACATTTAATCGTCCAAAATGAAACGCACATCAAAATCCAAAGCTCAGGCAAAAAATAAAAAGAATTTACCTCAACTAGGCAAAAAAAAAAAGTCGAAATAACGGTAAAAAAGAAAACATTTGTAAGTTAAGTCCAGAAAAGTGAAGTAGAAGAATGATTAAAGCTGTGTCCAAATCAAAATCCCTCTAAAGTACTAAAATTTGAGGCAAAGGGAGCAAGAGTGCCCCTCTTGCTCTAGCATATCGTTATTAGTAAGTAGACCCCTTAATCAACACAAGTCAATTACACCCTTAGCCAATTCAATTAATGAAAATCCCAAGAAACCCAGTGATCAAATTGAAGTTGTTTCAATCCTAAGCAAAACAAAAGTAATTAAGAAAGGTGTAAAATTATCCGAAAACAACTACTTGTTAAAAGAACAATTGATTCCACAACAGACGGAGACATAGACACAAACCAGCTTCTCTGTTAGGGACAGTGACATAGACAACAATACCAGGTACAGTGTTGCCTTCCATTCTGACAGCCTCAGCTCGAGCTTGCGTATTGCGTATTGTATTGCCTTTTCCTAAAATCACAAATGTTTCTGAATCAGAAAATGGAAATAAAAATAAGAAGTGAAGGAGAGAACAAGATGAGAGAGAGAGAATTTTGTTTACTTGGAGAGACGGGGAGAGACAGAGAGGAACCTGTGGTGTGCAAGAAGAGGAGAGACTAGAGACGCAAAACGCTCCAATTAGTGGCACACGTCGTCGTATCGTACTTGAGGAGAGCGATGCTGTCGGTGGTCTTGACCAAAGTCTCACTGCCAATGCCATTTTATGAGGCCGTTCGCTCGTTGCTTCGTGTCTACTTTACTCTTTCTAACTCCTGACAAGACAAGCTTTTGAGTTCTATGTTAACCGTCATGATTCTGCCACGTGGACACTTCCGATCTTATGATCTTAGACTCCCGTTAACTTTCCTTGAACCAAAAGGCCCACGGGAAAACATTTTGGGCTTTGATATTGGACCAACATCGGGTCGGGTTTGATCATTAATTGGGTCATAATTTTTCAACCGCCATGGATTCTTCATCCAACTTGTGGTTTCTCGTTGTTCGACTACAACCTAACCAACTTCAAGGTTGTTAGATTTTTTAAAAAAGAAAAACTGGAGATTTAGGAGTTTTGGTCCACTTGGATCTTTTGTAAACTAAAAATTTTGTCTTCATCTCTTTATTTCTGTTGATATAAGCAACCAATTAGGCCATACTGGATTCTCTAAAACCCCACCTTATATCATCTCTGAAGATTCAAATCAAGTTGGAGAAGAACAAAATCCCCTTTGACAATGATTTTAGGGTTATATTTCTTCCGATGCTTGTTATAATAAATGATGCTAAAATAAAATATAAGATTGGAAATAAGACAAATCTCAAGTAAACGAAGTTGAAAACATTAATTGGACAGACCATGCTTAAAGCCTAGTTAAAGAAATGCAGAGGCGTTAGATGATGCTCCAGACAATTTGTTGGTATGTGACAAGTCGTTGCGTATCCATTTTTCTTGATTTTTGTCTTGACACTATCACGATTTAGTCACTTCATCTTACACTATCACGATTGGACCTTGCGTTAAACACATAGATCTCACGTGATTCTCATCTATAAATCGCCAGATCCAGGATCTTTGAATTGCGTAACCCAAAACCTGAAAAAGAAAACGAGTCCTTTTTTCTAATGCACAGTAAACTTGGGAACAGACATAAGTTAATCAGAATGTAGTTTACTGGTTAGTGGGTGGTGGTGGGGACCAAAATGTTACAGACGATATAACACCAAATTAAATTAGCAAAATAGGCTGAGGACGAGTAGATCAGATACAGTATAGATCCAGCTCCAGGTGGATATTTTTTAAAAAAAAATAATCTGGTTATTGACTTAATTTTTATTCTAACTAATGGAAGAGACACCGAATACACGGCGGACGTTGTGGTGGCTATCAGTGGCGAACCACGGCGTTGGAGGAATAGGTACATGATCTTTGGTGTAATTCCTGTGTTTCTCATTTCTTGGTGTTAAAAGTAGGAGTGTTTCATATAATAATCGATAGGGTGAATCTCTAGGTCAAGGAATTGGTTTAATGAGGTTGAAGGAACCTACTGATTAGATCGATCTGCCTGTCCAATGCCCTTGAGCATACATATTCTGGAATTTGAATTATATTGATTCCTTATTCAGTAATTAATGGCTGCCTGCCTAACTAAACAAGTTTTGTCCATCATTGTATTTTTAATCTTCTTCTTATCTCGTGGGCGTGAGAAAGGAGATTCAGTCAAACCCTGACAATAGAGAAGAGGAGTGTTAAATAAAACTACTGTGTCATATTCCCTGAACACATGACACTATTCTTGGGTTTCTATCTTTACAGTAAAAAAAAATGAATAGGAAAAAAACAAAGGAAGAAAGAAAGAAGCAAAAACCCCAAGTGGCAGCTCGAATCTCAAACGCCTTAACAAAGACTTAGACCAAAGAAAACGGAGGAGAGGTCCCTCTCCCGGACTCTCTCGCTCACCCGTGCTTGTTCCAACATTTTTTTAATACTGAGTTGCTCTATGTTAAGCCTTTCGAACCTGGCAAAAACCTGACATGGAACACCTCCATGCTGTACAAGAAAAGTTGGGTTTGTTTGTTTAGAATGCTTAGCGATTAGTTTCTTTTTTTAAATCTCAGGAGAATTCTTTTGGTTGTGAAAACTGCAAAAGCGGCAATTTCACAAGCAAAAGTTGGAAATTCAAAGCCAAGAAAAGGAGCATTGTCAAAGAATGAGATAAGGGCCAAAAAAGGGTTAGAAATATGTGTCCCTGAAGTCTCTTTTTGAGAACCCACCCCTCAATTCATTATTTAACTTCTCTAAGCACATGATTCATGAATGCCGAGAACAAAGCATCCGAAGTAAAAACACCATATTCTTCTCTTGGTTTTTACCATTTTTCATGAACGTCCTACGTATGGGTCATCAATTAGACATGCAAGGATTGTTGCTTGTCCCACAGTTGTTTACTCTTTTACACCTAACACCGATTAACCCATACGATCATTTGTAGACACTTTCGTTCTTCTGGTACGATAGTTGTTACGTCATTTAATATACCGACAACCTCTTTTTCTTTACAATCAAAGAAGAGGGGTCAATTTTACTGAATTATTAAAAACACGATGTTGACTCTAGACTTTGGCGATATAACGGATCGAGAATTCGTCAACATATGGATAAAAAAAGACCACATTGACATAGTCGAGGGGCATCTAATGAGGCCAGTTAAGACCGAATGTGTTGAGTAAACATCGGCCAATGACCATGCAAAACGCTGGTCTTGGTTTGCCACGCCGTGCAACGTATCTCCGGGCACCATTCCCAAGTGAAAATGATGCCCATGCGACATTGTTGGACACCGATTATAAGTTGGAATGTGAATAGACCCAAGTCGACTTTTCTTTTTTAGTTTTAATTTATCAAATTAATTCTAAAATATGGTATTTAATAGTTTTTATTTTATTGTTATTAGTATGATAAAAATTATCTTTATTAAGTCTAACCAGCTTATCATACAAGCTTAATATTAAGTCAATAACTCTTAATTGGTCCAAGATAAAGCTTAAGGTATCACTTCACCTAATTGACCACGCGTGTTCGACTTCTAATCTTAGCAATCAGTGTTGGATAATGCTTAAAGAAAACCTGTACTTACTGGATTTTTTTTTTAACTTTTGGAAAAGATTATAAAGGAGGAAGAAGAGACGCTCCCAAAAGCGAAGGAATGAAGAAAGAAAAGCAAAAGAGCATCTCTTTTTGTGATGTTCTCACTGAAAAGACTCTTCCTTTAATTCCCACACACTTAGATTTTGGATGATTTTGAGACGATTTTATAACTGCATCATTCAATATCTGCCCGCTTTATCTTTTCTTTTTATATATGTATATTTAAGGAAATGGCCATTACAGTCACGGAAAAATAAATAAAATTAGACATTTGGGTTCCACTAAAGGCATGCATCAACTAGAAAAGAATGCAATTCATGCCTTGGACCCAACTCTTATCCTCGAACCCTATAGATTCCATTTGTTTCAACAATACAATCCAACCACGACAAAGATATCGGAAACATAAGGACATTTCGTAGGATTAAGTACTTTAATATTTTTGTTTGTTTTAGTAATATAAGGAGTGTTGGATTGAGATAACTTATGAATATAATTACTGTTGGTAATTAGATGATTATTGAGCTGATGAGCATACTTAACTGGTTCATCAGGCATGGAGTATTATAGATTGTTAGGTGTTTACTTAATTTGGTGGGGTAAGTTTGGTCTCCTAAATGAGTGATTAGCAACATTTACTTTTTGTTCTACCAAACCTGGCATACCAAGACATGTACTTCCAATGAAAATCACATCTTATCAATGAATATTTAATTCAATCACCACCCAAATTTTAATTTCTTCTCAATCATGAGATTTGTGAAGCTTCGTAAATAATTATTTTTTTTCTTTACATCTCAATGCATTAAAAGAAGAAAATAATAAAAATATATATCAAAAGCCTTTACAAGCTTACATGACCAAGGTGATCTTGCTTGTTTTGCTGTAATTCTTAATTTTACATAATATTTTACCGTTAAGTTTTAACAAAATTATATCATGAATTTTCAGTTTATATATCAATAAAGTTATTTTAATGAACAGATTATATAAGAGATCAAAAACAAATAATGAGTAACTATAATTTAGATTTAAGTAACCCTTTAAAAATCTAAATTGAGAAGACTCCTGGTACGATTCCTTACATATATAGAACAAGATCGTTATTCCAATTAATTTTAGGGCACAACCACTCGGGGTGACTGCTTCATTTCTTTAAATTACCTTATGTTAACTCATATTCATCCAGATCATTATTCCAATCAAAAGCACAACGTGACTGTTTTCGTAATAGACGAATGGATAAAGTGAGTACAGAATAACATACAGAAATAAAAACAAGTGAATTGATCCTTTAATTATGTAAAGATAAATCATTGAACCTCTTGCATTTGACCAACAAAGAAAGACTAATCTATATGTGGACAGGCTGATTTTGTAAATCATATTATTACTAAATTAAAAAGGGATAAGAGTAAATTTTAATATGATTTGAATTTTAAATTTATCTTTAATTTTGTAATTAATAAAATTAATTTAATGATTTTGATGAAATGCACCATTTGAACTAAAAATATTTATTTGTATTATATCCTAATCCAAAAAATGTGGAAAAAATAGGATTGCATCTTAGAAAGAATATTAGAATGAGACATTATAAGAAGGTAGGAGTAATAAATAAAATGAAATAGAAACAAGAATAAAAGAACCAAAACCCAAGAAAAAGTAGTCAGCATAATTGTAATTTCTGCAAGGGACGGAAGTTGCCAGCGAATTCTTAGGACAAGTGTCAGTATGGGAACAAAAGATACTGTTAACGTTCGTTCTTACATCCTTGTCCCGGCACCTTCTATGTAATTACCATAACCGACATGTCCCTCCCTAGTCCCTTCCCATGTTTTCCGTAGTCAGCTTTGGCGGGTACCAACAGCTATGTTCTCAATCTCGCCGTTTGAATGCAAACACCAATTATAAGTTATAACCCAAGCATTTCACTGTTCCATTTATACTTAAATTCATAGCAGTTTGGTTTTTTTTTGGGTCTAATTTTATGGTATTCAATTATGTTTAATGTCTAAAACCACGTTATTTTAAGCACTAAACATGGTTGGTCTTTTAGGCATTGGACATGAGTTTAGAAACCACTCAGTCCTATCTAATAGCTAAATCGACTTCGTTTTGAGCATTAAAACAATAGCCAAAATGATGTAGTTTTGAACATTAGAAAGGGTTGGACACGTAAAATTAGATAGAAAATTCTAAATGAATTTTTAAACTAAACAATACAAATTATTTTATTTATTTATGAATATTTTGAAAAATAAAAAATAAAGTATAGCGATGTCTGTTTCTGTGTATTTAACTTAAATTTAATTTGATGAATGATGAGATATTTCTACATAAAATAGTTTTCTTAAATTCAAAAGAAGGAAGAAGAATCGCAAGTGCTGTGATGGAGTGGCTGGAGCTCCTCTTCCTTTAACTAAGGTCTCGGTTTCGAGTCTTGGACATGAAGTCGCACTTGTGAGGGAGAGCTTTGTCGCCTATATGGTCCAATTCGGTTTCAAATCCGGATTAGTCGATTGTTTGTGTGGTGTCGGATACCGAATGGTAAAAAAAAAAAAAAAAAGGAAGAAGAAGAAATGAAATAAGATGTCTAACCACAACGTGTTTATTGCAAAATTTAAAATAAACAAGGACAAGAAATTAAGTAGGGTTTAATTAGGCACGTACGTTCGTCTAAATTCCGGAGTTAAGACAGTTGGTTTCCACGTACAAAAGTAACAAAACCTTCCTATCAATGGCCGCTTAAGACACTTCCTTGTACAGACATGTATGTGTCTCTCTGCGAAATCCTGTAATTGCCCTTTCTCTCGTGCGTGCTTTTGTACTCTCAGTCCTCTGTTAGACTGTTACCCAGTCGCTCTCTCACTCTCTCTCTCACTCTCTCTCTCTTGCTTTTACCCTAAAAAGAGGCACTCATTTCTCTTCATAAACTCTGCTACAAGCAGTCTTTTCAGGCCCCAACTTCTCTCTGCGAGAGAGAGAGCGAGAGAAGGTGGCTCAGATTCAATAGGATTTTTGTTCTTTTGTATCCGATAAAAGATCATTGTTTGGTGTTCGATTCTTTGATACAGAAAATCTGCTGTTTTCGCTCGTAACATCTGAAATCTTCAACATACATTTTTTTTTTGCGCAAACCGAAGAGCTAAAAAAGAAAAATAACCCACGATTGTATTGTCTTTTCCTGTTTATAAGTGAACTTTATTGCTTGGAATCAGTAGTAAAAAGAGTGAGCTTTTTGGAGAGGTTTCATATCAATGGCACCAAGTTTTGACTGTGCGGTTTCGAGTCTTCTCTGTGCGGAGGGTAACGATAGTATTCTCGATGATAACGATAATTATGGTGTCGAGACGGAAGAGTTTGAGGCCACGTGGCACCACAGGAGTGATCGATCGCCGTCCAGTCAAAGCAGGATCTTTGACGGTGGAGATGCTGGTCTGCTATTGCAGAGGGAGGAGTCTGTGACTCTTATGATTGAGAAAGAGTGGCAGCATTTGCCTAATGTTGGTTACTTGAACAGGTTTAGATGCGGGGAGTTGGACTTGGGGGCTAGAGAAGAAGCTGTTCATTGGATTGAAAAGGTGGGTTCTTTGCTTTTTCTTATCTTGTTTCACGGGTTTTTCGGACATTTCAGATATATGCCATACTCTTTTTTGGGAGTAAATGAATGTTTAGTGCACACATATTTGCAAAGAAAGGTGTTTATGTTGGATTCATTTCCAGATACACTATTTGATTAGTTTAGTTTCTTGATTGATTGGATTTATGTTCTTGCCTTCCATTTTAGTGGATTCTTTCTTTTTTCTTCATTTCTACTGTTTTTCATCTTGATACTGGTCTTATTCGTCTATAGTGGACTTGTAATGGAAAAAGTTCGGCAATATATCTGCACTTCGAATGATAAAAACCTACGAGCTTGTGCGAATTCTAGTTTTTGATATTCTGATATTGGTATTACAAGCACTTGGAGGTGAATAATGAATCGGGTTGGGGTTTGATCTTCCTTTTCACACACCCAATTTGGAGTGGGTTTGGTGGGTTCTCTCGTTTCCTTTTTCCCATGTCGGCGCTTTCTGTGTCATAGACGTATCTCTAAGGTCTTTCTTTTATCTGTCTAATCAAATTGTTCTTTCTCGTTTATAATATTGTTTTTATTCCCTTCCTTTTTATCAGTCTCCTCGGAAGGCCTAGTACGGCCAATCTATATGAGATTTTTGCATTTAGCATTGTTTGCCAATTATACTCTTTGTTCGGTGAGGTTGATGATTAATGCTAATTGCCCTGTTTTCGTTCAACAGGTTCATGCTCATTTTGGATTTGGACCACTTTGTTTATATTTATCAATAAATTACTTGGACAGATTTCTCTCTGAGTACGAATTACCTGTAAGTTCCCTGTTAATTTGGTTTGAAATTATTGGCTTGTATTGCATTAAGATACACTGTGATCTGACTTAATTATTAACTTTCTAATTATGATCTCAGAAGGGCAAAGCTTGGATGATGCAGTTATTGGCTGTGGCATGTTTATCTCTTGCAGCAAAAATGGAGGAGACTGAAGTTCCATTATCTTTAGATTTGCAGGTTAAGATTCTGGAGAATCTTTTGCTGTTTGCTCCGCAAATTTTCTTTATCTTCCAGTTTAATGGTTTTCAATGGCTGATGGTATTGACAGGTGGGTGAATCAAAGTTTGTTTTTGAGGCAAAAACTATACAAAGAATGGAGCTTCTTGTACTCAGCACCTTGCATTGGAGAATGCAAGCAGTCACCCCTTTCTCCTTCATAGACTATTTCCTGAACAAGATCAATAATGAAGAAACCCCATTCACTACTACTACATCTCTAATCTTGCACTCAATCCAACTCATACTAAGTACAATTAGAGGTCCCTTTCTCACTTATCCCACACACAGACACACACAGACCCACCATTAGCAATTGTACTATTTACAATAATTTCTTTCTGCAATTGGAACAGTTGTTGATAGAGATTTGAGAGACGGGTTTTTGATGATTTTTGGTGGGTGGGATTTCAATGCAGGGATTGACTTCTTGGAATTTAGGCCCTCTGAAATTGCAGCTGCAGTGGCTATAGCTGTTGTGGTGGAAAACAGAACAGTGGATGCTGAGGCTGAGCAACCACTTTCACTTCTCCCTCAACAAGTTGAAAAGGTAAAGTCGCCACCTTTCTGGTCCATATAGAGGAAATAACATCAGTTTGAATTTCCATAATTCTGGATTTTTTTTTTCTTCTTTTGTAGGAGAGAGTGCTCAAATGCATTAAATTGATTGGTGATATGTCATTGATTAATGGGACTGCAAGTGCAAAGGGTACAAATTCTTCTTCACTCCTATCCGTGCCTCACAGTCCAATCGGGGTGTTGGATGCTGCATGCTTGAGCTATAAAAGTGATGACACAACTGTTGGTTCATGTGCAAATTCCTCACAAAACACGCCAGATACCAAAAGGAGGAAGTTGAACAGACCATTCCAAGTGTAGCTATAATATAAAAGCAAACCCCAGAGGAATTTTCACACACAAGAAACAGTTTGGTGTTTTGATAAGTAGGAGCTTTGGTGTGCCTTAAAGCGTAGGTGAGAATACCCCTCCAAAGACCAACAAGAGAAAAGGGTTGAAATGAGTTGCAAAGTAAAGTGCCATAACTGAGAAAAATGGGAAGAGTTCTAATAAAGTGGGTCATGGCTGGATGAGGGAGACAGGAACAGCTCAATTATATTTCATCCCTATGCTATGAGAGGAACAGTCACAGCTGATAAATATTATACTTCTTAACAGCAACCAAGAATTGGAGGAGGGGATGAAAATATTGGTGAAAAGAAAAAAGAGAGGTGCTTTTGTTGTGATATACAGTTCGTTGTAGGGGTTTGGAGTTCTCTTCTAGTTTTGTAAAAAGAAATGCCAAAAAAAATTTAAAAACAAGAATCAGAAAAAAAAATGTTGTAAAATATGTTTCAGATTCATATAAAAAGATCGTTTTTTCTCAAAAAATTATTATTTATGGTATAAATAGGCTTCATGTCTGTTTAAGACATCCCAAGAACTTGACCTAGTAAGGATTTACCATCTTAGTATTCCCAATAACATTACACACGGGTCCGTATCATCAAATAAAGGCCCCATATACACACATACGTATATATATAACAGATGAAACATGGAAGCATGGCGATTTTATCCTCATCATCGGATCAAAGTAATGGGCCATTCAGGTCGGGCATCCTTGTACGAGATAAGCATCAAACAAATGGAGCAAAAGACCAGTGTCTTGGAACTCTAAAGCACCCATACTGTATACTAGTGTCCTACATCAACCTAAACCTTTCAGAAGTGTTCAGTTAGTCAGTTTTAACGAGGCAGTGGCACTAGTGCCATAAACTTGTTCTGTAAGATATAATATTATATTGAATCCTCTCTGTTCCTTCCTCAACCGTATGCCTGTTGGATGTAGTAGTTTAGTTTCATCTCAAACAAACTTAGTGCCTGCCCTGACATAGCAACACCCCTTGTTACATGTACTGATCCTTTAATTAGTTGTGGGATCACAATGGATCGTGATTACTTGTATTCTGTTTCAGTCTATCTCATTCAAACTGGTTTCTGCCGGATTCTGGTCAAACTGTACGTTGCCGTTTGGATCCATGAATCGATTGCCTTACGTAAGAGCTTTGACGTGAAGTTCCTGCAAAACAAAGAAGGCACGTCGGGGGTTGTGTCCCAATTAGCCCCTCTGACGCTCAAGTAAGTCTTTTGGTGAAGGTGAGATCGAGTAAGCAAAGAGAGTCTAGGGTTATAATTGTGCGTACCTTGATCACG
>JAOSBL010000002.1:4730296-4766239 GCA_027568915.1 Erythroxylum roraimae
TGGTTGGGATTTCTGCTTACTTACCTCGATCGGCCCCATTTTTCTGAAAGTTTGTGTCTTTCGCTTTGGATCGCGTCGTGTAAGTGCTGATGCTACATATTTCTCTTCCGTATATGTTTAAAGAAGTTTATTCTACAATTTTTGCTGTTTAAATTTTGGGTCTTTATATTTGCATAAAAAGCTTATTTCTTCTTGATTCTGACGGTTGTGAGAATTGCGACATAGAGCACTGTATCGCCTGATTTCTACGAGAAAGGATGTTGATTTGCTTGATAACTTTGAGTTTCTAACTATAGTAAAATTATAATTTAGTGTCTGTGGATTCCATTTTGTTTAGTTATTTACCTTCCATAAGAAATGCACGAAATTATAGACTCAAGTACTCCGAGCTTGTATCTCATATCCGTGGATCTTTAAATCTAATTGGTTTTGTGTATTTACTTCTTATGGTGTTGTGTGTCTGATGTGTTTTTGACATTGTGACCTTTTTGCAGAATTCCCAAATTCTTAGCTGGGAAGGGTAACAACGGGGCGATTCATTTGCGAAGAGGAAAAGCATGCGGTGGTTGTTTAGTCTATCTGTTGATGTGTATCTAAAAGTCGTGTCTTTGAACCTCTATTGCAGAGTGATCCTGTAATTTGTTTTACTGATTACAACTTCCAAAGTATCTCCCCCTTCTTTTAACCAGTCATTTTCCATGGGATCCACTTTTTTCGTTGTTATTCCCTGCTATGTCCTCCAGATTAGCTGAAGATTGTCAGATCAATCATCTAGCTGTTTGTTTTCTTCTCACTGTCCATTTCTGTTTCCTTATTGTTGTTGGTAAGTCTAGCTTTGAGTTGTCGAACAGAAATTGCCTTGCCTGGAAGATCGTGTTCTTGGTGTTTTCAATAATTTGAAGGGTTGCGAAGTAGAATGGTGTGCCAAGCAGCGAGCCAAACAAATTTTCGAGCATTGAAACACGAAAATGGGATTGCTGGAAATGCGACCATTATAGTTAGAGTAATAGCATGCTTTCAACCTCTTCAAGATTGCCAGGTTGGTGGAGGAAATATTTCATTCCCAAGCCATTCCTTCCTTAGGATTATTACTCATATTCAAATTTGTGCTCCTTATGTTTTTCCTTTTACTTACATTTTATCCTGCTGTGAATTATTTTCAGGCTGAATACTTCCGTCATTTGCTTAAACCTGTTACGTAGTTTTAGTTTTGTGCTTCTGCTATCAAGTTCTGAGTTCTGCTGGATTTTTCTTTTTACCTCTATTCCTGTAAGACACTGCAAGTGATTTGCAACTTCTACTACTGCAATAAGCCTTCTGGTATGTTGTATTTTGCGCAATGTTCAACAGTTAAACTTTATGTTATCTCGTAATTGATGATCATAATGAATCCTTTTTTAACTTTTGGTTGATAGGTGATTGCTTGGATCTGACGAGAATGGACTGCGGATCTTGGTCTCCTCAGCATCAATTTGATTGGCAGTCGCTCAGTATGTATACCTTAGCTGCTCCAGTGCAATTGGGGCAGCAAAACAATGTTCCTTCAGTTTTTAACCCTGGCAATACCATGGTCTCTACCAACCGAATTTTGCCTACACATCCATTACCTGAGCTTTGTCATCCTCAGGTTGGTAGAACAAATGAACCCCATGGCTGGTTTTATTGTTTACCTCGATCCATCCAGGCATTGTCTCCTGTTTCGGGGAACTATTTGAAACAGAAAGGTCCTCCTCCCGCTAATGAGAATCATACAGAGACTGTCACACCAAAAACGGATTCTGGATGTGTTAGGAAGAGATTCCTTGTTTTTGATCAGTCTGGTAATCAAACTAGTTTGATCTTCAGTTCTGCCTTTAGGAACCCTGTCCAGTGCTTTACGTCCTGGAATCCAAACCCAAATGGCCCTTGTAAATTTGGTATGGATGACCTGGAGGCGAAAGAAAGTCTGAAACCTACTTCAACCTATGAATTTGGTGGAAATAAGGAAAATGATGGGGAGACTGAGATGCACGAGGACACTGAAGAGCTGAATGCTTTACTATACTCTGATGATGATACCGATGACAATGGGGACGATGAGGTTACTAGTACTGGTCATTCACCTAGTACAATGACAAGTCATGATAAGCACCATTGGGCTGAGGAAAGCACGGAGGAGGTTGCTAGTTCTGATGGTTCAACTAAAAAGAGAAAACTGTACAATGGATGCAATGGTTATATGCCATCACTTATGGACACAGCTAGCTCTGCGAGAGCTATTAGAAGTTGTGAGTACGAGGACGATGCAGAATCTAGATGTGTTAACGGCAATACTGCCTCGACAGGTGAAATGGCTTCCAAGTTTAGCAACAAGAAGATGAGGAAAGAAAGGATTCGAGAGACCGTGAGCATGCTACAGAACATAATTCCAGGTGGAAAGGGCAAGGATCCGATAGTGGTTCTTGATGAAGCCATTCATTATTTAAAGTCCTTGAAGCACAAAGCCAACGCAATGGGGCTTGATTCTCCATGAACGGTCTCAATCTTATCCTAGTGCTATGTTACTGGTAGTCTATATGGCTTGAGTGTTGTTTATAAGTCTGTGAAAATAAATAAGGACAAACATGAGTTTTCTAGCGATGCTGCACAAGATCATTACTATTTTCCAGAAAGTGTGTCTTGGATGGAATTGAGAGGTTATAAGAGCAGTGATCTTTATTCTATGATCCATCTGGAGATGCATTCTCTATGGAATTGTCTACGGAGTCTCTGCAAGAAGAAGACGATTGAAGCAGGAGACATTATTTACAATGAAATAAAGTTGAAATGATGAAGCTACGTCTTAGTGTTGAGGGAAAGTAAGCACTCAGAAAGCTCCTATTCGGGCGTGGAGTCGGTGTGTGTGTGAAAGAGAAGAAGACTAGTTGTGCACGGGGGACCCTCCAAGAAAGAGGAGGGTAAGTGGACGCTCATTAGGTGGTTCGGGACCCAACTCTCGCTTTCTCATCCTTTTTGTTTTCTTGTCATGTTTTTCCCTTTTCTTCCTTCGTGATGTATGACTCTGCACTGCACGACACTGTCAGAGGCTCCCTCCTCTCTTCTTGCAAGTCGCTCCTTCCCAGGACCCCTCAAAAAGTCGCCTACCCTTTCACGTACTTGTAGTGGCATCATCTATACTGTTGTGGGTTGTAATTTGACTTTAAATTGTTGTCATGATTGTGAGGAGACCTTTGTGTTTGATTGATAGCTTTTAAGCGTTGCCCGCTCTTATATATATATTACAGTGCTTGTTTCTGTTTGTGTATTTGTTTGAACTATTTATAGATGTCTTTGTCTTCCTGTCAAAGTGGCATGGATAGAAGACAGAGACATATCGTATTAGAGATCCGTCCCTTTTCCTCATTAAATGGTTGCCATGCCATGAGCAAAGAAGAAAGAAAGTTGGATGAGTCTTTGTACGGGGGACCAAATGGATGCATTGCTTTGGGATTGAGAAGGAAAGAAAGCACGGGTCTTCTTATCTAGTGGCAAGGCACGGGTTTCCTCTTTTTCCCCCTCTTTGACTAGTTCTCAGTGTCAAAGTATCCTGTTTCCAAGTTGTTTCCAAACCTCGCATCGCCTGTCTTGCAAGAGAGCTGGGAATAATCAAAAAGTAGTGTCTCCTGTGGAAAGTATCAGTTTAGTTCTTTATAATGCCAATCAAAACGAGTGGGAATAAAGTATACGAATAGTTGCTTTCCAAGATATCTTTTCTCTTACGTGTTGGTTTGGAAATGAGAGAGGGGAATCTGTTCTTGTACAGATGAACGAACAGGGTTTGGTGGTCATCTCAATATCTATCAAAGTCGATTCAAAGAAGCTTTCTCGTTCTGGGAACGTAAAAACAGAATCACTTTCTTTGTTTTCTTCATGGAATAAGATTCTAAGAACCATTCTTTTCTTGGACAAGGGCCACAACCAACCTTTTTCACATTCCAACACCATATCAAACTAGATGGTCCCTCCATTGCGACACCATCAAGTATGAGATTTTGGCCATCATAACCACTTTCCTGTTTTTGAGTTGGTAAAAAATGTTGAACACTAGGGCCTGGAGTTAGGTCCAATGCGTTGCATTGGGCAGTCAATAAATTAAGTTGGACAATGATGTGGTCAAAGTCCTTTCAGGCCTAAATGTTCCAATGTATTAGTATTTACTGAAACGGTTATTTTTTTGTTGTTTCTTTTTTAGTTTCTATGGTTTTAAAATAAAATTAAAACTTTGTTAAATTATTAATATTAATGTAATTATATTATTATTATTTTAAAGATAAATCAATTTTATGAATTAATACGTTAATAATTTTTTCTTTAATCTCTTGTATGTAAATAGGTAACATTTTATTATAAATTAATATTGTTTTGCTAACATATATTATAATTATTTAAAATAAGTTTATTTGATATTTATATACTTTAAAGGCACCTAAAATATAAATAAATATTTATTAAAATTTTAAATTTTTATGAGGCCTTGGATTGAATCCTTTATTAAAAAAGAAAAGCAAAATCGATGGATCTTTTAAAGAGGATTTAAATTTAAAATATATTTATTAAATGATTCTCAAATTTAATAATATTTTTATTTTACAAAAGAAAAGCTAAAATTTAAATAAATTTTATAATTAAACTATATTAGTTCTAAATTTATTAATAATTCATATTAAATAATTACACATTATATATTTAATTGATGATAAATTATATTATAATAAAAACAAAAATAAAAATCAATTTTTATGACTGTCAAAGGTTTTGAAAACTAAAAGAAAGCAAAACTAAAAATAGAGAAAATAAATAAACAAAGTTTTAATGAATTTAAAAACTAAAAAAAAAAGAAGAAAACAATTCCTTTTTTTTTTTGAAAAGAGAAGAAAACAATACCTGTGGAACGTAAATGTCCACTTCTTTATGAAAATCAATATCAGGAACTGGGAAGGCATTAACGAGTTTGATCCTGAGTGTGTTCTGTATTGTCGAGTTTCGAATCTTCTTTTGTTCTTGTTTCTCCAGGTGTCTGTGTTTACACTTGGATCAAGAAGCTTTTTTAGTCATCGGAGGTTTCCAGATCGCCATAGATATAGAATCATCATTCAAAAGACATGCTTTAATTCATTACAATTACCTTGGTGTCTTTTCTGCTCAAACGGAAAAATGGGCTCGAACTAGATTCAGCAGAAGCAGGAAGAATAAAATTTGGTAATTGCCAATCTGGTGTCTAATTATGTAAACCTGTTGTTGTTTACTATTCTGAGTAATTTCTGCTTTTCCTTTCTTTCTCTTTTGTCTTACAATCTTTGTATGTATGTTCTTACACTCTTTCGTCCTCCATCTGAATGATCTAATTAAAACCTGATCTGTCTATCCATCATATCATACTCCAAACATTAAGATGAAGAACAATACCCTTTTGCTTTTCCTTGGCACCTGCATCAGCGTTGCATGTGTGCTCAAGCCTTCGTTCTTAAGTCAGGCATGTGAAACACGTTAGTTTCATGTGAAGGTGAAGAGGACACTTCTCCTAAGTCATGTTTAATGCGTGAACAGTAAGGTTTGAGTGTTTGTCTTATGCGTATCCTGGAAATGTATATTACCGACCTCGGCCAGCCGATGTGATAAAAAACGACCACATCTTTTACAAATTAGACAATCCTCTTCCTGATTGTTACTCAACACGAGCAAGCTAGGAGTCGACACATTTCTTTATAAAAGAAAAGCCAGTTTGGGATGTCTTACACCGTGTGGTCTCCGTGTCTTCCTCCCCTGAGCTTAGTTGTACACAAACACTTGTGTGCAAGAAAAATAAAAGCTTGAGTACGCGTTTACAACACGTCTAGATGTCTAGTTAGTGGAATGTATAATACGATGGTTTTATTTTTTTGGAAGATAAGAATTCACAGGTGTTTGCTGCGTCTTCCTTACTGACCCCTTCATTACCACACGTTAAGGTTACGAGGATCTTTGAAGATTTGATGCAAATGTTTAGTGGTTCATTTGAATTGCTCACCAAAGGGGTTAAAAAGAAAAGAAAAGAAAAGAAAAGAAAAGAAGAGAGAATTTCTTTTTCCCTTTAATCAGACACTGAACCTAAAGTTAAACATCATTAAACTTGTCTTTGTTGCTTGCTTTTGAGTTTAGTGTTTATATTTCATAGGATCAAGAAGAACAAGGTGGCATATGATAAGGGTCAGGCATTTGTTTCGTCATTTTTATCAACTAGTGTCGTTTCAATTCACGAGTAAGCTAATTCAAACCAATTATGCATTTGCATGATGATGTAGAAGTAGTAGTCATAATGTGTACGTTATGAGCTCTTCACGTGAGTTGAATGACATATGAATCCTTTCTCTCAAGCAATGTAAATCTTTCATTTACCCTAATTTCTTAAAGAATTTTTTTAATGTTTTATCATCGGTAACTAATAAGTCAACTTAATCTTTTAAGATCGGACTAAGGTCATCAATGTTCGCAACTTCTTTTTGTAATTTTTACAAAGATACTATTTTTGTGATTTGAACATATGACTTAATGGTTACGAAGCAACTTTTACAAAATATTTCCTTGTTAGTAATTAATAGTTATTAGCAATCGTTAGTATTATAAACAATTTTATAAAAATTAAAATTTCTTTATTTAATAATTATAATTTTTAATAATTAGTAAATAATAATTACATAATTAATCTAGTTCATATGTGTTTTTCTTCATAACTTCAACCAAAATGACAAACCATTTGTTTGAAAACAGACATCAAATTGCGGCTCGAGAGTTTAATAATAAAACTAAAAAAAAGTGTACGGAAAACAAAGGAAAGATCAAATGCCGCAATTAAGGAATTTTTATTTATCTTAGGGGAAGCTTAATTTTAGGTTGATCCAAAAAGACAAATATATATTAGAAAAAAGGAATATAATTACTTCATATGAATTGTGTACATAGTAAAATATTAATCGTTGGTAAAAGAAAGGCTCCATTTAATTTAATTGTTTAAAATTTTGATTTTAAAAATATATTTTAAAAAATTATATTAAAAATAACAACATATATGTCGTATAAATAGCTTATATAAACCAATCAACTATTTTTTAATAGTTCAACTAAATTTATATTAAATTAATAATTTATTATAATTATCTTAAATTATTGACCTGAATTGATTTAAATTTGTTTTGAATAAAAATTAAGAATTCCTTTTAATTATATTACCAACATTTAAATTCATAAATATTATTTATTTCATATGTGTTCATATATATTATTTATTTCAATTGTTCAGACTTAAATTTAAGATAATAAATTTTTTAAAAATTTAAAAACCATAAAATTTGTGACGATGTGGTAAATTATGAAAACAGTATCTTTGTACAAATATAAAGAGAAGGCTGCGTTTATTACGATCCTCCTTAGATTTTCGTAAAACCATGAACCTTATGCACTGGTTATGTGACTTTGAAAATTATAAAATATTTTAAATAATTTTAAAATTAAAGAATTATTTTAACGCGGTTAAATCACATTAACCAGTCTTTTGTCCTTAACAATCTGGTAAATGTCAAGAGTGTGTACATATAAATAGAGAGAGAGAGTGATGAACTTAAGCAATCAAAAACACGCTCAAGAGTAACCTACGTGGGAACTCTCTCTCTCTCTTCACGCTCTCTGTGTATGAAACAAGAGAGACATGGCAACAACAAATAAAATAGCCATTGCATCTTCGCAACAAAGCACAGAGTGTTGCATGTGTGGAGATTGGGGTCTTCCTAACGAGCTTTTCCTCTGCAAAGTTTGCCAATTCAGATCTCAGCACAGGTATGTCGGTATCTTTCTTTTTTCTTTTTCTGAGATTCATCTGGTTGATCGTGATCATCAGAAACTTTTGATCTTTAGAATTAGTTTTCTCTCAGTCTGTGAATCCTAAAAGTTATTTGCTTTTTCATCTTTGGCACTCACAGATACTGTAGCAACCTGTATCCAAAAGTCGAGTCTTATCAAGTCTGCAATTGGTGTTTGAGCCACGATTCCAAGGAGAAGTCACAGAATTCATCGAACTCTTCGTCGTCAAACAAGAACAACAGCGAAGACGATAGCAGAAACAACAAACGGTCGAAGAGGAATAAGAGTAGTGAAAATTATCGAGGAGGAGGGATAAAGACAAAAAGGGGTAATTTACAGTTTCAAGTCAACAGCCCCATCAAGAAACCGAAGTCGCCGGAGACGGAGAGGTCACCATCGACGAGAAGGAGGATTATAACTCAAGGCCGAGAGGACAAGCTTAGAAGGACAAGGTCTGGAGATATTGCTAATAATAGTATTGGGATAACAAGGCAAGTTTTTAGAAACAAGGTTAGAAGGTATAAGCTCTTGGATGAGGTTTCCAGCTGATGGATGATATTGATGCACTCAATTGTAAAACAAATGACGAAAGAATGAAAGAAAGAATCAAATCAACTTATCTAAACGTGCGCAAAAAGAGCGATTGTCATGGTTTTGTTTTTTCCTCGGGAATTTATGGCCCGAAAAGTTGATACAAAAATACAAAAGGAGAATGATGCAGCGTTTTTATACTTTCAGTTCAATGTATGGTATAGTACAGAATCCTGATATCTATAACCGAAGCCTACCGTTGTAAAGGAGAGCTCAGTTCCTTTGTCTTTTATTGTGTCCAATAAATCTTAGCCATTTATTTATATGGATCTCGTATAAATTTTACGTGGATCTCGCAAAATAAATACCTAAGATTTCATGAGACAGAATAAAAGAGAGTAATATTAGACAGCTCGTTTATGTAAAGGAAGAATAGATCTTGTTTCAATTTTGCTTGGAAGGGACAGGGTGGGACAGCTTAATTCTTACTAACATCCATCAACAGTGGGCGTCAAAGTTCAAAGTCCTTCGTATAATACAAGCCTGTCACTACGAATGGGGGCCAATCCGGCCCTCTTCTTAACGAAACGTAGCAAGTGAGAACTTACTAGGTAACTTACTGGAACGCGTTCTTCAGATTGACTAAAGACTTGAATTATTAGACGACATCCAAACGAGTAACAACAGTGTCCCACAACAAGATTTGTTGAATAAACATCATACATGTGTATTCCCATGTTAAGATTGTTAAAATAACTGTATTGAACTATTCTATAGAAAATTTAGCGTATGCGCAGGTCTCTCATTTTTAGCCATGTTCAGATATTCAATCTTCAATATTTCATGCATTGAAAGCATCCGTAAGGAAGTACGGGTGATTAAGATATTTCCTTCTACCTTTTATATTGTTCTTTCATGGTATCAGAGTCATCTACTTCCAAGAGATGTCTCAAATTGAATCTACAGAATTTGCTCTGACCTTGAGCAATTCTGGAGCGCTCCCTGCGTTTTCATCGGTGACTCCAATCATTGGCCAAATGGTCAATATCAAGCTCACCCACGACAATTATCTTCTCTGGAAGGCACAAATGATGCCCTATCTGTGTAGTTAGCAATTGCTTGGCTATGTGGACAGATCTATTCCATGCCCTGAAAGGATGATCACAGAACCTACCTTGACTGGCGCCACACAAGTCCTCAATCTAGAGTACCAAAACTGGATCCAGAAGGACCAGTTAGTGCTCAGTGCCCTTCTTGCCTTTCTATCAGAAGAGGTTCTGTCTCACGTGTTGTTTCTTAACACCACCTATGAAGTTTGGAGTTTTTTAGAAAATTCATTTGCATCTCAGTCGTGAGCTCATACCATGCAACTTAAACTCCAACTGTCAACAATACAAAAGAAGGAGCAATCAGTGTCGGATTACTTCCACAAGGTGAAAAATCTTGCCGACACCTTGACAACCATCGGCCAACCTCTTCAAGAAGAGGAAATTGCTACATATATGTTGGTAGGATTAGGGTATGAATTTGACCCTCTGGTGACTTTAATGAGCACCAGGGCAGATTCGATCACTCTTACAGATTTGTATACTCACCTCCTCAACTATGAGATGCGTATAGAACACAACAACACTAGCTTTCAGACGACAGCCAGTAATGCAACTAGATCAAATCAAGGAGGTCGATCAAATCCACGAGGACGTAGCTGTGGCCATGGCCGCAACAACAACAACAATCATGGAGGTCCTCAAGGCTCAAGTACAGAGAAGCCAACATGCCAAGTGTGTGGGAAAGTTGGACACACAACATTAAAATGTTGGTACCGCTTTGACCATACCTATCAAAAGGTGGATGAACATGTAGTCGCTGCAGCTGCAACTTCTTCAAGCTAAGAAGTCAACACTGACTGGTACGTGGGTTCAGGAGCCACGAACCATCTGACAAATGAGCTAGACAAATAGACTGTCAAAGAGAGATATCAAGGCAAGAACAAGGTTCAGGTTTGTCTACATCTCACATAGGCCATTCTCATCTTTCTACTCCAAACCGTACACTGTAACTAAGAAATATACTTCATGTTCCTCACATCAACAAGAATCTTCTGTCTATCCAACACTTTGCTCCTGATAATAGTGTTCTTTGAATTCCATCCTGATTTCTTTCTTGTGAAGGACCAAGCGACCATGGTCCCTTGTAGCACCCCACTCCTATAGGGTATATTTCCGAACAAACCGACGGTATTCGAGAATACACTTTACAATAGTGGTGTACTAGGACAGTCAGTCAATCATAACTATTAAAAACTTTTCACGCATCACATGCACATTTTGAAAAACCAATAATCAATTTCGGCCCAATTTATTTATAAACATTTTCAATCACAAGTGTTACAACCATTATACATATCATTATAATTTTAGTAGTCACTTGGGCCCATTACAGATACAAAACACTTTTAGTCATAATATCATTACATTACAAAATCATTCGTATACACATTATACAATACCTGTGAATACACATTTTGATACAAAATAATAAAATACATATGCAGACACTAACTGATCCCGACCTCTATTTCTTACTCGAATGTAGTGGCTATACTCCAATTTATCTAAGTGGAGATTTTCTCTAAGCTTAAAAAATGTTGCAAATATTAGGTTGAGTTTTGCGAACTCAATGAGTGGACCATCTTCGATAGCTTACTCAATCACATAACACATTAATTCATATACTCACAAAGTTCACATCACTTCATCAATTCAACATGTTGAGTCACATACATTTCATATTCACTTAAATCATATTTCACATTCAGAAATCATTCAAACTATTTATTTCAACCATTTAAATAATACATATCAAATGCATATGCAATGCTCATGAGACTCACTTTCAATTGTTACTGTTATGACCGAGTACCTATAATTGTCCCGTATCTCTTGTGGATACTAGGCTTATTAATAAATGTCTCTTATCCGTTAGGAATACATGACTCATTTTACATAATGAGCCAGAGGCTCTTACCACATTCTGAGCTTTAAGCTCTTTTTCACTTTCTGAGCTTTAAGCTCTTTTTTAGTGGCTACTCTGATCACAACAACCTTTATGTTGTCATGCATTCATGTAATGAAATGTATCACATTCACATATATTCAATCAGTCACATGATTTCAGTTTCACATTTATCATCAGACCTTTGTCCTGCATTCAACAATAATATTGAGTGTCACTTATTCATTCAAATTCACATTCAATGAGTACTTTCAATGATGTTTACATGCATCAAACGCCTCGGACATTTATCGTCTGGAATTAACACATTCACATCAATCATATCAGTAGTAATTCAATACAAAAATTTAAAACAGAACAAACAATGAAAATTAGACCATCTAGGTCGACTCACAGTATACTCTAAATTAGCATTAGCTTCTATGATCCAGAAACGTCTGGATGCGGGCATTCTATCCTGTATATCAGCATCATGCAATACACATATTGCACACATATTATTAATTGCATAATCTTGTGAATACTCAATCACATACATATGTATATATGTTGTGTATAATGTATGCTCAATGACAATCCCAGGTATATTACCTAAATTCATATCTTATATTCATTCTCATTTCATAAATCATATACGTCTAATTGAACTTAGGTTTACACTTCATTTGTACATGATTATTCTAAGTTCACCATTCAATCCTTATCCTTTGTATGTGTCTAGCTTATTCTTAGGCTTACAACTCAAGAACACTTGGTTATTCTAATATCATAAATCAATTTCTGGTCATTTCCTATATAACATTATATGCTATCATAATACCCAATTCTCATTCACATTTAGTTAATATATATTACTCAACTCCTTTGAATCATAACTACAATCATACGAACATCTTCATTCCCATTATACTCATGCCTTTAATACTTTCATATCAACAATTCATTCACTAAGTTAGAACCTCAATTATCACTTCATACATATCACACATTTAGTCACTTAATCCAAGCATCATTCTAAATTCAATTCAAGCTCCATTTAAGCCTAAATTATGTCCAAATGGTTGGTGAATGTCCGTAGGGTAGACTTCATATCTGTTGGGCAAACATTTTTAGGTTTTTCAGTAGGTCTGCCCATGACCGTTTGAAGGGAAACCATGTCCACTGGGCAGATATTCACGGGACACCTAAAAAAATGTGAAAATTTGACCTTTTAAACAGTAAAATGTCTCCTCGGGGTCTTCATAGAAGTTGTAGAACTCGAAGTCCTCTTCGAAAGCAAACTTAAATGACCTCAATCTGACGTCCAAAAAAAAAGTTATACCTCTTGCCCCAAAATCTATCCAATTGCATCCATATTTTCCATATTTCTAACTCTTTACTTACTACATTCAACACCTTATGCCTAGTCTATCATTTCTAGTTTAATTACTCATCATTTCCCCATCATTCTTAACTCCATTTAAGCTCAATATCATCCATAAACAAATTATAGTCCATGATTGATCATGAACACTAAAAATAGAACATATACATATATCCATTCATCATCAACTTTCTGCACATGTTCAACTTCATTTCCACTTTCATTTCACTTCTAACTATCACCTTAATTCTTCCCATTTCAAGCCACCACATTACTCCTTTTCTTTAGCTCTAGACTCATTTTAGTTCATCTCCAAAACACCCAAAGAGACTTTTTTCCTACACCATCTTTAATGATCATTCTAATTCAAATCATCTCAACAACAACTTATGAAATATTGATTATCATATTTATAAAAGCAAGACATGAATCTACCCACATTTCTCATTCACGTTTCAGCGTGTACCCATCCTCATTTTATGATCATTTAACTATTAACTGTCATCAAAACATGCTTCATTCAACAAGTAAAGAAGAGTAATGCTTTATACTTACTTGTTTACTTCAAGATCTTCAAATAACTCTTAACCCTAGCTTGATGCATCCCACGATCATCATCTTGCCAAAGTAGAATAGGTGGGCCTTTATCAAGAAGAAAAGATAGCAAGAACTTTGAAGTAGCTAGTGATGGAAGAAAGTAAGGTTCAACTTTGATTCTTGGAGAAGAGAGTGTCGTGAGAAGGAGAGGAAGATGATGAAGATGAGAGATGCTAACGAAGAGAGGAGTAAATAGCAAGTGAAAGACCAAAATGAGAGTGGGTTTTTCACTTAATAGAAATCGTGGGTTAAGACAAGTGGTGTGGCAAGTGACACTTGTCATTTGCTACATGTCACTTTCTCATGGTTCTCTTTTGGTCTTTTAATTAGCTAGCCCATTTGTGTCCCAATTCTAATCCAATTGACTCCCAATTTGAAATGAAATATGTCATTAAATCCTAATGTCATTAATCAAAATTTCTACTGTCATTTGACACTTTTTCTGCTACTATTTATCAATTGTCTCGTCACTTGATATTTTTCCTAGTCCAAAAATACCCTTAATTCTAGAAAATTCTTAAATTTCACTAAAAATTATAAATCATTACTTATACACACCAACTTAATTTTTTAAGACACATAATCCATAATTCACATTATAATCACATTAAAACAATCATTTATACCCAAAAAATGTCAAATGAGTGCATGAACAAATCATTGTAAAATGTGCAAAATTCAAGTTCATGTGCGTGTATGCTAACATTATGCATGAGTGTGAAATGCATTTTTCTAATCTCTCATTTTTATTTCTCAATTACAGAAATCTAGGGTTCTAACCCTTAGTATGGAAACGGGTTGTTACATCCCTATTCTTAGAGGCAAGAGCAAAGGTGGTCTCTATTACATCTCTGCTGCTGCTCCGAACAAGCTTCGACAAGTCAATAGTGTCAAACTCACTCTAAGTGATTGGCACTGCGAGCTCGGACACTCTCTCCAGCAACAATCAACATGTTTTGCAGTCCAGTAGTTTACCTTTTTCTATTTCGCCAAATAATTATGTTTGTGATGCTTGCCAATTGGGCAAAAGTCATCAATTCCCTTTCCCTAATTCTACAAATAGTTCAAAATCTCCTTTTGATCTCATTTACTTAGATGTATGGGGACCCGCTCTTGTTTCAGTTGGAGGATTTAAATATTATGTAAGTTTTATTGATAATTTCAGTAAATTTACATGGGTTTATCTTATGAAAAACAAGAGTGATGTGTTCTAAATATTCTTGCAATATAAAAAACATATTAAATGTTTGTTGAAGAAAAAGATTGTGTGTGTTCAAACCAATTTGGGATGGCAAATGTGAGAAACTTAACACTTTCTTTAACCAAACTGGAATTACTCATCGCATCTCTTGTCCCCGTACACACTAGCAAAACGGAGCAGCAGAAAGGAAGCATCGTCATCTCATAGAAGTTTCTCTCCCTCTTCTTACTCATGCATCCATGCGCATCAAATTTTGGGATGAAGTTATTTAGACAACATGTTTTCTTATTAACTGTCTCCTAAGCCGCATCATAGAAAATAACACTCCTCTTTGTTGGCTTCTTGGAGTTGCACCCAATTACAAATTTCTCAGAACCTTTGGATGTGCTTGCTGGCCTAATTTGAGACCCTACAACACTAGAAAACTACAATTCAAATCTTCAAAATGTGTTTTCTTACGCTGGAGCAATCTTCATAAGGGCTACAAGTGTTTACATATACCTACAGGACGAGTATATATCTCAAGGGATGTTATGTTCGATGAGCATATGTTTCCGTTTTAGTCCTTTGATGAGCATATGTTTCCTCATACTCAGCCTACTAACTCTCTTCAGGAGAATGAGCCTATTGAGTATAGTGAATCTGTTTCTACTTTGTTACCTAACCATGAAATTGCAGATATTGATGAGGAGCATAGCGAATCACATTAAGAAACAAGAAGCAACTCTGATGCCAATGAAGAAGAACTGAATGTCAATGATGAGGAGTCCGGGGAGATGGTTACTGCACTGCCTCATTAATCTACTCGACAACACCCCATGAGAACAAGACTTCAAGACAATATCATCAAGCTAAGGAGATTTTCAGATGGTACAGTGTTGAGCTTTCAAAGCTACTGCAGAACTAACAAACTATATGCAAGCCAGTGCACACAAGGAATGGAGACAAGCAATGAAGGATGAATATAATGCACTTATCATAAATAAGACATGGAGGTTGGTCCCACCCCAGCAAGGAAGAAATGTAATTGGATGCAAGTGGATATTCAAGATCAAAAGGAAAGCTAATGAGAACATTAAGAGGTACAAAGCTAGATTGGTTGCAAAAGGGTTTAAGCAAAGGTATGGTTTTGATTATGAAGATACCTTTAGTCCAGTTGTTAAAATCACAACAATCCGATTAATTCTATCAATAGTTATATCAAGAGGTTGGAAATTGAAACAATTAGATGTCCAAAATGCTTTTCTACATGGATACTTAGAAAAAGAATTGTTCATGGAACAACCTCCTAGTTTTCAAGACTTTCAACATCCAAATTATGTCTGTAAATTGGATAAGTCAATTTATGGTTTGAAACAAGCTCCTAGATCATGGTACTTGTTAGACTTTTAAATTTCGGAACACTTCTCAGCGACCTTTATGGTGGGCCTTAGGAGGAAAGTTAGCTAGATTCACGCATGAGGGAGGCATGCGAAAATACTAAGGCAAACATAGGCTAGTGGGATCGGACTTGGTACAAATTTTGGTAGATTCTCGGTCCTTATGGAGATTGACTCAACCCAAGCTAAGGACTTAATGGACTAAGGACTTAGTACATGCTCGGATGAATGGACCCCGACTAGCAGACTTGTTGTGGGAAGCATTGGATCAGGCTAGTATGCTATGTGGGCTTCGACGAGATCACACCACATCATCAACGAATAGAGATCGCAGGTAGATCTTAGATGATGTGGTGACAACTGGGAGTTAGAGTTGTAGTGGAACTCAACATCTGAAGATAGTAGAGATCTTCGAGGATAAGGATGTTAGTTTCTTAGTCAAATGTAAACTCTATCTTTTTGTTATCTTGTAGATTCTATCTTATCAGTTAAAGTCCTATTTAGATGGGGTTTCATCTAATTGGTCCATATGATATAATCTAATAGGGATAGACGTGATCTTAGCATGATCTTAGGCAGTTCAGATTGAGTGAGATTCTGAATGTAACTTTGCTTCTAAGTTAGAATGTAACTTGGCTTCCAAGTTGGCGATCAACTTCGGAGAAAGTTCAAGTCCCAAGGTGACCTTTGTATCAACTGGTATCAGAGCCAAATTTCGAGATGGCAGTAGGCAACTTGACAAAACGAGTGTCTAGGGTGGAGGCACTCATTGGTTTAATTCCTCAAGGGGAGGAAAAGGTCACATCTCACAATACTCGATTTGAGATGATGGAGGCGCGAACCCAACAGTTGTAACAATAAATGGAAGATGTGTTGAAGGCACAAGAGGAGGCTCAGTTCGAAATCACTGTGCTAAGGCGTGCCGTTGTAATGCTAGATGTCGATCGAGGTTAAAACTCCATACCACAACTTTCATCTGTAAAGGTACATGAACGCAGGGTGTTCGAAGGCGAGCATGAAGCTAAGGTGTTGGAGAATTTCTTGTTGGATACGGAGCAATACTTTGCGGCTACTAGGGTATCCGATGCTAAGAAAGTCAATGTGACAACCAAGTACTTGGATGGGGATGCCAAGCTCTGGTGGAGGACGAGAAACTCTGTGGAGATAAGTGCGGATAGAATTTCTGTGGAAACGTAGGTGCAGATGAAGAAAGAGCTCAAGGATTAGTTCCTTCCCATGAATACTTCTTGGCTCGTGAGGGATGCCTTGAAGAAGCTCAAGCAGGATGGATTGGTAAGAAATTATGTCAATTCTTTTAGTTCTCTAATGTTGGATATTGAGAAAATATCTGACGAGGATAAGCTCTTCAATTTCCTATATGGGTTGCAATCGTGGGCTCAAATAGAGTTACGGAGGCAAAACATGAAGGACGTAGTTGGTGTAATCACGGCCGCTAATGCCTTGGTGGATTTTTGAATGGTAAAAGAATCTAAGGTGAGCTCCTCAAATTCTTCCAAGGGTAAAGGCCACGCCCAAGAGGAGAAGATCGAGGGGAAGAAGAAGAAAGACTCCAAGAAAGGAGATTTCAAGAGCAAGGGCAAGCAGAATGGTGGCTCTAAGAACGGGGAGACGTCCTCGAAGAAGGGCAAGATTGCTTGTTACTTGTATGGTGGTCTACACTTTGCTAGAGAGTGCCCAAGGAAGGAGAAGTTGAACGCCCTAATTGCCGAAGAAGACGGTGAATCTTCGGAAGATGCGGCACTAAATCTGATCGCCTTGTTTAATGCGGTTAGTAGTTAGTCGGTTCCTTTTGATAGACTAATATACGTGGGTGTATAGGTTGGGGAAAAGGACCTGATTGCAATGGTAGATACGGGTGCGATCCACAGTTTTATAGCGTAAAAGATAGTTTGAAAGTTCAGCATAAGGGTGTCCAAGGCCGCAACGAAAATTAAAACCCCTGTGGGGAAGGCACAAGCAGTTGCGGGAATTCCTTACAATGTTCCAATTAGCATTGAAAATTGGTGTGCCAAGATAAGCTTCATTATTATACCACCGAAGGATTTCGAGATGATAATGGGGGTCAATTTTCTCAAAGCATCAAAGGTGGTGTTGTATCTGTGTTTGGGAGGTATGATGATAATGAATGATCAAAATTCCTTCTACGTGAATTGTTGTAGGTTCTGTCGTGGAACAATAGATGCTACAACTTCGGTAGGATATGTTTCGGCTATGAGCATTGAGAAAGGGTTGAAGAAAGGCATGAAGACCTATCTCGCTGCCATGTGGGAGATCAGCGAAGACCACGTGGTAGAAGTCCCTGATGCGGTTGCAAGTTTGTTGAGGGAGTTTCGGGAGGTGATGATGAAAGAGTTGCCGAAAACTCTTCCCCCTCGTCGTGAGGTAGATCACAAGATCGAGTTGGGTCCTGAAGTGATCCCACCTTCACATGCCCCATATAAGATGTCACCGATGGAATTGGTAGAACTTCGGAAACAACTTGGTAAGTTTTTAGAGGCAGGGTTCATCCAATCGTCTAAAGCCCCGTACGGTGTCCTAGTATTGTTTCAGAAGAAGCAAGATGGTACGCTTCTGATGTGTGTGGACTATCGAGCGCTGAACATGGTAACGATAAAAAAAAGTATCCGGTACCTTTGGTTCAGGATTTGATGGACGGGTTATCAAGGGCTGAGGTGTTCACTAAGTTGGATCTTCGGAGTGGGTATTGGCAAGTGCAGATAGCTGAGGGTGATGAGCAAAAGATAACGTGCGTAACTTGGTATAGATCCTACGAATTTATAGTTATGCCGTTTGGATTAACTAAAGCCTCTGCTACATTTTGCAACCTTATGAATGATGCATTGTACGACTTCTTAGATGAGTTCGTTGTGGTCTACTTAGACGACATCATGGTATATAGCACTAACTTGAGGCGAGTGTTCAAAAAATTGAGGCAGCACAAGCTCTACGTGAAGATGGAGAAGTGCGAGTTTGCTTAGTTGGAGATCAGATTATTGAGTCACGTGGTGAGCAAAGGTCAGGTCAGGATGGATTCGAGAAAGGTGAAAGCAATAGTTGAGTGGCAAACTCCCACGACAGTATGAGAATTATGGAGTTTTCTTGGCCTGTCGAACTACTATAGGCGGTTCATTGTGAGATACTCCAAGAAAGCGGCTCCATTGACAGACTTGCTGAAGAAGAAGCAAAAGTGGTGTTTGTCGAGTGCATGTGAGGAGGCATTCGAGAAAATTAAAGCCGCAATCTCAACCGAACCTGTGCTAAAGCTCAAAGAAGCAGACTACTGTCTCAAGGTCAAGTACTAAAGCAGAGTACCAATTGTTAGCCAATGCTATAACTGAACTCATTTGGATTCGGTCTTTGTTGAGAGAGTTAGGTATTTCACAACAAAGGTCTCCTTGTTTGTAGTGTGATAATCTAGGTGCTACATATTTATCAGCTAATCTTGTGTTCCATGCAAGAACCAAACACATTGAAGTTGATTACCATTTTGTTCGAGAAGGTTCATCTCTTCGCAGGACCAACTAGCAGACTTTTTTACCAAGGCTTTGGTGGCTTAACCACTCAACCGACTGAAGAACAATCTCAATCTTGTGATTACAAGGTTGTGATTGAGAGGGGCTATTAAAATAACTGTGTTGACCTATTCTATAGGAACTTTAGCATAACTATAGCATGTATGCACACGTCTCTTATTTTTAGCCAAGTTCAATTATTCAATCTTCAATATTTAATGCATTGAAAGCATCCGTCAGGAAGTACGGGTGATTGAGATATTTCCTTCTACCTTTTACATTGTTCTTTCAAAGATTGTTTTGACGCTCATGTTTCATAGGCTACAACTCTAATGGAAACGGTAATCAGACAATACAATGCATTGGTTTTTAAGAGTCTCACTACAACCCAAAAAGATTTTTAAAGGTTTTTTAAGTTGTTAGAAATTATATTGGAAGTGGCTTAAAAACATATTGATAAGACAATAAGAATTAAGAAGTTGAGAAACAAGAATAGTCTTAAAAAAAAGCAACCGGTTAGTTTGTAGATATACTTTTGAGGTAAGCATTTTCAATGGTATTTTTTAAATGTAGTTTTTCTTAACTTTTTAAGGTTTTTTAGAGCAGTTTGGATTCTCTGTCCAAAATAACCCTGTTTAATGTTTAAAACGACGTCATTTTTAAACATTGGGCATATCCAATATCTAAGAGGATTCGAATTTATTTTGGAGACTAGCCTTTCGGATGAAATATGATGGACCTATGACAGCTTGAATATTTAGGACTCATGGTCTTAGTTATTATGAAATTTTTTTATTAAAAATATCATTTTTAAATAATAAAAAAATATGAAGTTAGTCACAAATTTTGATTTTTTATTCTATATTCTATTCACAATAAATGCAATTATTTAGAATAGTCCAGTGGATTTCAGCCCAACTTTAGTTAAATTTATAAAGAGCCCATCGAACCCTATCATTATGTAGTTAGCCCACTAAAGGAAAGCCTTATCATCAATAAAGTCACTTATAACTTTCTTAACGTGAAGCTCATTAAGAATGTTGTTACGATAAATCAATTATTAAAAAATATATAAAAGCAAAAGAATATAAAAAGCCCAATAACTCGGTGAATGTTCTCAATTAATATAAAAATAATATTTTTTAGTTTTATTAATAATAACAATCATTAATAATTACTATATAGTAACTATTTAATTAATTCCTTCGTATTATCACTTTCTTGAAACGGATACTACTACTACATGCCCTTATTTGCTTCCTGAACCTTGAGAGAGCTTCCCCTTTCTTACAAGTACGGATGAATGCTACGTAATCGAAGTATCGAACATTAAATTAGGCATGAGTACGGAGTTAAAATCACACTTTTTATTTGTCATTAATATTCTATCGGATATGATAGGGAAGCGTTTGACAAATTGTTTCTTGGCTCGTGATATTAAGTTACTAACGACGAGAAAGTGGGTAGTGAAGCTGCGTCATGTCTCTCAAGAATGAAATAATGTACTGATTGGTTGGCTAAATTTACAAGTCTACATTAGTTTGTTTTTATGTACCTTTAAAAGCCTCCACAGGTTGTCTAACCCTGTCAGGAATCCCACATCGGACAACTATAAAAGCTTTCAACAATTTATAATATTGTGCAAACCTCTTCCTCTTAAGTTAGCTTTTGGGGGTGAGTTAGGCACTTGTAACATGGTATCAGAGCGAGTTTGTCTCGATGGTTTGGGACGGTACCCGGTTATGTCCCTTTGCCCAATATGTTCATCAGATGTCCAGTCTTGCTCTGGACTGAAGGGGGTGTGTCAGGAATCCCACATCGGACAACTATGAAAGCTTTCAACAATTTATAATAATGTGCAAACCTCTTCCTCTTAAGCTAACTTTTGGGGGTGAGTTATACACTTCTAACAAACTCTGCTGCGTAAGGACATAACTGATACTTCTAACTAGAGGTGTAGTGTATAGCTGTTTAGCTTTTGTGTTTCATTTCTCTTGTATTCAAACAAAAGAAATTATGTATGAATATATTATAATTAGATTAACAGTATTTTTATATCTTTTTTAAGTAATACTTTATTTTTTACTATTTATTATAATTCTTATTACTATTATTCGAATGAACTAATCGCATCCTAAATGTTAATCAAAGTACAGTATGACATGCTTCATTTCTTTGTAAGTAGAATTCTAATTTTTCCAGTAATTTTGGACGATCCAACTGCTGAAGAAACAAACAGTTTCTTTTGATGAGACAATTATGTCAAGTATCTGTTAGCTCCTCTTTCCCCAGGCAAAAGCTATCGAAAGGATTCTGATGTGAAAACCATTGCTCCCTTCTGTTCTGCAGAAGAAGAATTATTATTATTATGGGGTGTTTGAACCCCAGTTCTAATAACAACCAAAGCGAGAAGAAAGAACCCTACGTGATTGATCAGTAGAGTCAACGTAGGACGCTATTTACGTTAGCTACAAAGTCCATCAGCAACCTCCATTAATTTCTGCTGAAATAGACTAGACCGACGTCTGACTCCTACCATACTGTCCTGAACCCTCCAAACAAATTTTCTCATCTTTCAGCTGCTTCTGTTTGTCCTATTATCTGTTTGGACACACTACTGATTGAAAGAGAACATTATCTTTATTTCTTCTCGTCGAGTAGTTCGAGTCATGTACAAGACTACTTCGGAGTTTCTTGACTGTAGATACAGTACTTGTCCCTGACGACAACTTCCCTTGTCTCTTTAAACAACCCTTAAACTAGTCGACTGTCTGCTGTAATGTTCGAATTTCTATTGAAACTTATCAGCCGTCGACTTAGCCGTGAAGGTGTAGAAACAGAATTAGTATATTTAAGTAGTGGACACAATTTCTATTTTGTTGTCCTATCCAGTGTAGTACCGTATACATGTAATAGTAATTGACAACTACCAACTAGAAACTATGCGTTATGATCACCCTAAACTGTATGTTGCTTTCAGGCCAACCATAGAAGAAATGGACGTGTCGAAAACTCATTCCCATAGCTTAATTAATTTGACGTCATCTTCTTATTTTCTTTAATCCGTTGACAAAATGATTCTGAGCACTTGATTAAGTTGACTTTTACATCGGCTTCGGGAACGACTTTGAATAATAATATCTTCATCATTCTATCCGGATGAAATATGAAATTGAAGACCATATGGAGTTGAACGGCCCTTCATCATTTCAATTGAATGATTAAAATATATAAAAAAAGGTAATTATAACAATCGAAAACTTGTATTTTTAAAAATAAATTTGATAATAAATCTTGGATCTTGTATCCCCAGCACTTGACCTAATTTTTTGGTCCAAAGAATGATTTGAAGTTTGATTTATATTATTTACTTATTAAATAAAATAATTTTTTGTTAATTTTTAATAAAATAATATTATTTTAATTCAAATCAATGTATAACTTTTAGTTATTTAGTTACTGGTAATTGAGAAAATAGAGATGATAAAGTTGAAATGAATCCAATAAGAGATAAAATATATTATTAAAATATTTAAAATATTATGAAGATATTACCATAAAAATCACAAATTATGATATTTTAATAAATATTTTATTTGTTTCTTTGATACTTATATTCTTATCATAAAAGATCAGGTATAATTATTTAAAAATTAGTAATTTTATAAATCATTAAACTTTATTAATTATTTTTAAAAATAAATTAATAATGTGCAAAATAAATTATATAATAACTAAATATGAGTAAAAAAAGGTCATTATCATTTTAATATTTGATACCAAATATTAACATAACTATTAATTTTGTTTAATATTATACTAAATAAGCATAATTGCTAATTTTATCCCTATTTTTATTCTCTCTTTTTATTTTTATTCCTTTTTGTATCCCGATTTCCAACAAGATCTAAGTAGAAACCGAGATTTCTATTATAAAAAACGTAAAAATATGAGCCTGGACTATTGCTTATGTAGAGTCATGTGAATTGTCTTTTATTGTATACATTTATGTAACTAATGTGCTTGTTAAACCATATCTCTTTTGTCTCCTACCGTTGGCCAATGAGAAAACAAGATGCCTGATCTTGGCCAATAATATCATATACAGTATATTGTAGCAAAAGTTGAAAAAGTAGATGAATCTACCAGTAACTAGCGCTGAATGCTTTGAAGCAAGCCATAAATCAACCAAACACATAAGTTAAAAACTTGAAAGTGGATCTTTACCTGAGAGGAGGCTCCTAAAAAGTCCTAACTTGCTGTTTTTAAGAGACAGATCTTGTTCAAAAGTCAACAACTCCAAACCTCATTTTCAACTTCCAAAGTAAGCCCATGCGCTCTACTATTGCGTATTCATGTTCATCAACCTGTAGCCAATTGGAAGTGTTGCGTGATTGCGTCCTTTACTGGCTTGTGCCTTGTAAAGGGGCTTAAGTAATTATTGCTCCACATCACATGCTTACCCGCCATCCCCATCTTCTGGAGGGGAATCTTGGTGAGGTTACAGGAATCACACACCCAAATCAGAATATCTCACATGAAAGTGGTTGCTGCATCTTTAATTTCTTTTATCACTATGGTTTTACATTTAGAAAAAGGAGGTAATCTATTTGTTCCTTTACATCATATTAATATAATTGTTAATATATAAAAGGTTTACCAAGTTTAAATTTCAAATTCAACTGCTAAAGATGTGAGCCGCAAAGCTTGACGCTTTAAACGACACTTGACAAGAAAGCACATATCTAAGATATCTTTAGTCTATTTATTGATCAGAGAAAGTCAGTAATGATTGTGGTATGTTAATTATTGCAGATCCATACATACAAGAAACGCCCCAAATTAAATACTAACGTATTTCGGGACGGTCCACGGTCCACCCAGGCTCCCAGCCACCGCATAATTAGACATTTAAACCTCTAATTTAAGTTATGAAAAAGAAAAAGTAGGATATAGAAATTAGAGTAAAAGCAGATAGGCATGAGTTGGACTTGGACCCATCAAGCCTCTCCTCCACTTTGCTTTAAGAAATTCCTCTCAAAGCAGCGGCACGCGTTTGCATGCCAATTTCAAACTCTGGACTCCATTCCTCTCATCTACAAAAGCTTCAAGACTAGGCTTTATTTAATTATTCTCATATCAATTCCCAATCCCATCTGACTCTGACCATCCAGATCCATGCCCTTCATTATTATTATCATTCTCACTGTTTGACGCACTCCAACTTCCCTTATGGGCTACTTCTCTTGCAATGCAGACTCTGCCATTGCAACCTGCGACCCATACAACTGGGATCGCAAACGTAGGAAGAACAATAAGAAAACCACTAACCCTATTCAAATCAGACACTTCATTTACGCTGATCTGCTCACCGCCACTAATTATTTCTCTGCCGAAAGCTTCCTCGGCAAGGGCAGTCATGGCACCGTTTACAGAGCCATCCTCGACGACGGCAAGCTCATCGCTGCCGTTAAAAAGACAACCCACCACCACCAATCCGCTTTCAATTCTTCCTCCCCCGCAGACAACGAGATTGAGGTTCTCTCCAGACTCCAACACCCGCGTCTCGTCAACCTTATCGGCTTCAGCGACACGGACTCCAATAAACTACTGGTCGTTGAGTACATGCCAAACGGTTCTCTCTACGATTTGTTACACTCTACTACAACCTGCACTAGTCCGCCCGGTTGGACAAGGAGGGTCCGGTTCGCATTACAAATAGCGAAAGCGGTTCAGGCCCTCCACTCCTCTAACCCGCCCGTGATTCACCGTGATATTAAGTCGTCCAATGTATTGATCGATGAGACCTGGAACGCGAGGTTGGGCGATTTTGGGCTAGCGTTGAGAGGACGAGTGGAGGATGTGCGTGTGAAGTGCACGCCTCCCGCTGGCACTTTGGGTTACCTAGATCCCGCCTATCTTGCTCCGGCCGATTTAAGCAATAAGAGCGATGTTTTCAGCTTTGGGATTTTGCTATTGGAGATTATCAGCGGCAGAAATGCGATCGACGTTAATTATAGTCCTCCGTCTATCGTTGACTGGGCGGTTCCCATGATAAAGCGCGGTCACTTCGCCGGAATTTGCGATCATCGCCTCGGGCCCCCGGTGGACCCAACTGTTGTCCGCAATCTGGCGGTTTTGGCCGCAAAGTGTGTTCGGACCACTGTGGAGAAGCGTCCTTCGATGGCGGAGGTCGTCGAAGGGTTGAAATTTGTGAGGAAGAGGCTTCACGCGCCAATATGGAACCATTTGAGGAGGCGCGTGTCGCGCGTGCAAGAAACACATGATCTGGATGTAGAAGAGGAGACTGTTGGTGTAACCAAGGCCGTTAAGGTGGGAAACAGGAGGAATAGGAAAGCATCGAATGTTTCGACCGTAGCGTACGGCAGTGAACCCATTGGGTCGGTTGCGGAACGGATGACCCGATCCAAATCTGTCGGGTCATTAGGTCGGAGAAGCAAAGCAGGTCTGGCAGTGAAAATGCCGGCGGTTGTGAAGCTAAGTAAATCGAGGTCAACCGGGTTGCTGTATAGTCCACAACTGGTGCACTACAAAGGTAAAGGACTTGTGCTCGAGATTGGGATTGGGAGAGACGGTGATTCTCAAACAAGACAAAATGATCGAAAAACATTGCCAAGGTTGTTCCTTGGTCTCGACCTGGAATCCGAGAAAGAGATGCATGAGAAAACCCTAAGAACAAAATAACTGAAATGTTCCAAATTCACGCGTCGTGGTCGTTGCTGTAAGTTGACGAATTTTATGGGCATAGTCAGAGAATCACGCAGGTAGGTTGATTGATTTGGTTCATTTCCATTATCGATTTGTTATCGCAGCTTGTTTAATGATTAGAATTCATCAACTTACAGCAATCGGGTTACGAGGATGCAATTGCATCGATTTGGTTCTTTTTATTCTCGGTCCCATCTCCAGTCCTGACACTTCTTCGAAACTTAATGCAGAGGATTTTCTTGAGGTAGATAGGTGTAATTAGTTAACCATAGACAACATTTTAACAAAGAACAAAGTAACTATGACATCTCCAGATTGTGACTGTGTAATACATAACGGTATCGATCCTAAAAGAGTAAGAAACAAACAAAAAGCAGAAATATCTGATTTCAGTCTTTGTAATTTTAAATGAGCTTTTCGAATTCGAAACAAATACGAATCCACTGCCACCTTTACGAGAATTGCTCAGCAGAACGCAGGTAAGGTGTTTCTACAGTTTTCTCAAAACGTAAGCTCTCTTAACGAATCAGAAAATTCTTATGCTTATAATGGATATGTAAACAATTGTAAAAGACCTTAACTTTTATATATATAACATTTAAATCGGACTTTCCCATCACGAGATCAATATGGGTCCGGTTCATACTGACTGAGATCTATTTTTTACCGGACTTCGACCTATTGATTTAAATCATTTATTGGGTCACTTTATTATTTTTATCTATATCAAATTACGTAACTTAGCGGATAAGTTATTGAAAAACTGAAAAATGCCATTAATAATTGTCCAACTTTGTGAGAAATGACAAAATTATCCCCTTTGGACAAGCATTAATTGCAGTTTTGACTTAAGTTTTAAAATAGTTTAAAAATTCGGTTAAGTCACGCTACTGAATTAGTCGACTAGGTTTAAAAACAAAACATTTGATCTAAAAATAACGAAAGTTCATCATTTCATCCTGCAAAGCTTTCAATACCGAAAAGTATCAAATGCATATGTCATGTGTGACACAGATCCATTACAATCATATATATCTAATACCTCACTAACATGAATGGAAGAATGGAGTGTGACAAACTATGATGATACCTTTATGAACTAAATTATATCATCTTCGTTTTTTAGGCCTCGATTTCTCCAACTTTATACTAGACCACATATGTTAAACTGCATTAGAGAAATCTTGCTTTCTCTCACTGAATGCTAAGCAGCAATAAAGAAAATTTGTTTCCTCTCACTAAATGCTAAACTACATTTAAGAAAATATTTATGTTCTCCAACTGAATGCTAAACTGCATTAGAGAACTCCTGTTTTCTCTCACCGAATGCTAAACAGCATTAGAGAAAACTTGTTTCCTCTCACCAAATGTTAAATTGCATTAGAGAAAACCTTTATGGGATTAAAACTTATATCCCCTTATGTTATGTCAAACTTTATGGATATCCGTATAAAACTATATGCATCTAAATGGCATAGGCACAAGGTCAATCTGTATATATGCCTAATAACCTTTAAATGCTTAAGATCGACACAAATCTTAAGAATTTCATACGTATTATGACAATGTATGATAACATGTATTATTAAGAATAAACGATGATCATCGCTATTGATAATACATTAAAATGTACAAATGTATATGGAGCAAACATAACGATCCATTAAATAACAGTGTCTAAGTACTTCAAAATACTCATACTGTATACTTGTGTCACAAACATAAGTAAGCGAAGTCCTTTGATTAAAGGATCGACTAACATTTCCCCATTCTTTAAATGCTCCAAATCTTAATGTCATCTTTTCGTATCAACACCTTTGTGGCCAAATAATTGACCTTTAAATGCTAAGACCCTCTGATATTCTTTGTAGTTATTAAACAACATGGCAAGAAGATTACAACAGTACAACTAAATGGGTCTAGCCACTGAATTTACCACAAACAACTTAGAAATCAAGTTACTTAGTCAACCTATCTGTGAAGCAACCTCATATCATGCACTCTACAAGCGTCAACAAGGAAGTCACTCGCCCGTGTCTACTTGACACTCTTCTACGAAGTTATACCATTTGCAAACTTAAAACTATAACTTTAAGTGGACTTTTGATCATCCGGACACATAGCGAAATTGGAGTATGTATACCCTATGAGGTTTAAATCGTTAACTTTCCTACATGTCAACGTATAAATCCTTGGTACCCTTTAAGTATCTCAACACTTGCTTCACTGCATTACAATGGTCTACACCTGGGCTAGCCAGATATTAACCAAACAGTCAAATGGTGAATGCAATGTCCTACCTAGTATATAGCTGAGCATATATGAGGCTATCAACCATACTAGTATACGAAACATTACTCATAACCTCTCTCTTTAATTTTTCTTTGGGATACTGTGCCAAAGATTATCTCTCACTATAAGAGATAGGTGCTACCATAGGTTTACAGTTAACCGTATTAAATCTCTGTAACACATACTCAATGTATGCACTCTGTGAGAAGTTTGATGAGTGTTGAGATCTGTTCCGGTGAACCTCATAGTAAAAGCATACATTGAGTATGAGTGTTGAGATCTGTCCCGATGAACCTCATAGTAAAAGCATCTTTTAATTTTATTTTCTATGAAGCCAAAAGAGGTCAAAACCTCATCAACTATAAGGTATCACTTTCGATTGATCTGCATAATGTGTAAACCATGTCAGTTCTATCTGGATCTTGAAATCCTTCAAGTTGTACTATATAGAGCACTTCATAAAGGTCTTTATTCAGGAAAGCGATTTTGACAATTATCTGATGTAACTCTATATCATCATGAGCTACAATTGTCTTAATCACTCAAAATGTATCCTATGAGAATACGAGAGAAAAGGTAACATAAAGTTATTCTTTCTCTCTGAGTGAACCATTAGGCAACTGAGCGAGCTCATAAATCGTTGAACTTTATCTTGAAATCTTTTAGGTCTAATCTCTATTTATAGTTGACGAGTTTGCGGTTTCGCTAGAAATTAATTGGCTCTCAAACCTTACTATGCTTCATGAATTATATCTCGTCATTCATTGCATCCCATTACACATCCGTGTTGGGTCCAAAAATAACTTCTGTAAAACTAACTAGATTCGAAACATGTCTAATACCATAGTCTTGTACACCTGAGACTATGTAATCAGATGGGATAGCAGGTCGTCTCACTTTAGCGGATTTACCTTAACTGCATTAGATCTTGTACCTGCAAGAACCACTGTGTGCACAGGTATAGATTCATTTTTCTATACAGGCACGATATAGAGACCTAGATCCACCGGATCTAACTGTATGAGTAGTGGGTAGATGAAAACTATAGTATGCGCTCTGCTACCATCCGAAGGGTCAAAGAGCCCACCATCATTATAGAAATTGTATTCCAAAAACTTAGCTATTTGTAATTCATTATTCTGGTTCCTCCTTCCCTACAGTAAAAGTTGTAGCCTTAAAATAGTAGAGATATCTTACTAAAAAGCAATAAGCGGAACGAACATTTAATCTTTCTTTATAAGGATTGTACTACCTCAGTAGGGCAGCCCCACGCACGAATGTGTGCAACGCTAAGTTTCCAAAATTCTAGATAATCAGGTAAAATAGCCTTGTTCTCCATCAACTTCCTTAAGCCCTTTAGGGTGTAATTATGTCTTTCGACAACATACCATTTTGCTCAGAACTACTCGGCATAGTGAATTAAATCACTATTACAACTGATTCCAAATATCTGGCAAACAGACCTTTTAAAGTCCTGAAATCAATATTTGCCATGATATTCTCCTCCACAGTCAAATTTGACTATCTTGATGAATTTTTCCAATTTGTTCTCAACTTTCAGTTTTTAAGCAAGAATACATAACTGTAATGAGAATGATCATTGACAAATGTCAGAATATATTTAGAATTGTACAATGCAACTGTATAAGGTCTACCGACATCTTTATGTATCAGACTCAACAAGTCAAAAGCATGAGTTGACCTCAATATCCTTATTAGTCAACTTACCCCTGTAACAGTCAGCACATGTTCCCAGATTATTATAATCTAGAATTGAGAAATGTTTTCCTTGATTAATCTCTTAACCATAGCTCTAGAAATGTGGCTTAAATTTTTATACTAAACATGTATGACTTTTCATTCATTAGGGCTCTTCATTTTATAACTTGTTTGGCAAGATATGAAGAACCATAAATCTAATTCAAGGTTAGACGCATTCTATACAAACCATATGACAATAAAGTTGTACCATTATATTTTGCATTAAACAATAACTGTACAACAGAAGCATTAAATAAAAAACATTAACCTTCTTTGTCCAAAATTGATCAAAAGATCACATATAAAATGTGTCGTGTAAAACCCAAATGAACCTTACAGCAAGATTCAGTACGTACATCCCCTATAGATATTACTTCCACTTCTTCATTACTGTGAACCATCAGTTCCTCCTTCTCTTTATTTCGCTTTATCCTGGATATGAACTCTTGTATTGTGGAAGCACCTTGATCAGATGCTCCACTATTGCCACCAAGTACTTAATGTGACTATCGCAAATTAGATTAATAAATTGATAAGCCAAGGAGTTACCTGATGGTCTCAGTCTTTCCTTTTAAACCTTATATGACTAGTTTCTTTATGTTATGCGGACCTTCACCAGTGCTGGATTGACTAGCATCAGTATGTGAAGAAGATTGCTTTCTCTTTAGTTGCTTCGAGGGTTGTAGGAGTAGCAAACTTGAGTTTTTCCTCCTCAACAACGTAATGGGCTATCAAAGTGTTGAAGTCTCATTCCTCATCCAACGAGTAATATGTTATCACCAGATTACTAAACTCTTGAGGGAGTGTGTTCAGAGTCTGGTGAACAATGAAGACATAAGGAAGAGGAATGTTCAGCATCTTCAGTCTACTGTGAAGATGAATCATTCTTAATATGTACTCCATTACTCCCCCATCTTGTTGGACCCCACACCCCACCTTTCGGTGTTTGCAGGTGATACTGCGGCGTGTGTTTGCGGGTGATACCGCGGCATCCAACCTTAATCAGTATTGTCCTCTTTGGTTCTTGGGTGAGTCCACGACTCGAACCCAAGACCTCAAGGTTTTGTTGTTCTTTAAGAACACGCCTCTCACTAATGTATTATTTTATTTACTCCTTGATTCAGCATCAACCTCTCTGTACTTTCTACATGTGGGTCTAAAGGAAACAATCTCTCTATTATATAGTGGTAAGGTTGCGTACTATCAGACCTTCCCAAATCTTGCTTTATTGCGGGACTTCAAACTGGGAGTGATGATGATGATATATTTTCCATCCGAACTTTGACCAATTGATTTAGATCACTTTATTGTCTTTACTTGAATCAAATTACGTAATTTAACTGATAAATTATTGAAAAATTCAAAAATAAAATTAATAATTGTCCAAATTTTATAAGAATGGATAAAATTTTTCTAACATACTGTTGATTATTAGATTTATGTTGGCGTATGCTGTCGATCTGCCATAACATACAGAAATTTCTGGCAGATGAAACGTGCTGGGACCTTAGGATTCTACTTCTAGCTAAACCTGTGGATCATGTTGCTCGTTGGGTTCTTTATCTATCTCTCATCGATCTGTCATAACATACAGAAATTTCTGACAGATGAAACGTGTTGGGACCTTAGGATTCTACTTCTAGCTAAACCTGTGGATCATGTTGCTCATTGGGTTCTTTATCTATCCCCCAACTCACTAAATGAAAGCGATTCGTTCTTCTTCGGAGGCTGTCATTAATGTTTGCGAAGTTAACTGTATGTATCTGGTTAGTCGAATGTTGTCTCCATCAATCTGTCTGGATCTGTTGAAGATCAAGTCCTTTCCTTTAATTTTTACTCGTGAATCAAATTCCCACAAACATGGGCAAATGAGCATGGTACTAGTTTATTTGTTCAGAATCTCGGTGGAAAACAGTGATTGGATGAGATAGTAAAACACACAAATAAACGTTTCCGTACTTGGACCCGGTTCTTCAGAAACTATTAATCCAGGGGTCCATTGTTCATTTTGGGCATGAAATGAAGGCTATTTGAAGATTTTGTGGGCTTCCTATTGCAAGTTTTTCTCTCAACCCAATACAATTGGATTTATTGTTTATAATATTGAAATCAATGTTACGAATATCGTATCAATTTTAGTACCGGATTGAATTTTGGTATAATATTATACCGGTATTAGATATCATTTTGTGCAATTGTTTATATTTATAAAATAGTACTTGAATTTTTTTAAAATTTGCAAAATGGTTCATTAGTATAAACCCTGTCTAATTTTATGTAAATCCTGTCTCTAAAAATTATAATAATAAAATTTTAAAATATCAACAATTTTTATTTTTATTAACAATAATTTTCAAATATTTCACATATAAATAATACCACAATTAATATAAAAATTATCATACAAATATAAAATTAAGAATAATACAAAATATTTAAAATATTACAATTTAATCATATAATAAATAATATTACGTCAAATAAAAAGAATAATAAATATCCTTAACTCTCTAATTATTACAACAACAAGAGTTCGTAATAAGGAAACAACCAAATAGAAGTGAAAACTGAAACGCAAATATTTACAATTACATTGCATACATGAAATTTAATATATACGTCAAATATAAGTAAAATTAAAAGAAGAGAAGAAACAAAAACCTTAAACTTCATTCAACCGTCTCAGGAAGATCTCCCTATAATTGCACTGACCTCAATTATCATTTGGTACAAAATTATTATCATTAAGAGGAGTCTCATCATTATCATCATTCAAATTCAATACACCAACTGACATTGAGAGAAAATGCCATTTAGTAACATTAATTAAACGTTACTAAAATATTCATTTAACATAACTCAGAAATTCGATTTAAACTAATTAAACTTTATTTAAATTAATAACTTAAAATAATTAAAATAAATTATTATCTTGAACCCGATTTAATTTGGTCAGTTCAAATTTAAGAAATAAGTTAAATCATTATATAAGCAACATTTAATTAGTTTATGTGTTATGATTATGTCATATGTATTTAATTGTTAATTTTTAATCGTATTAATTTTTAAAAATTAAAAGGAAATTTCAAATATTATTAAAATTAAAAATATTCTAATGTTAATGTCTTTTAACTTAATTCAACTATAAAATTTTTAAGCCATGAAATGATTAAAACTGTAGTTCAGAACCTATCACTAGATTAGGTTGTACGTATACTTTAATAGTTTAATCACTCTCTTTATTATCTTCTCTCTTTCTCTTCTTCTTCTCCTCTTCAAGAATTATCACCATTGAAACAGAATGGACTAACCTTTTTATTAACCTCAACTACCATACGTATACAATCACCTTTCCTGTTTACAATCTTTTTCTCCATATAAACACCATACCTGAGTAGCTCAGAACTCATCAGTTCAGTGTAACATGGCAAGCTCTCAATCTCTATAAGTTGGTTTCCACAGTAGTGGAGAGTGTGAGAGAGAGGGACACAAAGAATGAAAGAGAAAGGAAGCAGATGAAGTGCTTGTTCTTTGGTGTTGAATGATCAAATGGCTTCTTAGTCGGCGCGAAAATAAAAGGCCATTAACAATCAGGGTTTTATTACTCACGCAGTTGGGCTCCCCAATCACGAGGGCTCATGAGACACGAGACTATGAGTTTCAATTAATTCATTTCAAAAATATTTTAAAAATAAAACAAGCTAAAATAAAATTTAAAATTTTAAAATATGATTTAAGAAATTTATTCTTACTTACCAAAAAATTTAAAATTTAATTAAAAAAATTTTCAAATAAAAATTAATTATTTTAGTTTATAAGAATTTATCAATTTTAAAAAATAACCAATTAATTAATAATTTGAGTCATTTTTAATAAAAAATCATTAATATAAATTGAACTAGAAATTTAAAAACTGAGACGAAAATTTAGATGTTCTAAAATTTTTACAGTCGGATTGATTGAGTTTTAAAAATATTGAGTTTCACTAAAAATGCTAATACTATGATCCTTGCGATTTTAAACAAAATTTTAGTTTTGAATTAATTTAAAATCTAACCCAATTTAGGCTATACTATAATGATTAATTGGCACGTCCTTCACTTAACAAAATCATATTATAACGATTAATTGACTCGTCCCTTCTGACTTAACCAAATCATATTATAATTAATTGGCATGTTCCTTTCGATTTAACCAAATTACCGATAGTTTGCACGCTTAATTTAGTTAATCCGTGAAGGAAATTTGAAAATTGGCCTGCAATTAATATTCTCGTGACATCCTTTTATTACTTTGGCTATAGAATTCTTTGGTTTCGTTTCGTGTATTCAAAGAGGTTGCAGTTTGTGTTCGCATTCAATTGTTGATGAAAATTTCAACTTTCCGTAAATGTTTGCTTCTTAAATGAATGATAGGTCCATTCTTATCCACTGTAGGCTGTAGCACAAGGAATTCGTGAACTTGACGGATTGACCAAAGTATTAGGCCTTCTTGATGACGCTTTGTTCAACTTTATGGGCCTATGCTGTTGAGAGTTGAGACTGTATAACAACTACGGATTCGGACAAACTGATAATTTTGGACTAGTCATCTGTTCCGGACCAAAAACACGCGACAGAAGCTGTTCTATATTTGTTATGTCCGGAAAGTCCCTGGAAGAGAGAGAGCCGAAGCTTTCTAATCATTAACAATACTAACTAAAACACATCACACTTTAAGGCTTAAAGCTAAATGAATGTATTGTCCATATAAGAGAAAAAACAAGAGACAAACCATGTTTAGATGTTTAGTTGCACGCCAACATTCAATCAAAGGATGTTTAATTAGTCCTATCTCGATTAATCCAAAAAAAGCCTGATTACGGGTATGTACTTTAGTTTTGGACTTATGCGATTATGTGGAATTAGTCAAACCAGATTAAAAATTCCCAATTCAGGTGGTTAGAAGCTCCTATAATAATGAAAAGTCGCTAAACCTTTCTCCGGACCCTGAGGACTGAGACTAGATGGGGACATGAAGCAAACCTGAGGAATTGGAATTGGTCGGTAAATGGGCCCATAGCTTCAACTAAATGGATAGTAAAACGTTTGACCGAAATTTTTTAAATGAAAATAAAGGTATCGGCACTTTCTTTATAACCGGAAGTGTTACCATGACGACAGCACCCAACTTCAACGTTAAGCTTGATGGTCCGACTCTATTTATAAGATTAAAGGTTCATATTTAAATCCAAGGTACCGGTGAGTTGGTAAGGAGTTCTCTTAATTTAAGTGAGCTCACGAGTTTGAATCACCATTATGTATGCAGTTGTTTAAAATAGAATTAGAGCTTTGCCTCCCGCAAGGGACTTATCTGGCTCGAGTAAGGATTAGTCTGGGAGTAGATAGCTTAAAGATGTCTTCTCATAATTGGGACCCTTCTAAGACACCTAGTAGGAAACAAAAAAAATGTTCATATTTAAATTATTAGAGCCGACTAAGACCATGAGACATACAAAATTAATAAAAATACATATAATTCATATTATTTAACCTATTGTCCCCAATGTTATGAATACCATACCGGGCTCGGTACCGGATTGAGTTCTGGAACGGAACTGTACCGGTCCCGGTCAGTACCGGGTACCGTTTCGAGAAATTTTTTAAATTTATGAAATAGTCCCTAAAATTTTTAAAAATTGCAAAATAGTCC
>JAOSBL010000002.1:4780549-4790670 GCA_027568915.1 Erythroxylum roraimae
ATTAAAGTAATTTTGATTTGGAGCGTTCGCAAAAATCTACTCTTTATATTTTCTATTTAGAAGTTATATTTTTATGTACTATATAATCCGATGGATATTTAAAAACCCGAACAACTCAATGGATTTGGATATGGGTAGTAAATCGTAAAAACCGATGGATATGGATATGGATATGGTTGAGTCATAAAAAATGGATATGGATATGGGTAGAATAAAATCCGAACCGAACCCTACCCATTGTCATCCCTTCTCACTCCATTAATTCGACCACCGCTTAGAGGAAAAAAGTATTTGTAAGTACCATAATACATTTTCTGAGGGCGGACAAAAATATAAAAATATATTCAATACTATTAAGTATATTTTTTACTACCTCTCTTTATTTATATGATTGATCAATAAAATTTATATTACATTTAAGACGTGAACTGAAAAGCTGCAAGCTGTGGGGGGTGACATTTCAGGAATTACACTTTCAGGTCACAAGAAAATTCTACAAAACTTTGCTCATTCTGGGAAATTTGACAGTGACTTTGCGCCATCACCATACCACTGTCTCTTTTTGTTGCACAGGCTCATGTGTTCTAGAGCCATATAAGCTTAAAAAGGGTACGTATCTCCAAAAGATAGTCAAAAGTCTTCTTTGCTATACTTCTGAAAGATTGCTGTTATTTCTGTCAAATTCATCAGAGCCTGAAGAGAAGGGTTGGGGACCCTTTTCCTGGAATCAAATAGCTCTAAAGAAAACTTCATAAATATACAGACAAGCATCATCTTCCACCAATTACAATGCAACTCACTAATTACCAAAAGAGAAGACAAACATGGAAATACTATATTTTAACTTATTAATAAACTGAAATTAGCTTTTCTTTTCTTTTCTCCTAATTTGCCAACAATTGAACATTTCTTCAGGGGATCGATTTGCTGCTGCTTTCAGTTCAGATCCATTTTTCAACTTCTGTCAAACAGTAAAACAAAAGTAGATCAAAGAAAACAAAGATCCCGAGAAGATTTACACGGTCCAGACAAGCCAGGAATGGGTCAGTTAGATGAGTGTGTTTATCTTTCTTGGATATTGACTTCTCCATCCAATATCTTGTTCCTGTCACAATCTCTATAGCCACTATTACGTAATGAATATTTTTCTTATTGATTTCCACCTTACACAGGGAGGGATCGGAAATATGATATTTATATTTTGTTCTTAATTATTATTTTATTAAAACAACATTATATGTTATGCTTTTTTTCATAGACTTAAATATGTAAATACTAAAAACTGTATGAGTATTTATTAAAAAATAAACTCTCTAAACCGAAAGCCGAAATTTTTATATTTATAAAATTATTTATTACGATGATTATAAAAGTGATTATTTAAATTCAAATTTTTAGAGTATTTTGTTACTAATTATGACATATCTTATTAAAGCATAATTAGCTTGGTAATAATTAGATATATCATAAATTATATAAAAATAGTTGAGTGATTAATATATAATTTGTCATGTTGAATTCGTTAGGGAGAATATTCAATTTTTTCTTGATTATAATTAATTGAAGAAATCTTTAATAAAGTCGAATGACACTTTTAAAATAATTTTGGACGTTATCAAAAGACTTGAGTTACTAATAATAAAAAGCTTATTGAATTCAAATAAAGTATACCTAATTTTATACTCTAAAAGAATTAAATTATATAAAACCATTTTGAGATTTCAAATATTTGAGTTCTACGAAATGCTATTAGACGTCAATATTAATTTACATATATAAATTGTTTAATTAGAAGATTAAAAATAAATTAAAATAATATAATTTAACTGATCCTAAATATAATTTAATGTTAAAATATATATTTATAAGTCAAATAAATCACAAAGGCAAAATAGTTGAAGAGTAAAAAATACCATTTAATCGAGTTGTAAAATTTGGAAAACTTTAGAATTAGATATAAGATATTTGATAAACAAAGATTACTCGGTATTTAACTATTATGAGTTATAATGTTAGTTAAGTTTAATTGAAATTATGATTATACTTTAATTAGTCAAATTCCTACCATAAGTAAGGTAAGATTTATTACCTAGAGGGTGAAAGCAAAAAGATAGGTTTTCTCTTTTTTAAATAAAGAAACTGAATTAGAGTGTAACATCTACGAGAGAGATGCCCAACCGAGTGGAATCAAGATATTTTTTGTTAAATTCTTGGTCCTTTCTTCCTTTTTTGAGTTTTCTGTTCTACGTTCTTAATCCAATGAATGTACTACAAAGGATACTACAAACGACACTGCCTGTGACTGAGCGGTGGCAGCTGAGCTCACAGTCTGAACTCTGAAGCATTCATGGCGAGAATAAAATATCACGCACAAATTATAGATTTATGGCAACCGCAAGGTTACGGTGTCGTTAGATCACATATAAAATCAATTAAGTTTGAAATTTTATCACTTACTTATTATTCAGCGTAAGGTAGAATAAATTTGTGCAAGTTTCAAGCCTAAAGAGCTTTCACTTAAGAGGGCGAGTTAATAAATATAAAACCAATTAAGTTGAGAGAATCTACAACTATTGCGGAAATGGTTAGACAATGAGTGCTAACTCATTAATCCTATTAATAATAAGTTTTTGACATTTTAGTAACTTAATTGCAAGTTAGTTCTAATTCAATTAAATGAATTTATAATATGACATTAGTAAGTGGAACTTGTTTTCTAATAAACATCTACAAGTTTATTTAAATATTTTATACTTTAGTCTAAAAGATCAATTACGTCCTTCATAAGAAAGAAGCAAAACATATGCTTATTTTTTATGCCCTATTAATGTTACGTCTTCATAGAACAATGATTGGTAACAATCTATAGATAATACATAAATGTTATATGAATCATAGTTACGATCTTATCGGAAATTTATTTGCCATGTATATTTATTCTGTGAATTTTATTATGTATATCTTAATATGTATAAAATAAAGAATTCTTTTAAATAAGTATATCATCAAACTAAAACTAAAACTAAAACTAACTGATTCACTGCAATGTATTAACTACCAAGATCTTTGCTATTTGATTTTTGTTTTTTGTTTTCCAACAACAAAACAATTAAAAGCCATTAGACCTCTTTTATCAACTTAGGGATAACTTATGGATAATAAATCAATTTCTTTGATGATTTTGATTTGGAATTGCCAAGGGGCAGGGGGGTGTACAATCCATGCCATTCTCTGAAATTACATTAGGACTTACAACCCTAGGATTCTTGTTTTGCTAGAAACTAGGATTAGTGGCCACAGGGTCGAGAAAGTAGTCCGTGCTCTGGGATTTGATTTTTCTTTTCGTGTTGAGGCCGCCGGGTTCTCGGGTGGGATATGGCTACTCTGGAAAGCCGAGATGCATGTCCAAATTTTGGTTGCCCATCGCCAATTTCTCCATACCACGATCCAGCATGCTTCTCAGACTTTCGACTTCACTGCGGTCTATGCTAGCCCGCAACCCACTACTCAGCATTGCCTTTGGCCGCTGTTGACTTGGGTAAGCAGTACCATCACCCATCCCTGGCTTATTGGTGGGGACTTCAACGCCAAGCTCGAAATCGCTGATAAGAGAGGGGGGGCTCACACCTCGCGAGTGGTCAATAAACGTTTTCAGAATTGGGTGCATGAGTGCCATCTCCATGACCTGGGGTTTGTTGGCTCCAGATTTACTTGGCGTCGGAGTAGGGTCTACGCATGCTTGGATAGGGTCTTTGGTTCGTCGGCTTGGCTCCAAGCCTATCCTCACGCCGAAACTCATCATCTCCCCTTCCTCGGCTCGGACCACCGCCCTTTGTTGGTTCATTTGCATCGGCCCACGCCTAAAGCGCAGACCCCCCGTTGTTTCGGTTCCAAAATGCTTGGCTCACTCACCCTGCGTTTGCTGATGTTGTCGCTCGGCATTGGGCGCCGACCGCGGGGGCTCTGCACCAGTCTCTGACCCAGTTCTCCTCGCATCTCCACCAATGGAACCTTTCTGTCTTTGGTAATATTTTCCAGCGGAAGAAACGCCTTCTCGCTCGGCTTCGAGGGATCCAAAGGGCCATGACGCCGGCCACTTTGGACGCCCTTTCAGATCTTGAGGAACACCTGAGTAAGGAGTTGGTCCATATCCTCTGTGAAGAGGAAGTTTATTGGCTTCAGCAAGCGAAGTGCGACTGGCTCTCGCATGGTGATCGCAACACGAAATATTACCATACGCTCACGTTGACTAAACGCAAGAAGCTCCGCATCGAGAGCCTTCAAGACCCTACTGGGACCCGCATCGCTGACCCCGACACCCTGCGTTGGCATGTTTGGGATTATTTTGTCGATTTGTACACCTTGGAGGCCGGGCCTCGTTAGTGTTTCCCTGTTTCTGGAGCTTTCCCTCCTCTCTCTCCGGCCAGTTTGCAAGCCTTGGCCCACCCGATTCTCGTTAATGAAGTCCAGGCTGCTGTTTTTGCCATGAACCCCAACAAAGCCCCTGGAGTGGATGGTTTTAATGCCCTCTTCTTTCAACGGCAATGGGAGCAGGTTGGGCCGTCAGTGACGGCTTATGTCCAGGCCGTTTTTCGGATGGAGCACTGGGAGCCTGCTATAAATCAAACTACCCTTGTTCTCATCCCTAAAGTTCTCTGTAATGTCATCTATAAAATCCTATCCAAGGTCATTGTTAATCGCCTCAAACCCCATTTGGATCGGCTTGTTCGAGCGCCCCAGACTAGCTTCATCCCGAGTCGCCAACCTACGGACAATATTATCATTGCCCAGGAAGTCATTCATACGATGCGCACTAAGAAGGGCAAGCGGGCTCTAATGGCCATTAAAGTCGACCTAGAAAAAGCTTATGATCGGCTTCGTTGGGATTTTCTCCAGGATACGTTAAGGGACATAGGGCTCCCACCCAACCTCATCTCTCTTATTCTGGCGTGCGTGACAACGGTTACCTTCCAGGCTGCGTGGCAAGGCTCTCTGACGGCCCCGTTTCGTCCCTCTCGTGGGCTCCGTCAGGGAGATCCGCTTTCGCCCTACCTTTTTGTCCTTTGCATGGAGCGTTTGGGCCAGCTTATTTCGCATCACGTTGCCCTAGGCTCGTGGCGTCCGATTAAGCTTAGTCTGACCGGTCCCCCTTTATCGCATCTCTTTTTCGCCGATGACCTTATCCTTTTCGCCGAAGTCACGCCCTCGCAAGCTCAGGTCATTGCTCGGACTCTGGATGATTTCTGTCAGGCCTCGGGAGAGAAAGTGAACATCGACAAAACCCGGATCTATTTTTCTAAGAATGTGTCCCCTGATCTCGCTCGGCACATTAGTCACGACCTGCATATTTCCCGAACGCGCAATTTTGGGAAATATTTGGGCGTTCCTTTGCTCCACGAGCGCTCTTTGCGACACACGTATCAGCACCTCCTAGATAGCACTCAACAGCGCCTCGCGGGGTGGAGAGCCAGGGTCCTATCCCTGGCCGGCCGAGTTACCCTCACTCAGTTTGTGCTTGCTGCCTTACCCATTTATACCATGCAAACTGTCCGTCTTCCTCGTCAGCTGTGTGATGACTTAGAACGGCTAATGCGCGATTTTATCTGGGGCTCTACGGGGGAGACCCGAAAAATTCACCTGACCAGTTGGGATACTGTTTGTCAATCCAAAAAGGCAGGAGGTTTGGGCATTAAGCACATCCGCTCATCTAATGATGCTCTCCTGGCAAAACTGGGATGGGCTGTGCTCACCAACCCTCAGGCCCTATGGGTCCAGATTCTGCGGGCTAAGTACCGAGTCGACATGCAACAAATCCCTCTTACCTTGGCAAGGGTGGGGGCTTCGAGCCTGTGGCGTGGTATGTCTGCGACTTGGCATGTTGTTCGAAGCGGCCTGCACTGGCAGCTTGGCAACGGCAGGCGCGTCCGGTTCTGGACGGACACTTGGCTTAGAGCTTGGGGACCTCTTCTCTCTGTTGCGACAGCCCCCGTCACTGACAGTGCCCTCTCTGTCTCTGTAGCTGATGTCCGTAACCCGGATGGCACCTGGCAGTGGCATCTGTTCCAGCAGTACCTCCCTTCGACCGTTTGTCTAGACATCGTTGCGCTTTCTCCTGCTACCGGTTGTAACGAGGAAGATACCCCTCAATGGGGCCCTACGGCTCATGGGCGTTTTACTGTCGCTTCGGCTTACGACCTTCTCGAAGGGATTCATTCTGAGGATCACAACCACCTCTGAGCTTTAATTTGGAAATGGGTTGGTCCTCAGCGGATTCGAGCTTTCCTTTGGTTGCTGGCCAAAGGCAAATTGCTGACCAATCAACAACGCCTGCGTCGTCACCTTGCTCCGGATGGCGCTTGCCCCCACTGTGGTCAAGACGAGACTATCTTACATGCCCTCCGGGATTGTCAACGAGCCCGTGACATCTGGACGCGCTTTCCCTAGGCCCAACGGGACCCGATGTTTTTTCTTCAGGACGACATAGCCTGGCTGTCTTCCAACCTTACTCAAAACCTTCTAGTCTGTTCCTTCTCTTGGTCTTCCATCTTCGGTGTCACCTGCTGGTTCCTCTGATACTGGCGGAACCAGAGTATCTTCGTCCCAGATGCTATTTGGCCGGCGGCGGGCGATCGTGTCATTCTCGAATACCTTGGTTGGATGGCCAGGGCCAGAGTAGCGGAAAGTCGTGTTTTTCCCACTCGGGGTTTACCTTTGGGGAGCCTCGTTGGGTGGAGTAAGCCGCCTGTGGGTTGGGTTAAACTGAATACCGATGGGGTTGTGAAACAGGGCGGTAGCCTCAGTACTGCGGGGGGGCTCCTCCGTGATTGCCATGGGCAGTGGTGTGGTGGCTTTACCCAGAAACTTCCTCCAGGACCACCTCTCTCCTCTGAACTTTGGGGTGTCCACTCGGGTCTTCAACTTGCCTGGCACTTAGGCTTCCGTCAAGTCATTGTTGAAGTAGACTCCCTCGAGGTTATTAACTTACTTTCCCCCTCTGATCTTGTTTTGACTGATACTTCCCTTTTGGTGCTAGGTATTTGCCGGCTCGTCCAGCGTGATGGGGAGATCCAGCTCCAGCACGTTCCTAGGGAGGGGAATCAATGCGCGGACCACCTCGCCTCGCTAGCTATCCTCTCCGATCCCGGTGTGCACTTTCTCCAAGAGCCCCCGCCGACTGTTTTGCAGTACCTCCTTCAAGACTAGCATGGCGCGTTATATCGCCGCTCTATGTACTAATTTAATTTAGTTTGTTTTCTTTCCTTGTTATTCAAAAAAAAAAAAGGTAAGGCAAAACTTGAGAGGGATTTTTTTTCTTGGTTTGAGTTAGTTAATTTAAAGATTAATTAAATTGAAAATAAGATTTTTAATTTAAATTATTCAATTTATTAATTAATTATAATTCAATTCAATTCAATTTTAAGTAATTTAAAATTAAAATTTTATAATCTTTATATTAACTTGGTGATTATGATGATTGGTCATGCAATTGATTGTCTTTCCTGACCATAACACTTGCTTGATCCAAGAGGGCTGTATTATCTACGTGCACTTTTAGCTATAATTTAGATTTTGAAACCGAGAGATATGCATATATTATGGTCTTGAGTGCTTCGGCTTGTTGCTTTTTCGATTATAGACTAAACAAGCTTTTTAATCGATTGTTAGTTAGAAACTGTGAAGATTGCCATAAAAGAGGAGGTTAGAGGGTAGCTATTATTGTTAGATTAGCAAGACATGGATGATTAGACTTCAAATTTGGACAAGACACAGGAAGAGGTCATATGAAGCCCCATTTTTAAGAAAAAAGCCTCCAAGCTTTCCTTGTCGCTATGATATGAATTATGATTCCTTGCTTGGACCAGCAAAAACAGAAACTTTAAATTGGCTGCTAAACCTAAACACATGGATTTTCTCAAAATTATTCTCAATACTGCCAAATCACTTTGGATTCCAGTAAGGACAAAGCCATTAACATCTCATTATTCATTAAAAAGTTAACAGAAACCATCTTTCTTTAATCCTCTCCATGGCTAGAACAAGAGCAGCAAATTACGACCTTTACTTACGTGACGAAAACTACAATCCAAGTCTGAAATAGTAATCTTCTCTTAGGCTATGTTTGATTAGACGAAATATTTTTAATTGATCGTAACGTAAATTGATGTAATATTAAAAAATTATTGTGTTGTGAGGGATGAAAGAGTTTATAATGTAATGTAGTGAAATGTTGTTTGAATGAAGGGTTCATAATAAAATATAGTATAAAATTATTTATTATTTTACATTCCATCGTAAATCTCCTAAATTAATTTTTTTTATTTTTACTATTTAGGATGAAATGAGATATAATACGAAACCTTCTTCTTCCACCTCGTTTCATTACATTTTATTATAAACCCTTATCTCAAACGATGAAACAATGTTTCATTTTATTAATAAATTCCAAACTAAACATAGCCTTAATAATTATTCCCAAAAATTAATAATTGAATTCAAACATGTATCTGTCTACTTGATGCTACGTAATATTCCTTGGAAACTTCTTGGAGCCAACTTCTTTATTTGACTTTCTTCAACTTGAAGAAGCTTTATTCTCATATCATATGTCATACTAATTTCTCAACATTTTTTTTTCCAACTAAAAGAAGGTAAAAGGAGCTTCTTGATCCATGGTTACAAGAGCTCATAAAACCCATGATTCATTTGAATGCCTGTATTAGATGAAGCAATTAGTTTTTTTTAAACTTCTAAATAGTAAATAACGTCTTTATTAGTTAGGATTAAAGCGACGTATTGCTGAAACTCTCAAAACTCTGTGTCAGCAAAATTTGTAATGTATTGTTGCTGTTCTAAATATTAAAAACGAGTGAAAGATATAAATAATCTTTTATGATTTTATTTATTTTAAGTAATCTAAAAATAGTTTATAGTATTAAAAATAAAATAATGTACATCAAATGCAAATTAAATTAGTCTAATAAAATTGTAAATATAATCAAATTAGATAAAAATTTAACTCAAATGTTATTTTTAAAGAATTTAAAATCATAAGAACAAGTGAAACCACAATCCTTTCTTTTACCATAGGAAAATTATAGACAGAGAGTAATGGGATTAGATCCAAAAGTCTATGAAAGACAAATTATGCACACCTCAGCAAACACCTAAATAAAAGAGGAGTAGTTCAAGTTCATCCACTCTCTTCTTTTTCTTTATTTTGATTGTCTTTTACCCAATTTAATTTAATTTCAGCTTTTCATTTCTTCGTTGTCCTTTCGCTACACAACAAGAAGAGAGAGAGAGGGTGGTGGGAGAAGGAAGCGTGGCTCATATTATATAACACTACATCGCAGGGATTGCATCACGCGATCTTGTAGCGCGTGGACTCGACACCGGTCTGAGTGTGCCATATGGGATCCTGTCAGCATTCGTTGAACGTTAGTCCATCCTGAAGCTTCGGTAACTAACAACTATTATTCTGTACCAAAAAAACTAACAACTATTCTCTCCCTTTTGATTGGACCGTGCTTTTTACTTTCATCGGTAAAAGCGTAGATACGAAAACCCTCTTTTGCACAGTGGTCCTCTCTAATTTCCTTATTTACATGTGAACCGTGTGTTGACTCGTTATTTCCATTCTCAACCCATTGACGATAATATCTCCTTAAACTATCCAATTTGGACAATGAGCCGCCTATCACTCCCTACCTACAACGGTTAAAGTGATAAAGAATATCTTGTTTTTACAACCACCAAAATATTAATATGACTCTCGTTAATACTTGAGAGCCGAAAATGTTTAGTAATATATAACTTTATTTTTAATTAATAGAGACTATTTTAAAATGTTTTAATACCGTTAACTTATTTCATTACGGGATGAACATAGTCTATTGTTTCAATCATGTTATTATTAGTTTCTAATTAGAAATGTGCTAATTCAAGTCATTAAATGTGTCACTATAAAAAGGTTCGTAGTGTTATAAAACCGAAACAAAATTTCAGAGTATTTGGGAGAGAAGAATTATTCTTATAAAATCATATATCTTCCTTACATCAAACCTTCTATTTATAGTACATTTCAAACACCTAACACACATGTGACCATCTACTCCATATGT
>JAOSBL010000002.1:4790770-4818001 GCA_027568915.1 Erythroxylum roraimae
TAAAACCAAACCATCCTAATACACATGTGACCATCTACAATTAGGGGCACACCATATTATTTCTATCTTTTATAACACGTAGCTAATTTTCAATTTTAAAATGTATTTATTCAGGAAATATTCTTGACTAATCTTGTGATTTGGTTCAATGACTTTCATTTTCTTAAATTGGTCCATAGCAATTCTCTACATTGGGTATTTGAAAATGACCCTCATGTAATGTAAGCTTGGCCCTAGTTAAGGATTAGTTACTATCACCATAAAAGCCTACAAAATGTGAGATAGTAAGGGGGCTAAGTGGACAAAGCCACAATCATAAATTATTTGCAATAAGCAAAAAGAAAATACAAAAGAAGAAGAAATCAAATTATGAGTATAAAAGAAAAAGGATAAATGAAAAAAGCAAAAAACAAAAGAGAGAAACCCCCCAGAGCCAAATAATGGAGGAGAGGGTATTGGACATTGCAGGTGAGAGTGAGAGGCCAAGAGGGATGGAGAATCCCAATGCTTAGCCTATCAGACATCACAGCCAACTCTTCACACTCTCTTGTCACCAATTATACCAAAAAACTAAACCAATCCCCATTTCTCATCACACCATCTCGTCTCCTTTTTTCTCTCACCCAAAGAGAAGGCTCTCTCTATCTCTTTCTCTTTCTCGCACACATATACATACATATTAGCATCACACACTGTCTCTCTCTCTCTTTAAAAGCCCTTTTCATGATCTAAAAATCTAATCTTTCTTCAAACTTCCAATCAAGAAGTAGTCTTTATATGTTTTTATGATCCTCAACAAAAAGCCCAGATCAGAGAGCGACCCTCAGGACCAAGATTTCACCAGGGAGGATCGCGCTGAAATGTCCGAGGACGACGACCGATCTCCGCTGTCCGACTCCATCAGCCCTACTGACGGCAAGACCCAAACTTGCACTTACGGGTCGGGGTCTTCTGGACCACCCGAGCACCAAGCGCAGTTTGCCGACCAGGTCCTGGAAAACGTCCTTGAGAACGTTCTCTGTTTCTTGACCTCCCGGCGTGACCGTAACGCGGCGTCATTGGTGTGCAAGTTGTGGTGCCGTGTGGAGGCGCTCACCCGATCCGACCTCTTCATTGGGAACTGCTACGCAGTGTCTCCACGGCGCGCCACGTCACGGTTCACCCGAGTCCGGTCCGTTACGGTGAAAGGGAAGCCCCGGTTCGCTGATTTCAATCTCATGCCAGACAATTGGGGGGCCCACTTCGCTCCTTGGGTCTCCACAATGGCCAGAGCTTACCCTTGGCTCGAGAAGGTTCACCTCAAACGCATGTCTGTCACATACGATGATCTTGTTCTTCTTGCCAACTCCTTTTTGGGGTTTAAAGAGCTTGTACTTATTTGCTGTGATGGGTTTGGTACTGGTGGCCTCGCTGTTGTCGCTAGCAGATGCAGGTATGGTGTTTGCTGTCTTTGCTTTTCTACAGTTTCAGTTTTTGTTGGCAGTTGGCTGATTAGATCTGATTTTACTGTATAAAGTTCTGCGGTCGTGGTTTGGAAGTTTGTGCTTGTTTGTTTGATATAATTTCTTTTTCCATGTATTTACCTGAAAGGGATTACAATATACTTGGGAGTATCTGTTTCCCAGTCTTTATTTAGATGATGAGTTTTGGATCTTTACCCATTGTGAAATTGAACTCGGTGAAATTTTTATACTTTGCTGGAGTTGGGATTAGTAAGTTGTATATAAAATGGATTTTGATGCGAATATATGTGTGAAAAAATCTTTACTGAGTGGCGCCTGTATTGAGTGAATTTTTTTAAAATGACTATGGTTTACAACGACAATAGCTTGTTGATAGATGAACTTACAGCGTTTTCTGGATTGATTTTCCCTTTTCTACAGGCAATTGAAAGTGCTTGATCTGATTGAATCTGAGGTGTCAGATGATGAAATTGATTGGATATCATGTTTCCCAGAGGGTGAAACGAGCCTTGAATCTCTGACTTTTGATTGTGTGGAATGCCCCATCAACTATGATGCATTGGAGAGGGTGGTCTCGAGGTCCCCTTCTTTGAAGAAACTTAGGTTGAACCGATATGTATCTATTGGGCAACTATATAGTTTGATGGTTCGAGCTCCTCAGCTCACACATCTTGGGACAGGCTCATTTAGCCTGTCAGAGGATGCAGCTCAGAGTGAACAAGAAACTGATTATGTTTCTGCATTTTCCGCTTGCAAATCCTTAGTTTGCTTATCTGGGTTTAGGGATATAGTAGCAGATTATTTACCAGCAATATACCCAGTTTGTGCCAATCTAACTTCTCTGAACTTTAGTTATGCTAATATCACTGCAGAACAGCTGAAACCAATTATAAGTAATTGTCACAAGCTTCAGACTTTCTGGGTATGCTTTCTTCCTCTTGAAGCATAGGTACACTTAAAATTCTAGTTTTAAGCTGATTTGAGTTTTGATATTGCAGGTACTGGATTCAATATGTGATGAAGGACTTCAGGCGGTGGCCGCAACATGCAAAGATCTTCGAGAGCTTCGAGTCTTCCCTTTTGATGCTCGGGAGGATTCTGAGGGCCCTGTTTCAGACGTGGGTCTCCAAGCAATTTCAGAGGGCTGTAGAAAGCTTCAAAATATTCTGTACTTCTGTCAGCGGATGACAAATGAAGCTGTTATAGCCATGTCAGAGAACTGCCCTGATCTTGTGGTGTTCCGCCTCTGTATAATGGGTCGTCGTAGGCCTGATCATATAACTGGAGAGCCTATGGATCGAGGTTTTGGAGCCATTGTCAAGAATTGTAAGAAACTCACTCGACTTGCGATATCTGGCTTATTGACTGATAAAGCTTTTGATTATATTGGACGATTCGGGAAAATGGTTAGAACCCTGTCAGTTGCTTTTGCTGGAGACAGTGACATGGGGTTGAAACATGTGCTTGAGGGTTGCTCTAGGTTGCAGAAGCTTGAGATTAGAGATAGTCCTTTTGGGGATGCTGCTCTTCTTTCAGGTTTGCACCACTTTTACAACATGAGATTTCTTTGGATGTCTTCTTGTAAGTTATCCCGTCACGGCTGCCAAGAGATTGCAAGAGCATTGCCCCATCTTGCAGTGGAAGTGATTAAGCATGAAGATCACGAGGACAAGGATGATTATGTTGAGACATTATACATGTATAGGTCTCTTGAAAGGCCAAGAGATGATTTACCAGAATTTGTGTCCATCTTGTAGGCATTGTTGCTAATCGAACTTGTTTCATGCTGTTCTTATGATGGCTGCTGTTGGGCAAGTGACATGTTTCTGCTAGAAAGTTGGTTCTGGTGGGTCTTTTTTTGTATTACCCACAAGGTCCAGTGTAACCTAGTCAGAGAAGGCTGAGTTTATAACTTCGTCCTGTGCCGTTACTGATGACATTCGAAGCAGTAGCTCTATAAAAGGCCACCTCTATTCTTTGCTTTGGTTCTTGAAAAATAACTTGGTCAAGGAGGGAGGTGATACCTAGGATGGGCTCTGTAAGGTATTGGACTGGTAGATCTTGTTGTATCAATATGTTTCTAAATTATGTGTTTCTTTCGTTTTCATATTCATTTGGTCATAAACAAGAAGGCTGCCTAAAGAAAGAGATGGTGTGAAGTAAGCTGCATCAAGACGAAGAGATGGGAACAGGGCTGAGGAGTTGGAAGTAGAAAGGGTGAAAACTAATGAAGGGTCAATTCTTTTAGCAATGTTAGCCACCAAAAATGGAGGGAGAATAAGAATTAAACCCCAAAAGCAATAGGAAGCATCTCCCACTCATTCTGTTGAGGATGTTAGGCCGTCTTATTTGATTTAAAGTTAGCTAGTCTGAAAAAGCTGTAGCTGGTGAGAACTAAATGCCCAAAAACTGATGCTGATACATGTCTCTACCATCTCTTTCTGTCAATGTTTTTATTGTCTTTTTCCTTTATCGAATGTGTTGTCGTAGTACCTGACTGTTGAATTTATTATTGTTATTTTAGCCAATGTGAGATGGTAATAAATGCAAAATATGCATATGCTTGTTCCATATAGCTTTACCGGGGACCGACTTCTGCCTTCCCTTCCCTTCCCTTACCTCTGAATGTGGAATGATCAAACTGACGCGAGCTCCAGTAATTTTGGGTGGAAAGTATTGTAGTACAACTTACAAGTACGCTTGCAACCCCATATTCTCCGCAACAACTTGGGGATTCCCTTGCAATCAAAAGGGTCATGGAGAGTACAGGATGGACTTACTCCCTGGATTCGATTGTGATCCTAGAACTGTTTACTTTCAAGTAAAAAAGAAACAGTTTCCCACTGCTGGCTCCCTTCAGTAGCAGCCGCAATTTCATTTATGGTGTGCTCTGAGTAGTTGGATGTGGGACCAATCATTCTGATGATTTGTCACACCCCTGCGTTTGCGTTACAAAGCAGCCATGTCCACTTGACTCTGTTGTTTGTGCGTGGTTCGCTAAATCAACCTTGTTTGTTTCTCGGTATTCTGTCTAGGAAGATGGTAAAATCAGGCATAACAGAACAAAAGTGGGATCTGACGCTGCAATTGAATAGTTCATTAATAACAAAGCCATTTCTTCTTCTTCTTAAGCCGATAACTATCTCCCTTGTATGTGGTTAGTGTCGTCTTGGAGGGTCCTAGTGACTTGCCAATGTTTATGGATAAGAAATGGTATTTGAGTGAATCCGCGCTTCTTATGGGTCAACTCATCTAAAACCATAATAATAATAAGATGTCTTCTTATTCATCACTTTTGTGTCTCAGCTTATCCAAACTGCTTTGTGGGAATAGTCCTACTCTGAATGAGAATGAGCAGTGCCCAAAGAATGGTAGCCTCTACTTTTCTTTTTGGATCTGTATCTTCTCTCATTAGTTCTTTTGTCATGTTATTTCCTTTCCACTTTGTCCCCAGAACTGAGAAAAAAAAAAAAACTATATCGTAGCCATTGGATTGGATTTGCCAGTTTCTGATGGACCTGTCTTACCTAATTTGTATCCATCATTTCAAAGTCTGATAGGATAAGATGGAGAAAGACTCTTTATGAGTTTAATTGAATGACCATGATTAAACAAGTCTGAAGCACATGCCTTGCACTGTTTGCTAAGCTGCAGGTTACATGCATCATTATAATATGTGATATAACAAAAAGGAGTTTATTGATTGGTGGATGCCCATCTCGAACTCAAACATGTGTCCCACCACCAGATCAATCAATGTGTGGGCCACGTGTACGGTATGGAAGATGGGATACACTAATCACGTTGAAACATTAAACAAATGCAATAACAAGCTTGTACTACTTGATCACAATTATACTAATCAAGAAATTGCAGGAGCTAACGTCCAAAGTAAACAAAACGATTAAATATTACGGTCCGGTGGCAGCTGCAGGTGATTATTTAAATAAAAAAATAAAAAGAAAAAGAGACTTAGTGGGTGCGTACGAAGAACATACACATATATATGAATTTTGCTTTTGGTTCTTCACAACTTTTGTCTGTTAAAACACATTCGCGGCTGAATTCAGCACGAGGTCAACCACTGATGTGTGTCCTCTCGTGTTGCTCCACTTTCCTAGCGTTTCCCTTTTTTTTTAAACTTTCTGTTATATATAGGATAAACAGATTTTGAAGCTTCAAGGTTTTGATTAATCAATTTCTTATCATAATTGATTATTGTTTTTTAATGTCTTGATCGGATCGTTAAACGACATTAGCTTTCTTAACGAGTTTCGCATTATCATCATCAACAACAACAATTTTTAACGGACATGTTTTTCTTTTTCAAATTGATCAAATGAAATTGGTAAGATAGAAGAATTGGACACTTGTGTCAAACATGGCATCCCAACTGCTAATAGGTTAGTTAAAGAAAAATGACAGTTAACTAACCCTTCTGAAAATGATGCGCATGCACAACATATACGAACAAAAGCCCTTTCCACGTAAACCTAATTCTATTGACATGACTCCATTTGTTTAGGGTTTTTCTTAAAATTCTGGGAAGAAAGGAGGATTGTAACATGGACTTTTGTTTCCCCCCTAAGTTTTAGTATCAAACGCAAAAACACGTAGCTAGCTCGGTAGTTGAAAACTTGAAGTTGTCTATTTCCCGTTTCCTACGCCGGTACGCATGCCCATGAAAATGTCAAACAATAAGACCAAACAACGTTTCATAAAATATTCATTGCAGTATTGATATTCTTCTGAAGATAATTTAAAACTCTGAAAAGTATGTACTAATTTTTATTTACAGCTTGGCATCAACATTGAAGAGATTACCATACCAGCTGTTATTGCATTGTACTTCCATGATTACTATATATGTACTACGCTTGGCACGAACAATTAACTTTGTGTTTCGAGTATAGGTTCATGCATAAACTACCATTAACTATATTTTTAGTGGCAAGTCAAAATCGCAACACTGTTGCAGCATAGGTGTCTCTTGTCCTTCTTTATTAAATCGATCATATGATGCTTGGTCCCCACTTAATAATCAACAAGTGAAAGTCAAATTATCATATTATTATGTGGATAGGAGTGCGAAGCTCTTTGGATGTAATCATATTATCAATATGCCCATGTAGAGAGACATTGAGAGAGACAAGTGTACTGTCTCCATAACTGTTACTCTATCGGTCATAAGACTTTTTCCTTCTTTGTGGGGGTCCTTATGATCTTTCTTTCTCCAATATTTGTTCATCTGAATGATAGGGGACAACACCAAGATAGATATCAATATCTATATGGAACCCCACTTTGAATCTTGTCATTTGACTTGCCCCTCATCCAATTCAATCCAAATTCTTGTAGAAGATTTGAGTTTTGTCTAAGCTAAATAATAACATTTTTATTTTTATTTTATATTCATAGATCAAAATAACGTACTATTTTAATCAATTAAGTCAAGAATTGGACATTAGCTCAACTATTGCTAAAATCAGATAATCATTTGTTTAGTTAGCTCTTACCATTTATTAACTCTTTAACATTTTCATTTTTAATCAATACGGTATACTCTAATATTTTCAACTCGGGAAAACTAATAAAACAAAAATTACACCAAATTTATCTTTAGGATCTCAAAAGTCAAACCCAAATTTATAACCTTTTTCATTTTATACTTTTAGTGGGGGTTGGTGAGGAGGGGAAGTGCAATTATACACGCATAAAGCAAAGCGCATGGTTACTAAACAACTTTACATTAGAGATGAGAGAGCATCGACTTTACATTTGGGTCAACATCCTCTATTAGAGGTTCATGGGCTCTAAGACTCAGAGCCCATCAATTGAACTAAGAATCTTCTAATCATTTCTCCCAAGAAAGGAACAGTTTCTTTTGAAGTAGGATTGGGATCTTTAACATTCCACCAATCTCAGTCTCTTTGAAAAGAAAGTGGATATGGTCAGTCAGTCGTCTCGCGTCAAAGTGGTCGTCCTGAAAAAGTAATGCGTACTAGTCTTGATTTTTCCTTCGTGGTGGAACCCAGTTTAGTCAGACCAGTATTCTGAATGCTAATAAGCCCAATCCAACAGCAATAATTCGTAACAACGCTATTTTATTGTTTTAGCCAATTCAGAAACATTTTCTATTGACTCAGACTAAGCTTGAATCTACGGATGTTATCAATCAGACTTGAACTTATGTTTATTCTAATTATTTTTAATTAAAAATTAAAAGAAATATTTTACTCAAAATTATTATTTTCTTTAAAATTTACAGGCTTCAAGACACAAAGTTAATGGCCGAACCTATTTGTATGGGTTTACCATCACTACTCTTCCTATATACATTCAAATGTTCTGGAGTCTCATGATCGCAAAGGATGAGCCTATCTATGTTGAAGAATGTTGTCCTCAACAAGAAGGGGCTCGTTACAACAGGTAAATCCAAGGAAGAAACTCAACTTTAACAATCAGATAATTTAGTTCTTGTCATTCCTAACCAGTCTTCATAACAAACACAAACTCAAGATTCTAGAGTGGAACCATGTTATTCACTCAAATTTTCAGCCAGCAAATTTTGATATCAGCAATCATCTTACAGCAAGCTTCTTCACTGAGTTGCAAATGTTACTCTTCTGTGTAGAATATGATCTCCAGATGCGCGCACCAATTCCAATCATCCCTTTCTTATTTAAATAAATAAATAAGCAGTGAAACTGTTAAGGACGGCCTTTTGTTTCTACCTAGAATCTTTTTTCTTTTTTGGTGGCAGGGGCGGCTGCCGGTTGTCTGGAAGTGGCAAGGATAGTGGAAGCACTAAATCTTGCTCCTTGTACAAGACAGGTTACTGCAGAGAAAACATTTATCAAAGTGCCACGGGGGATGAACTTCACAATGATGAAGCTGAAAATACTAGTCAGGGTGCCAACCGCACAATTCTCCATACATGCTTCCCATCGATTTCCTGGGGGACATATTGCAATCTGCAAGAGAAGGGTAACCATCAATACAACTTTGCCAGTCTACATGTCCGTGAAGATAGCATGGACTCCAAAAGCAGACCAAGAGAGAGTTCTTATTTCTGGCCTACGCATTGTCTAGGTAACATGTACGCTCCGTAAGGTAGGAGGCATATCCATAGACAAACAATAGTTGAAAATACAACTGGTTTTAACCAGTAATTGTCTGATGTATAGATGTCCCAAAGTTCTGAGAGCTCCATATCCCGGACAATAGTTGAACCCAATTTGAAAATTCAACTGAATGATCGTACCAATTTATTTTGAAAATAGCTCAACTATGTCTTAAATATTCTTTGCACAGGAAGCATAAGAATTTAAGCAAATGCAGAACCTGTCATGCAAGCGAGACTGCTGTCCTTGCCAAAATTCAAAGAGTTCTGGTTTAAGCCTGTAGCCACCCCAATTTTTGGGCCTTGGAATCAAGCTTCTGCTCTCATAAAAAAGAACACAAATGATGTTACACATAAATGATTATGCCTTTGAAGGTCGACCATCAAACCCAAAAGTGAAGTACATAACCTACCCATCAGAGTACTTCTCTTCTAATTCCTTAAATTGCTGGTCTAGGACATGCCGTCCAGAAACTACAGTGCTCTGAAAAAAACAAATTCTTTTTAGCTTGTAAATATAAATTGTCTGGTGCAGCAGATATATAATAAAAAGAGTGAAACCTGCTTGCTAACTATTGCTCCAAGCTGACTTCCCCGAGGACGGCTATGGAAGTAATGCTCAGATTCTTCATCAGAAACTTTTTGCACAGATCCTTCCAGTCTTACCTAAATATTATGAGTGCAAAATGTTGGATACGAGATCAACATTAGATAATTACCCAAAATTTTATGTAAGCGATCAAGCACTGGGCAAATAGTAAAGCATAAAGGCCCTGGTACTAGTACTAAATAGGTTGACATTGTAGGCCACTATTACAGCACAAAGAAAGCCACGTGTTATGTACAGTGAGCCTCTTTCTACTGATTTCCGGGATATCAAGTGAATCAGGTACAAAAGTCATCTAGGTTAAATTCATGTCCCTGTGCAAGATAAATAAATGTCCAGATCACGCAAAAGTCCTACGTGGTATCAAGTGTCAAAGCATTGAAGCTATTAAAATATTGCTCAACATTTTTTACTTAGCCACACTTGACAAATATGGCAATTTAAAATGTCTGAATCTGTCTACCAAAATTTGAATTTCAGCTTAGAGTTATCTGATTCCAGTTGGATGGAAAAGATTCAACTGCAAAATATACCGATCAATTCCTAGTTACCAGTATTCCACAGAGGTATCATATCATTTATCAGTATGGAGAACAGATGGGAAAATAAAGAAATGCTGAAGTTAACTTGAGAACAAGAGCAAAGTAATACCTGCCGATTAAGGGCATCCCAATAGAAAAGAAGGGCAGCATGAGGATTTTCAGATAGTTCACGTGCCTTTCGACTCTCATAATTGGTGAACCTGTAAAGCATAAAGTTACAACAAGATTAACAGCCACTAGTAGTTAAATATTTTCCCTCTGATTACCATCATGAAGTGGGAAGAAAGCACTAACCACACAAATCCATTCTCGTCAACTCCTTTTAATAATACCACTCTTGAAGATCTGTAACAGAAAATTGAGTTGATAAATAATCGAATCTCAAGTCAAATAGTTCAGCACAACTCAACACATAAATAAATTAAATGATCTATCTGCTCAAACTAGAATGTAAAGTGATAGCTTATACATTTTCACTTAAAGTACCTCAAGGTAATAGAGATGCCAATATAAGTCCACACTCTCTCATACTACACTACTGTAAAGAGGATGTAGTTAATCACTCAATGATTCATAAAACAAAGAGAAACTTACGGTTTCCCATCCTTTCCAACAGTCGTTAAAGCCATAGCATTTGGTTCTTTCAATCTGGCAGTCATTGCATCATCAAACCACTTACAGAACTGCAACAAGCAAACTGCTTAATCAGATACCGTAAACTGACTTTTTACATTTATTGAAACAAGAACAAAAGAAATGTTGCAGTTTATCACACCTCTGTATTGCCAAGTTTAAGCATCCAATATAAAAATCTCCTTTCTACTTTCTTAGAGTTATATTCATGACTTAGACTCATAAGCTCAAGATTAAAATCAAGCAATCTTATGATTGCACAAATGTTTACTCACTAATTAATGGAAACCATGGTGAAACAAAAGCAAAAAGCAAAAAGCAGAAAACAAAAGGCAAAAAGCAAAAAGTTTCGTTGCCCCCCTCATGGCCTTTTGTGGCATGATCCAAAAAGACATAAATAATATAAAAATACCTGGTCAATAGGATTGGCTGCCACCTCCTCCTCAAGGAATTCAGGAGAAATGTAGTTCTCTCTCAGAGCAGATATATCAACTTGTAGAGGCTTTCCAATTCGAACACACATGGAAGTGCCTGGATATGGTGGAAGATGTAACTTAAATTTGTCCACAATTGATGGTGGGACAAATCTACCACCTAGGAAGTGGTGTGGGCCAGAAAACTTTTTGGCACACAACTTAGGGGCAGTCAAGGAAACCTAGGAATCAGTGAAGTTGCATTAACAAAATGGCAAACACAAAAATTCAGAATTATCTTCCAACTGCATTTGAATCTTTTGCAACACTGAGTCAGGATAATACTAATAAGGTTTCAATGAGGATCATACCAACATATCAGGCTTAATTCCTTCACCACTAACATCTCCTTCTTCAACATGCCATCCAGATGGAATATCTACTGAAACTATAGGACAGGGCCTTTGCAGGGCTTGTTCATGATCATGTACATGAATTAGCCTCTGGATTAGATCATCAAAGGGTGCTCTTGGGGCACCTACAGTGTTTAACATAAGACTAAATGAGTTTAATAGCCTCAAGATACATATCATATGTGGAATAAACTTTATGAAAAACGTCATACTATTAGGTATTGTTAACATGCACCCTGACATATTTTAATAAATGAGATATTAAATTCAAGGTAGCTACATTCTGATGAATTGAGCTTCCAAAGGAGTTCATATGAAAATTTTAAAGTAAACAGAAGAAGAGCATAAATTATTAAAAACACGTGCAGCCACTTGGGAACTCAATTTTTTTGAAAGCAAGCTAATTTTAAGATAATGCAAGCGTGTCTCCTCTGCAGTATGTGCTTCAAGTATTTTACATGCTTGCTATAATACAGAAGAATGCATCAGAAATAGAAGTAGACTCTCCGGACACTTATATAACAATATAATGAGAAGGTCAGTAGTGGATGAAAACCCAACAATTACCACGGAATGAGAACCCAAACATTGCATCCAATAGAATGTCGAAGTCCTTTGACAAGTCCAAGGGCAAATCTTCCACTGACAAGAAAGGGACTGACAGTGATTGCAGCTGCAGAAAACATCAGCTAAATATGTTGGAAAACAGCATCAAATGGTACAAATAGGATATCAATTGCACAAGCAGCAAGGGCTTTACCTGAGTAACAAGACCATCATATAAAGGTTTTGGAGTACGCTTGGGATACAAAACAACTGGCTTATACCCAAAATGATAAAGATGACGAGCTGCTACTAAGCCATCGCCTCCATTGTTGCCAGGACCACAGATGGCAAGAACACGATTGAATTCATTTGGTTTGTATACCTGTCAACACATTCATTCAAACAGCAAACATCACTAATTAAAGCCCTACGATAAATTCGCTTGGCTAAAACAATTGATCGTCATGTATGAATCAACATTCAAAGATGCAAGGCACGTAATCAATAATCATTAAAGGCATAAACTTTTTCCTATAAGATAGTACCTCATAAATCGAAGTGGCAACACTTAAACCCGCCAGTTCCTACAGAACCATTAAAGAAACATAAATCGAGCCAATTCGAAATTTAAGTCAAACCCATAAGAACAAAATGGAAATAAAGAACACTGACCATCAACTGATCGACGCTGAACCCAAGAGGACCCATAAGAATTTCATCAACCTCGGCAGCTTCTCGCTGCGTGAGGTACGATACGGACTCCGAATTGTGCATGCTTTGGAAGGCTCTAGTCGCTAGACCTGATCTACAGCAATTAGTAAGACCAGTAATTGGACTCGTAAAACCCTAAAAATGCAACATTTTGCACCAAATCAGCCTCAGTAGTCACCTTGACAATACATACACACGCACACACATATATATAGAGAGAGAGAGGTTAAGAGTAGTTTACCCAAGTTGTGGTCGTGGGATGAGAGTTGTGGAAGGAGGAAGAGGAGTGGAAGAGAGTAGAAGAAGCGCAGTTATAACGAAGAGGATAACAAGAAGTGACAGTGAAAGGAAACAACTGGGCGATGAATAAGCATGTCATACCTCTGCACTTTCCTACTCTACTTGTCAATCCCCACATTCTTCTTTGTGGATTTTCTTTTTTTGCTTAGAATTAAATTCCAGCTTCTTAATCGGGTTGAGAACTGATTTCAGCTCATAGGCCCTGTTATAGGCTCAGCCCACAGGCCCATAGGCCCACTAGTCAGAGCCCTTCAGGCTGGATTAACGTCAATAGATAACCGATCAGCGTCGGCAACTTGGCATACGAACTCCGCGTGAATCCAATATTTCCTCCAGATTTGCAACGGACCAGATCTTTCTAGCCAACGTCACTCATTCCCATTCTACATAGGTAACATAGCGATAGCATTTAAAAACAAACTACAAACGAGAAAAAGAAGAAGAAATACCCAACGATCTTGTTCTTGTGTATTCTAGTGCGCGTCTCAAAATTTTCCCCGTCTATTTTCGTCAAATCATCTTCCATGGCGAGCGGTTCTTTCTACGGCGGCGCCGCCCCTTACAGATCAAGGTATTGCTTCCCGTCGGTTAATCGCGGTATTTGCGCCTTCGTTGTTTAATTTTTTTTTCTTTTGGTTTTTTTTGTGCGCAGAGAAGGGCTTACTACTCGGCCGGCGGCCAGCTCAGACGAGATTCAATTGAGGATTGATCCGATGCACGCGGATTTGGATGATGAAATCAGTGGCCTCCGTTGTCAAGTTAAGCAATTGCGAAATGTGAGTTTCTTTGATCTCTCTCGGGATCCTCATTTTTTTTAGGCTCTGTTTTTTTATATCGAAGATTTTGGCTATTAATTATTATGTTGTTCTGTATAATGTGGTGTAAGTTTAATTGGTGATAGTCTTGGATTTTTGTATCCTTTTGTTGTAGCGTAAGGGATTAATTCTCATCTAATTTGTGAAAATGCGTTACTGCTTCCTACTTTTTCATTCTCTGCTTCTCTTAAATAAGTCTGATTTTTCTTCTTAAAATCTTTGGGTAAAAGTGTGATGGGGCTTGTGTTCAATCTTTTTTCTTTTCGCTAGTATTTTGAGTTAAGTGCATGGATAGGAAGTTGTTATGCCTGCTTTGGCGATCTTATGCTTGATTATTCGTTGCTAGCTTTGATGCTAGTCTTTCTCAGAGAGCTTATTTTATGCTTGCTTCAGAAGTTCAAATATTTTACATACACCTAAGAGTTTGTTTTTGTGATGAATAATGTCAAATGGTCGAATATGTTTATAAGATGGAATGGACTGCATAAGACTTTCTGCTGGTTTCTGAGAGATGCAGTAGTGATGGTTGTGTTTTGTAACACACGCAAACTTCTCTTTGTGAAATTAGAATACTCCTTTAAGTGGTCATGTCTTGTGTGGTTCCTTTAAGCGTTTCATTTCTAAGTCACACGCAAAGAAACAAGTGAAATGCACTTTTTTCCAGTTCTCATGTCTGAATGTGATTGTTAAACCACCTAAGCTTGGTTCCAGTATTAATATTGTTCAAAATGTGTTTCAGGTGGCTCAGGAGATAAATACAGAAGCAAAGTTTCAAAAGGATTTCTTAGATCAACTGGTACTGCAGAATTCTACCATCTCTTTTGTTTCTTTGTTTAATTTTTCTGCCCCCTCTTAACTGAAATTAACTATCTTCTATTTCTCATTTTTTAATTTTTATTATGAATTTCTGCATTTAATGCGTAATAGTTGGTGAATGAATGTGAATTTTCAATATTCACTTCAGTACCCTTTCAATTATTTACTGCATCAATCTTCATGTGTTACTTAAAGAGTAAAATGCTAAGCAAAAACTGAAAAGAAACACCATTGACCTCACAAAGGAGAACTTTATAGTCTATACACAATAATGGCTCGAAATTATAATTTGATCTTCGCACTATGGATGAAGAATAGACAGGGAATAGATACTGTTCATCTGCTTTCTCTGGATGGGAGAGAAAGAAATGGGTCTGTGGCTTTGAATTAGGTAGGTTGTTGTCTGCAGTGAGGCAAGGCATTTAGATTGAACTCCAATTTATCTTCGTAACTCCCTGAACATCTTCATAATATCTTGGTTCCATAGAAACACGATCTCTCTGAGACTGCCACTGCAAGCCATTTTCTTGTGATATTGTAAATTTCAGTTTTTTACCCGGTTGTGGTGAGGAAAATATAAGTGACATATGGGCAAGACAGTATTCTGGTGCTCAACTTGTCAAAAATCATGTCTCTGAAACTCATGATAATTGAGAAACATAATGCTGCTACCAGTGTTTACTTTTGCTATACTTATCAGAAATGGAAAATAATGTCAGACTTGTGCTTTCTATTCACAGTATGAAGGATTTTATTAGAGATAGATCTTCTTAATGTCTTCATTCTAAATGTTATAATTGGCTGCTGAGAGTTCTGTTTTGATGATGGTAATAGCAAATGACCGTGATTAAAGCTCAAGCGGGAGTGAAGAACAACATAAGGAAGTTGAATCAGAGCATCATAAAGAATGGTGCCAATCATGTCGTCCATGTGGTTCTATTTGCGTTGTTCTGTTTCTTTGTGGTGTATATGTGGTCCAAAGTATCCAGAAGATGAGGCGTGTAGAGGAGCTAAAGATCCACCAAATATAGGCTTTCTTCAGACGGACCAATAGTTACAATGTGGCTTCCATTCACGAGTATTCAGATGACATCCGAGGTCCGTTGCCATCTTTCAAATTGGTTAACCTGTAGCTGAACATGATATTCTATCTGGGAAAGGAAAAGTATTGCAGCATTCTGACCTGTTATATTTTGTTATTACTAATACTGTCTGGTGTATAATTGAAGAAACCAAATTCCAATTAAACCGAAATGGTTACAATTGGGAACTTTTGAGTTTGTAAAACAAAACTGTAGTTGATCCAGAAATACTAGCAGATGCACGAAGCTATGCTTGATTGTTTGGAGACCTTGACATTTCCAGTCTTTCTTATTTTTGTTTTGCCGATAACTTCTCGTGCCCAGTCAGCAAAATGAGTTTCATTATGACCAACTTTACCATCTTTATAGAAACTGAAGCACTCCAAATCGTCTTGAGGGGTTGGGCATTCTTTTTCGCCCAATGGTTCCCACCATGCACCTTGGTGGTTTATACCGGATTGATCAGCCATCCAATGATGTGCAAATTGGCCTATGCCTGCAAGCTCCAACCATCCTTTAGGGAAAAACTCCATTACGCTGCTGTTTTTATCCATAAAGAGCATATTTGTCAATTGAGCTCCATGTGGAGAAGCGACTATGTCAGTGTTAGTCATTACTCTGACCTGCAAGAAAGAGCAAACAAACTTGAGCAAGAAGGGATCCAACTTAAACTGCGATTTGACCTTTGGATTTTTCTGGCGAGAAATTAAGTTATTTAGACATGATCCTGAGCCGTCAAGTTACCAGAATGATTTGTATGCTTTGTACAGGTTTGGTCCATTATCTTTTACAAGGGATCACGAATTCAAAAGATAATAATAATAAAAGGAAGAAATCCAAAAATATTTGAAAGTTGTGTTTTTATTCCCCAGTACTGAAAAGAGAAGAAAAAGGTAGAAGTTGAATAGCAGAGATGCCATAAACCTGATCGCAGAAGTTCAGCTCCTCCGATTGAACCACCTTCAGATGGCAACCATCGACCTTGGCACATTCCCTTGTAAATATGTCAGTGACGGCAGTTGCATTCTTGAACGATCTTGAACCTCTCCTCATGAACAATGTCAGTCTTATGATTGGTTCACCTCTTTCATTGACCTCTGCTTCTCTATCTGCTCCATTGGCAATGCCACAAAATCTTCTAGCTTTACATCTCAATAGATCAGAAACCTGAAGCTTTTTCTGTTTTCCCATCTTTCCTTCATTGTGCCTCATCACAACAGCCTTCTCAAAGCAGTAAGGCCCATCTCCACCTTCAAAGCTCTCTACTTTAACTTGTCCGAAGTTTGCTTCCATAAGGTGCTCTAGCCACGATCCCATCTTAAACCTGATCTCCCCCCAGTGGAATAGTACCCATCTGCTTGGCCTAATGCACTCGTTCTTTATAGACCAACCAACAAAAGGAACCATAGCACAAAGTCCATGCCAGAGGTTTACATAATCATAGTATGTGTCTGAAACGAAGGTCAATCCCTCCATAAGCGTGGCAGAATCTGGAATAGCTTCAGGCCAAGCCAAGGCATAAGAATTCTTAGTGCCATCATCTGTGTCACGACCCTTAATGCAAAGAATCCGTCCCCTTGATGCCTCTGAAGGGAAATAGAGGTATTCAGCTTCGTTTTCCTCGTAGGTGTCATTCAATGAGCTCATGAACCAGGTGTTCCCTTCCATGGCAGTTCTGGCAACCCTCAAATCTTTGAGTGGCAAGAAAGTGATGGATTCCCGGAGCTTCGAAGTCCAAATGATCGTGTCTGCGGAAGAAGATTGCCCAGTGACGTTGATTGCTAATCCTCTCCATGTGTAAAAGAAAGCCCTTGAAGCCGAAGTGGAATAACCGAAGAGATGGAGAGGATAAATTTGTAAATGGATGACAACTGGAAATAGCAGTAGAAAGGTTGATATGACGATGACTTTGGTTGAGTGAAACGAACTCCGTTTTCTGGTACACGCCTCCGACCCGTCATCGGTATCCATAGCTCTCACATCTTATTTGGAAATCCAAAGTAACAGAAATGTACTTATTTTACGAGAGAATCTCGAGATTTCTGCGCTCAGGCATTAAAGACCAAGAAACCATTGTGTTAACTAATTATATAAGTCAACGACAACCGCGAGTATAATAGTGAAGTACTGGCTAGCAACTTTGCAATGCCGGAACTATGTAGCAGTTAGAATTAATGCAATGTTATAATATTAGAGTCAAAGCTTCATAGTATATATAGTTTAAGTCCATGAGATTCATGCCATGTGAAATGAGTTTCAAAGCGAAACTAGAAAAGCCACAGCTGAGATGTCAAGATCCAATATTCACGGTGGCTCAACTTCAGATGTCCAAGAGAGAGCCTAAGCGTTTGTTAACTTGCCATGAGGACGTTTATACTCAGGTGTTTTGGGACCTCAAAGCAATAGATCACTTAATCCACAAGTTTTATAGAGCGATCAAAAGCTCGGAACTTTGTGATCAAAAGAAAGCTTGCAAGGCATTGATTCTCTAAGAGAACAATACCAATAGAGAACGGACTCTGTTGTTGCATCTATTTACAAATTCTGTACATGAATATTATCTTGTGTCAGAACTGACGTTACAATCAATCAAAGCAAAGGAAGAAAAAATAACGGGAACACATGAAGCAACCCTGCTGAGAACGGAAATGACACCATATTTACCAGATATTGTCAATATCAGACTATTATCATCTCTGCACACTGAATTGGACCAGGTCCTTTGTTACTCGAATTCCCAGCTTTGGAGAACAGAGGACACGATGATGTTAGTAATGTCAGTGTGTTAGCAGGATCAACATGCTCTACAAAGATTAGTGCTTGTCAGGTTAGACGAGCGCTGTTGCTCTAATGGGCCTGTGGGGCCACAAAGTCTGCTCCTCTTTGTCTCCGAAATCTTCACATGTGAAATTGCCACTGCAAGGGCATCAACCAAACCACTTTCATCCTGCGCTTCAGATTTGCAGCTTAGACTATCAGCCAAGGATTCTGGCTTTAAATCCTCACCAAGAAATAGACCTGCTATCCTGTTCCCATGTGACTCCATTACAGGTGCAGGAGTATGTCCAAGTTGGTTCTTGGATTTTGATTTCATGGGAAATGCCTTCAATGTGCGCTCTGTGTAGAACAGAATCCATGGATGCCCTAAACAAACGCCGAGCTAATTGTCAATATGGCAGGAAGAAGAGTGGATGAATGCCAAAAATGTTTACGAAGACCAAACATTAGACTCGCTATACAGAATCTTAGGAAAAGCAAAGATAAACAATATAAAGTTGCTAGAAGTAGGTACACGATGTAGTGAAAAAAAAAAATCTATATCACTTTTCAATACAAATAACAGCAATATACGTGGACAGCGTGTGAGAAAAACATTCTTGCTCAAACATACATGTGTAGGAACGAGAACCCTCAATCTGGTATAGCGCAGACTAGTTAAAATTTTTGAGTTACAAGTATCAGGAGCTTACTCAGTACTTCATCTGCAGTTATCCTTGCGGAAACATCCCTCGTCAACATTCTTGAAATCAGATCCCTGGCAGGTTTTGATACTGACTCCCATAATCCTTTGTGGAAATCAAGTTTTACATTCTTAATTGCCTCAAAAACAGACTCTAGGGAATCTCCTTGGAATGGAAGAACACCAACCAAAAGAGCATGTAAGAGGACACCCGCACTCCAAATATCGACCTTCTCAGAGTAGTTTCCTGTCAAAACTTCTGGAGCAACATATGCTGGACTCCCTGCTAAACCAGACAGGGTCTGACCTGTAATGTAAAAGGAATGCAGTTAATACAAGATAAAAGAAACTTTTAAGGACAAATAGGCACTCATAATCAATATTGAAGTATTATTATCTTCCACTACAAGTTTGTTCAGTACTTGCTCAGATCTTTGTGTAATTAATAATACAATACATTTGAAAGTACACCCGGACTGAAGAATTTGATAGATGATTGAAAGAATGTGGGGATAATAAATCCCAGGTGCACAACTTTAAGCTATAAATATGAACGTTCCCAACATAAATAATGACAAAGGAAACAAAGTTAAAACAGATTTAAGAATGTTTAATGCATTTGCAAGAAATCCTAATGAAGTCTTCCTAAATTTCAAAAGTACAACTATGGTTGCCTAAATGGACAAAGAAAAAAGTCCAACTAGTATCATAAACCAGACATTCAACCTGAATCTTCTGCCTCTGCCTATCCTTGTGAGAAAATGTGCTTCAGGACTAACAATTCTGCATTTTTTTTTTGTTTCTTATTATTTTCACGCACCATGTAAAAAGCTTCCATTAGATGACAGCCTTATACATGAAAACACATTTGGGATGCCAAAGAGAAGAAAAAAGAGGCGCCTAGCTTTCTTCCTGTACCTCATCTTATTTTAGCTATTAAATTACCATTTTCATAAAGATATTAATGTCACACTAGCAATTTCTAAAAGAGATTTTATCAATGGAAGTACATAAAACATTAAAGATGTAGAATGAATTTCTTAGAACAAAAGCTCCAGCAAATTTGTAATAAAATTGGTCGCTAAATGGTCATACTTTTTATCTAACAACACCTCTTGCATTCAAGTTAGTTGATAGCAATAGGTCCATAGTCGAGTACAAGAATGTTTTATTTACCATTTGAAATTCTCACCGCCAACCCAAAGTCTGCAAGCTTTATCTTTCCTGAACTTGTTATAAGTATATTCTCTGGCTTTATATCCCTGTGTACGACCCCCATGTCATGGCAGTACTTAATTACTAACATCACATCCTTAAATATATTAGCAGCACGCCGCTCTAAGTGATGTCTCTCCTCAATCATCTTATCAATCAAGCGTCCTCCAGAGCACAACTCCATCACAAGATGAAAACATTCTGCTTCCTCATACACAGCATGCAATGTCACAACTCCAGGATGACCAGATAAGTGTTGCATTATCTCCACCTCCCTATGCACTGTCTCCTCTCCCTTGCGCAGAGTCTTACAAGCAAACTCAACTCCACTTGCTTTAGATCTACACATCCAAACTGATCCAAATTTACCCCGTCCAATTGTGCTTCCTGAAACATATTCATCTTCAATCTTCTTCTTTCTCCCTGTCTGAGTAGCCACATCAATGCATCCTATCTTTCTTTTGAGACCTCTTCCAGGAGAGGCCAATAATGATGAAGCACCACAAGGCGGGGCAGTAGCAATGCCTGCAAGCCTACTTTTGCAAGAACTGACTGGTTCGCTGCTGGCATCTTCTTTACACCTCTTATTTAGCCTAATATAATCTTCAAGGGAAAAATGAGAGACAAAATTAGCTGATTTAGCCTGTTGGCTTGACTTTGATTCTTCCTGAATATTTTCACATGTATCAGTATCACTCCCTTTCCTCTTCTTCCTCATCAAATCAAATCAGGGAAAGAGTACAAGTCATCGAACCAACGATACAATATGTATTAACCTGCCCGCAAATTGATGTGTAATGATTTATGGTCCTGAAAGCGCAAAAATGGAGAAGTTAAATTGACATCAGCATTCTAAGATCACATAAAATCAAGGGCAAAACAAATCACACACATTTCTGAACCTAGTTTCTAGTGAAATAAAAGCATATTCATTACTTTTCACTGTCTAAACCCCTTCGCAAGACATACTTTTAACTCTCCGAAGTCCCAATAACCCTAGGACCAAGACAAAACCCCCCCTTTTTTCCAACGAGTAACACAAACCCAGATCAAAGGACTTGCCATTAATTACCCACAAAGAAATGAAATAATGGAAAAATAAATAGAAAATATCCAACCAGAAATCGTAAAAGAACGAACCTTCGAACCAATATCACCTCTGACAAATTCAGGGAGTCAAAAACCTATCGACTCCAAGTACCTACATTAATGACATATCTGAAAGATAAATAAGGAAAGAGGACAAATCTCGGAAATATTGGAGAGGATCAAAAAGCTGGAAACCCTAAAATTCGCCAATCCGTTGACATCAATCACCCAAAGTTGTTGATGTAAAATGTAAATGATACAAAGAAAGAGAGGAGTATGTCCATTTCGGGTTCTCGAACCGGATCCAACTAAAATTTGCCCACTTCTTCTGCGTTTATCTCACGCGAAACGACTCACAGAAGACAGCGTGTGCCTGAATCTGGACCCTCAAAGTTGCTTGAGACGAAGACAGCCGTTGTGAGGATTACGAGAAGTCAACATTTCTTGACTTTGGAAGTCATCGGGTTTCGAGATAGATAGACAGGTGTAAGGACACCACCCGACGATGAGCTCACGAGATGTGTGGCTCAGATACTTATTAGACATATGTGAAGCGCGTGATTGGAGCGTGGTAAAGGCCACGTGGGGTTGGAAATGACAAGTAAGTTTGCTTAAGTTTCAGTTAGCTTCGGTTTCAGGACAAAATGCTCGCGCGAGATTCGCGTATTTTGTGTAATAGCAGAACCTTGAAGTTAAACTCAAGACTACAAAAATTTATTTATTTTAATTAAATATCTAAAAATTGAAAATACCATAAATCAAATTTAATTAATTTTTATTAATAAAATAATATCTATAAAAAAATTATATTATATTTTTCACATACTTTTAAATATTAAATAAATTAAACACATAACCACCAAACATTCAAAAATCATGTTAATGAAAGTAAAAATTATGTAATATTATATTATATTATTAATTACATTGTTAAAAATAATTTTAAAATTAAATTATTTGTATTTTAAAAATATAGATATTAACTAAAATTTTGAAAATAAATATTAAAAATATTAAAATTTTACACTTTTTTAATCAATTAACTTTAAATTAATGCATAGCCTCCTTTTTATCTAGTCTTTGTTTCCAAATTTTTTGATAGGGTGAAAATATTATTTAAAATCATAATTAGAGTATGGATTGGCTGAGAAATTTCCTAGCAACTTTAGCATGTATTTTTATTGTTGTAATTCTACAAAGGACATATCTTTTATTTCAGAGGTAAATACTGAATTTATAATTATTTTTGAGACTAAGTCTTTCCCTTTACTCTTTCGTTTGAAGTTATATAGCCGAGTCTTTCTTAATTAACTATTTGAACATGATTAACTTTGTCTTAAATTATTTTTCTTGTAACGGAGTTAAGTCTTCTAATCACCATGAGATCCCTTCATAATTATCTATCCTACCGATAAAGACCAAAATAGTTACAAGGTGAAATGAAAGAGAGAGGTAAAAGAGAGGCGAAAGGTTTGAGTCAAGAAGCAAACGCGGCGTGAGGGAGACGCAGTAAGTAAGATATAAAGTGGCGGCCTCGGAGAGAGTTAAACCCTCGTCAGGGGCTGAGGATGGCTCAGTGTATGAAAATCTTAAACCTTTCCAAAACCCCTGTTGAAGACGCCAAGCTCTCGATACCTGATGCCCCTTTTCGTCTGATGTATTCCTTTGAGCCGATTTCGAACCGAAAATCAAACAAGTACCCAAGAATCTACGCGTCATTGGGGTCAAAACAAAATCGACCCCACCCACAAAGCTTGCCTCTTGATGATCTGAACAATAGTAGCCGGAAAGAAGAGGTTCTTGGCGCCATCAAAGGGTCACTATCTAATTGTTTATCCGAGACTAATCTTCACTTGACCGTTCCCGCTCTCCAATCTAAAATCAGAGGCAAGGTATTTCTCAGTTTCATGCTACTGCCTTCAATGCTTGATTCTAAATTTCCAAAATATGTCTAAGATAAGACTCAATTTTTATGCTAAATGGAACATTACTGACCAGCTTGACGTTGTAGGTAAGAGATACTTATCATGCCGGGGATTATCTGGTGTTGGTTACAACTGACCGGCAAAGTGCATTTGATAGAATTCTGGCTTCTATTCCTTTCAAAGGCCAGGTCTTTTTGCTTTACTAGCTATCCATCCTTCAGAAGCTCCATTAAGAATTTGATTAGTTCAGATGTTTCTAAAAGTAGATTCCCAGAAAACTGATGATGATGACATTGCTTTTAGGTTCTAAATGAAACAAGTCTGTGGTGGTTTGACAAAACTAGGCACATAACTGCAAATGCAGTTGTTTCAGCCCCGGATAAAAATGTCACTATTGCAAAGAAATGTTCAGTTTTCCCTGTTGAGTTTGTTGGTGAGTATTTCAGGAATAAGATTTTGGCTTCTTGTTTCTGTAGTTGGTTTTGTTCGGACTTATTTTGATTGGGAAGCTTTTTCAAGTATACATGACGTTCATATCTTTTCTTAATTAATTTGGTAAAGAGAAGCTTATAGTGTGAATTATAACTAATCTCTGAGATTAAGAGTTTTACTGACTATTTAGATAAATAAATTAGACAAAGCAGCAGTAGCGGACATAACATGTGGAAGACAAAATGAAGCTTTTATGAAATTATGTTATCTACGTTACTTTACCTCATTTCTCCAAATTCAAAATTCTTTAGCTTTTATCATGATTGGTTGATAATAGGATAAGTTAGGTTGCAAAGTACGTCAGAAAAGGTTGACGTAGTAAAAATAAGCAACCAAGTCTGTCTTCTTTCTAGTTGAATATGTGCCACGGGAAACATGAAAAACGGTCATGTAGTTCATCTCATCCAGTGCAAGGGCTTCTTACAAATTTAGCATTTCTATATACTTACCATTGTATGTACTGTCATCAATTCTGTTGTTCTTGATTCCCTTCTGTTATGTAGTTAGGGGCTATGTGACTGGAAGTACTGATACATCTTTGTGGACTGTCTACAAGAATGGTGTCCGGAATTACTGTGGGAATGCTCTCCCAGATGGTATGATTCCCAATTCTTGAGTTGTGTGCCTGTATAATGTTATATCATCAAATGGTGTTTACTGATCTAAAACTATTTGTAGGCCTTGCAAAAAACCAAAAGCTACCGGCAAATATACTAACTCCAACAACAAAGGCTGCAGATCATGATGTCCCTGTGACTCCTGATGAGGTTTGAATAGACATTTAATTGAGCTTCAATGTAGGGCTTCTTGCCTGATGGTCTTTCTTTAAAACAATTCTCTTTTTCGGTAATCTGTTTCATTGCTCTGCAGATTGTCAAGCATGGCCTAATGACTTGGGCTGATTTCGATGTTGTCAGTAGGAAAGCATTGAAGTTGTTTGAGTATGGACAGGTGACTCTTATTTCTTGCAGAAAAAGGTTTCCCCTAGAACTTGGGAGTCATCAAGGGATGTTTTCTAGAATCCTGCAACATATTTGTAGCAATTCATAACCGATAACTTATCCAAACTAGGATTCTATTTCAGAGGATGATTGCTACTTGTTTCTTTATTAACCAAGTTGTGACAAAACTTGTCTTTGACCAACTCCCTTCACAATTATCATTGTTTAGTTTCCTTCGAAGTCTGTTTAGAGTGAGCAAATAATGCCATGTTTGTACTGTTTAATGCTTCATGGTTTTCCATGATAGCAAGCATAAATATGTTTACCATTTCTTTGGGGTTGCAGCGTTTGGCTTTGGAGCATGGCTTGATACTAGTAGACACAAAATACGAATTTGGAAAAGATTCTGATGGTTCAATTCTATTGATTGATGAGGTTTAATACTGTTTTCATTGGATTATTCATCTTGCGTATTCCTTTGTCCTATACAATATACATCCATTTGTATACCACGGACCCAAACAAATTGATGACTTGTTGAGTTTTAATTTCCTGTGCTGAATTCTAGGTGCATACACCTGACTCGAGTAGATACTGGATTGCTCACTCCTACAAAGGTCGCTTTCAGAATGGTCTTGAACCTGAAAATGTTGACAAGGCGTGTAAACTGATCTTAACCTTTCTTTTTGTAATTTAGTCCTTGTGCTCTGGCATGCAATCGGTAATTTAGTCCTAAAACTAGGGCATGTTGAAATTTTCAGGAATTCTTGAGGTTGTGGTTCAAAGATCACTGTAATCCATACGAAGATGAGGTAAATTAACTAACAAATTGAGTTTGGATTTAAGATTTGTGCATTTGAGGTAGATTATGACACTTATTTCTTTGATGCAACTTTTAGATCATTCCTGATGCTCCTGAGGACCTTGTTTGTGAGCTAGCTTGGCGGTAAGTCGAGTTTACTTGTACCCTCTTTCATGACATGTTTGCATTCATAAAACAAGCAACTATTGGTTAGTTGTATTGCCTTAGTCATGGTCTTCAACGAAACTCCTGTATTGCATAAACAGGGGTCCCCTTTTAGCACCACTCAAGAACCATCAACACAAAATTCGATCACTGGGTTACTCCAATTGACCTCCATATTCCCAATACTTCCCAGCCATTGCATGCCGAGAATTATATCGGTATTGCCCAATTGTAGAGGCAGAAAATCCTCAATAATTGTTATTCCCTTAACCTCAATCCTTACTCCGTTGCAAATGCCCCTCCCTTTAACTACTATACCATTACCCATAATTACCCCGTAATTGTACGTGGAAATGAGGGGTACCCGTAGTTCTTCAATGATCTCTAGAGATAGGAAATTATGGGTAGCTCCACAATTGACCATCACTGTCACATCTCTCCCAGCCAACGTTCCTCTCATCTTCATGGTGCCTCGTGTGGTCAGGCCAAGCACCGAATTTAGGGATAGTTCAATAGCTTCCGTCATGTGTACTTCCGCACTCTTAGTCTTGTCCTTTGAAATCTGCTCGTTGTCCTTCGGTTCCATACCCACCGCCTCCTCTTCTCTTTCTTCATCGGCGATGAGCAAAATTTGAAGCTCCTTCTGACACACATGGCCTGACTGGTACTTTTCTTCACACGAATAACACAACCCTTGTGCCCTTCTGTCTTGGATCTCGACATCAGTGAGCCGGATCTATCGTCGGCTACCTTCTGCGGAAGTTTTCGCTGGTTCTTGGGTTTGCGGCATGACCCGAGTGCTCCAGAAGGTTCCTCGGTTTGAAGCCTTGGCGTCTCCCTCCTGGTTCATTTTCCGACCCACGAGTGCTTTCCCTTGTCCCCACTGACTGGGTTTAAGAGAAATAGGTCTCGATGTGCTTCCTTTTTGCTTGATGGTCCAGTTCTTTTCTTCAATCATTTGGGTTGTATTCACAAGGGCCTTAAGCCCCATCGGGTTCATCAAACGAAGCTCAGCTCAGCTCTGATCTCTGTCTTCCACCCCTTCACAAAAGTGGATTCTAGCACCTCCACAGGCAACGTCGTTAGTGGTGCTAAGAGTTTCTCAAACTCCCTCCGATAGTTGGCCACAGACCCAGATTATTTTATATCTAAAAACCTTTTGCACAAGTTCCTAGTTTGAGTTTGGCCGAACCTCTGAATCAACTGTTGTTTTAAATCACTCCAGCTGCCGAATGGTGTTCTCACATCAGTCCATCGAAACCAGGCAAGAGCATCCTCTTCGAAGCTGATTTCAGCCGCCATTAACTTTTCAGCTTAGCTCATTCGATTCATTTCGAAGAACATTTCTGCTCAATATAACCAGCCTTTCGGATTTGTTCCATTAAATAAGGGCATCTCAAGACGCCTCCCAGTACGCCATGATTCTGAGTTCCCAAACATCTCCCGCCCAACATTTTCATTTGCTGCTGGGTATGTGCTACCGTGATCACTTACCATTTCTTCCACTCCCATAGGTACTCTCTCATTCTTTTCTTTTTCAACCAAGCTAGACCCTTCTTCCCATTCAGGATTCTTTCCTTTACCCAGAGATTTAATTCCCCCTTGCACCGTTCTCTGTTGTTCACTAATTGTGGCCATTATCTGGGTCACTCCTTGGGAGAGTGTGGTGAGAGTCTTC
>JAOSBL010000002.1:4820182-4835205 GCA_027568915.1 Erythroxylum roraimae
GTTCAGGTTCGTGAAATTGCCGAACCTGACATTCAGGTTCAGGTTCAGGTTATTTATGAACGGGTCAGGTTATCCTACCATGAACATCCCTAGATGGCACTTACAACGTCTCGCGCTGGTGGATCATCCTCTCACAGACCAGCAGGGCAGCATAAGGGAAAAGCTGCACAGAGGATGTGGCTCTAGCAACTCTCATAAACCTTACTGTAGTTTTGATGGGTCTTGGCGAACTTTATAATTCAAAGACCCGTTTGGCCCAATTGCTTATGAACTAAACCCAAAGCAGAACCCAATAACCCATAATCCCCCTGGATCCAATTAACAAGCAGCCCATTATCCGACAAACCATCAGCCTTTTTCCTACAAGTCCACTTATCCTAACCAGGCCCAATATCCATTAAAAATCTAAAATAATCATCCCTAATTCAAACCATGATGTTAAATTTGTTGGAAATCGTGATAACAATGTTGTTCATTATCATTTTCGCTACTCCAAATCACGTAATAGCCAAATTGGGCCTCAACATTTTGCTAATAATCTCACCACAACTTTTTCTACTATAAATATTCAGCCTATTGTAGACACTTTCTAGCTCATTTCTAGCAATGTTATATAATGGTTACCAGATGCTGGTGCCAGTGCCACAACTTACATAACTCCTAATTCTCATATTGTGGACTCGGTTATACCATACGAAGGATCCTACCAATTGGTTGTCAGTAATGAACACACCTTTCCTATCTTTTCTACCGGTTCACTATCCTTTTCCATTTATACTCGTCCACTTCATCTTTGTAATATTTTTATTGTTCCTCACCTTACTCTAATCTATTGTCTATCGCTACATTTGTTACTAATAACTTATATCTTATTGAATTTAACCCCCTTGGTTATATTGTTAAGGGCCTTAACACGCCAAGATACCTCTCTTTACGAACCTCATTCATATAATCAGAACTCGTTGAAGCTTTCCAAACATTTCAGGAATCTAGTTTCTTTTACAACCACTTCTACTCTATTTAATTTATGACATCAACATCTTAATCATTCATGTCACTCTATACTTTCTAGTTTATCTTTTTATTTTCCAATAAAATCCAAATTTATAACTCCTTGTACCTCATGTTTATAAGAAATAAGTGTTCATCTACCATTTTTCATTATCTTCTTACATTTCCACCACACCTTTATAACTTATTTACAGTGACATTTGTGGACCTCCCTATATCTTTCTCTTTCTAATTTTTGTTATTTTATTATTTTTATGGATGACTTTAGTCGTTTTACATGGCTTTTTTCGTTAACTTAAAAATCTTAAGCACTCATCTACAATGGAATTACCTTTTGCATTTCTTGCCCTCACACGCCTTAACAAAATCGTGCTGCTGAAGTTAAAATATGTCACATTATCGAAACTAACCTCACATTTCTACTATCTCTCTTCTTAAGTCCTTCTGACTTAAAGCTTTTTCTAGTGTCATATATCTCATCAATTTACTACCTACTCTTGTTCTTCATTATAAATCTCTACATGAAATTCTTTTTCAGACCAAACATGATCTCACTTTTCTTCGTGACTTTGGTTGTGCCTATTTCCCTTTTTAGCTACTACTTATCCTGAATATAAAGGTTATTGCCGTTCTAATCCTACTACTTCCGGAATTCACATCTCTTAACATATTCAATTTCTTAAAAATATCTTTCCCTTTACCAAATCTCCCACCAATCTTACCTCTCCTTCACCTTCTTCTTTTGTTTCATTACCTACCTTTTTCTCTATCTTCTTTCAATCTCTCGATTTCAGATTCACAAACCCTATCCTAATAACCTCCCTCACTTCCACCTATCTATCCCATATATGTACATGTGATAATACTCGTACTCCCCGTAGATTCCTTCATTACACCACATATACTACTACATTCACACATCATGCCTCTGATTCTACGTCATTTACTCATGCCAATAAATCTCGCCATTGGCAATAATCAATGCTTGATGAGTTCAATGTCCTTCATCGCAATCAAACTTGGACCCTTGTTTTTCCTCATACACACACTAATATTGTCGGTTATAAATGGGTCTTTTGCATAAAATGATATCCTAATGGTACTATTGACCTTTATAAAACACATCTTGTTACCAAAGGATACATCATCAAACCCTTTGGCATTGATTACACTAATAATTTCATCCCAGTCATTAAACCCATCACCATTCTTATTATTCTCTCCTTTGCTGTCTTTCACAATTAGATCATTCGTTAATTGGATGTCAACAATGCTTTTCTTCATGATTATCTTTCAGAACCATTTTACATATCTTAAGCCCCGTGTTTAAAAGATCTACACCATCCTCACTATATGGCCTCAAACAAGCCCTTCGGGCTTTCTTTAACCACTTAAGTTAAAAGGTTTTCGACCCCAATTTCATTTCTTCCCAATTCGATACTTATCTTTTTATTCACAAAACCTCAACTTACATCACCTTTCTTTTGGTTTATGTGGATGATATCTTGGTCACTGGTTCTTAACCTTCCTTCATAACCTCACTCTTTCATAATTTCAAGTCCTCTTTCTCCATCAAAGACTTAAGTTCCATAGATCATTTTCTTGGAATTAAAATTAAGCCTACTTCCCATGGTATTCTCCTTACTCAATCCTAGTGCATTAAAGATCTTCTTTTCTGCAAAGCTCTTGATAAGTCCAAACGTACACCCACACCTATCACTTCCACTCTTGCACTTTCCAAAAATAATGGTACAATACTCCCTGATCCTACTGAATACCAAAGAACTGTTGATACTCTCCAATATCTTTGCTTGACTCTGACCTGATAATCAATTTGTTGTTATTAAAGTATCTTAATTCTTACAATGCCCTATTGATATCCACTAGACTGTGATCAAACAAATTCTAGGACATCCTCGCTTTACCAACTCTTATGGCATTCACTTTAGTAAGACCACCTCTCTTTCCTTATAGTTTTATTGTGATGCTGATTGGGTCGATTGTTTTGATGATCTTCTTTCTACTTTCAGTTACCATAAATTTTTTGGTCCTAATTTTATCTCCTAGAGCACTAAGAAATAATCTACAGTTGCTAGATCAAGTACTAAAGTTAAGTACAAGAGTATTGCCTTTGCCTCTATTGAGCTTTTGATATAAAAGAGTTTAAAGTATATAGAAGAAATAAAAGAGGAAAAGATTGTCAACCACAAACCTTAATTTGGTATGATGGAGATTAGGAATTGAGCTGACATTAAAGACAAAAGTTTAAATTTAGATTGTGTTAGGATTCCTTATTAGATAGGAAGTAGTAGTATGTTAAATATGTTATTTTGATTTACATATGTTATCCTAGATGTTTAGACTTATAAAATTTTTATTAGAATAGGATTTAGATTTGTTAGTAGCCCTTTCTTATTAGAATAAAGGTTCTAAAAACTTCTCTATGAACATATGTATATTCAACTTTTAAATGACAAATAATATGAAATTTTTCTACAAACTTGAGTTTTCAAATAGAAGCTATGATGCTTTTTCTAAGAGTGACTTTTAGATCTTAGGAGTGATTTGTAATTTTTTACTCTCTATTTTTGTGTTCCTCACTAAATTTCGACAAACCTAACCTACATTTCAGCCATCTTAAACTTTGAAATTCTAAGCCTAAAATTTTAACAATAAAACCCTAAAATCCTAACTATATCAAACTGAAATTTCAGTATTCCTAACTAAAATTTAGCCTTATAATTTGATAGTTTAGCAACCTAATATCAATCATTTGTCCTAATTTTATGATTATTAGATATTGGTTAATACTTCTTCTATTTGTACTACATAAATTTGGTATCAGAGCTTTGGTTCACAATGACAACACATAGTGGAAGGCATATAGAAGAATATTCAGTGACTTAGAGGAAGATGAAGTACTTATGAATATTGCAAAAAAATTGGAAATCGATGATCCTCGTTTACAAGGTGCTCCAAAAACTAACTTCCATGTAACATCTCCCATAAGAAAATATGTTCAAAAAATTTTGGAGAGGTTAGACAACCTTGTCATACATTCTCTAAAAGTCAAAATTCCATTTAGAGAAATTATACCAACCAATCTTGATGTTGAACATGGAGAACGTAGTAATACACAAGATGAAGGGATTGGTATTGATCAACAACATAAAGCGTAAGGGAAAATCTTTGCTAAAAAATTATATACTGGTTTTGATTCCTTAAATTTATCAAGCAATACCTTAAGGGAAGTGTTTATTATGGGTGTTGAAATTAATGACACATTTCTTTTAACTGATCAATTAGAATCTTCAAGCCTACATATAGATGGTGCTCAAATACTTGATGAGATAGAGAGTTTGACAATGAGAGATGATCAAAGCATTAAAGATGAAAGGAAAACATAATAAAGTGGACTTTTTGGAAAATACTAAGTTTGAAACAACTAAACAACAAGTTTAAACACTTAAATTGCAAGTTGAAATGCCTAAACTAGAGGTTGAAACACTTGAACAACAGGCTAAAAGCCTTGACCAATCAAAACATAAAGACAACATGATGAAATAATAAGGAAGCAAGCTACAAATATCAGACAACAAGCTAATATAACAAAACATGGGGCTGAAAAGATTAAATAACAACTACTTAGGGTTTTGAAACTTGTTAGTTCAAAACTTGATGATATCCTTAATGTTATTAGTGAAGATTGTGTTGTAGTGGCTGATTAAGGAGAAGTAGACTTAAATGAAGATGCACGATTAGTACAACATAGGAATAAAGAAGAAGTTGTGAGCGCACGCGCAAAGTCAAAATTTAGCAATGATGGCAAGTTAGTGCAATTAACTATAAGAAGTAGCAATATGTATGTTCTTGGTGCCTATGTTATAAAGAAGTCATGTGGTTTGCAAATACATTGGAATGACTTATGATATTGTCTATATTGCTAAACTCTTGTTCAAATAGGTTGTATGCCTCTATAGATTACTTTTAACCATTGTCTTTGATTGTGATGTGAAGTTTATGAGTTATTTTTGGAGAACACTATGAAAAACATTGAATAATATGCTTTAATTTTTAAGTTCTTTCCATCCTTAAACCGATGGCCAAATGGAGGTGGTGATAGAGGCTTAGGGGACTTGTTAAGATATTTGATTGGAGATAATGTGAAAAATTAGGGTCTAATTCTCCCTATAGCATAATTTGCATATAATAGCTATAAATAGGTTTACTAGTAAGAGCCCTTTTGAGATGGTCTCGGGAGTTTAAGCAAGGAAGATTATTGATCTGGTTCTTTTACCACAAACAACATGAGTTAGTGATGACGCTAAAGGTTTTGCACAATACATAAGGGACATCTTAATGAGACATGATGAAAGATAATAACCAACAATTTGTCTTATAACGAACGTACTAATTAACTTCGTTAATTGGTGGAATTCAATGAAGGGGTATGGTGATGGTTAGGATTCGCCTAGAGTGTTTTAAGAAAGTGGAAATATAAGAAATTTCATTCATGAAATATTGGAGCTTATAAGATCATCAAGAAGATAAGTGCTAATATTTGTGTTTTGTAATTACCAAGTGATATAGGAATTAGTCTTATTTTTAATGTTGCAAACTTAAATATTTATCATGGATATGATGATGCGCATTTTCCTATTGCAGCTGTGAGAATTTCAACCATTGCTCATCTTAAAGAGGAGATAGAGGGTGTTCTTGATAAACATATTGTAGGCATAAGAGATAGAGGATATCAACAATTTCTTATCAAGTGAAAAGGAAGATCGATTTAGCATTGAAAATTGATATTCCAACAATCTAATATCAGCCACTTGTCCTAATTTTGTGATTTTTAGCCACTAGTTAATATTTTTTCTATTTGTCTTACATCATATTTGCTAGATACCTTCCCTTTTAACAAACTTGACTTGTCTAACCTTATCTTGGAGCTACCTTTCTTACTTCACATCCAGTCTCTCATGTTCAACCAAACATGTTGAAAATAATATTCACTTTGTTCGATATTTGGTTGCTTGTAAAGCTCTCCACATTTGACATGTCTCCTCCTTGGATCAAATTGCTGATATCATGACTAAAGCCCTATCTTCCTCCGCATTTTATCGAGACAAGCTTACAATCTCATCCGATCGTGCACTTTAAGGGGACTAATAACATATCCTATATATCTAATCCATTCACACCCATGTATATTTTTGAGTTTTTATCAATTATATTGATTGTAAACCTTCTTTCGTGCTTATCATGTACATTTCAATCATGTATATTCAGAATGGTGTAACACGTTTATCAAGAATGATGTAACACACAATTTAATCAATGAAAACATCATACTTCAGTACTTTTCAAAACCTTATCAAATACCTTAATTGTAAGGTTTAAATCTTGACACAATGACCTATCAAGAACAGTTGAGTCATATATAAGTGGCACAAACACAAAAGGGTATTGAATTATAAATATTATTATTTTAACTCTATAAGATACTATTTTTTTTTAATACATTAAGTTGCATTTTTTGTGTCAAGTTTCTGAGTACAGCGAGAGTGATGTTTTAGGTGTAGTAATCGCGTCCATCTTAGTATAAAACATGTTCAAATAAAACTACTGTTAAAATATCAAGTTACATTGAGAGTCGTGGATGTAAGTAAACCTAGTGAAATAATATATAAAAACAATATAGAAATAAAAAAAGACAATAAATAAAGTTGAAACCAAATTATTGTAGATGTTCTATCTTGAATGTTTGTATTGTATGTAGGCACTGCACCGACTTGCCTTCTAGCGGAATTTCAACTTGTTCAGCTCTGCTAGTCAACCTCTACCAGTCCATACCAGGAAGTAATAATAAAATCATAGGTTATAAATGATAAATAATAAAATTAATTTTATATAATAATAACCACTAAACATTACTAAATGTCAACCATATGCATTTGTTTCAACCTAAACCTACCTCAATCTGTTGCATCTTGTTATTTTCTTTTTGTCTCGACGGAATTAGCAGACAAAGCCAAGAGAGAGAGAGTAACATAGAAAGCTACATGACCTATACACAAAAGTATAATATAGTACTTGTCCAACGGTAATTTCACTTGATCTTCAACTTGATTTAAATATGGAAGACATTAATGTTGTTGAGAACCACATTTGAGTATCTCATATTAGAAAAAGAGGAGAAAGAAGATTAACATATAAATCTAGTGAACTGCTCTACTTATTATCAATTAATTTTAGAATGGAACCTCACTTAAGTTTATATGTAGTTTAATTTTCCTTCTTGTATAGACCCATAGGCTCATTGCAAATTTCACACAGATGAAGGCCTCAATTCTTTTGTGAGTTTTTTTTAACTATAATGCATGAAAAGTTCAAAATTTGTAACTTAGCAAAATATTATATATATGATAAACAATTATTCATTAGATTTAATATTAGAAACATATACTTGGACCAGGATGATTTATGCATATTAATATTTTAATTTTTCATTTTCATTTTTTCGTTAACTTATCCTTTGCCCAAATGATTTAAACAACTAAAAGATCCAAACCCACAAATAATTGATAGTGGGCACAGCAATATAAGATCCAAACCCACAAATAATTGATAGTGGGCACAGCAATATATGCCATAGTCAGGTAGGGAGTCGGTGGCCTGTCTGCTAGCTGGACATCATAGTCATCATACTACTTTGACTAAGTTATCTAAAGCCAAAGGAAAGTCAAACAAACAAACAGTGTCAAAGAGATCGAGATCATGAGTTCGGATCTTCTATCTAATATTATGTGTCTTATTCTGTTCCATAAATCTCAATCATTTATTTATATGAGTCCTACATGAGTCCCGCATAAATAAACGTAAGACCCGCATAAATAAATAGCTGAGAGGATCCTGTTCCTCGAGACCATTTCTCGAAGCCTGCGTAGTCTTTGGTTCGGTCAGATAATATTTTTATTGAAATTAAAATTTGATTGATTGTTTTATAGTGTTAAAAGCAATATTTTAAAATCTAAAATAGAAGTTAAATAAGGAAAGACAAGAAGTTTAACGTTTAAAAGGTTTAATTAGTATTAGACCGTCATAAAATCAACTAAAGATTAAATAAAATTAAAAAATTTAAAATATGATTGGAACATATTTACCTATCGAAAAATTTAAAGTTTAATAAAAAGACAATTAAATAAAAATTAATTGATTTATTTTAATTTACAAGAATTTATTAATTTATAAAAATTGGCGATTAATTAATAAAAATTGATCAGTCTTTAATAACAGGACCGAACTAAAAAATTAAAAATCAAGCTGAAAAATTAGATGATTTAAGTTTTAAGGGTTGAATTGGCCGAATTGATTAAATTTTTTAATCATTAATTAAAAACATCTACCATTCAAATAAATATACCATTTTGAAGAATTTTAGATTGTGTTTTGATTATGGTGATCCTGTTCTATTGTGTTTAATCTAAGGTCAAGTAGAGACTTTTTTTTTTTTTTTCCCATATGTAGATTTGAGCTGTATTAATATGTTGAGTTTTAAAACTTAAACTATTTTTATGTATTTTAAGTTTAAGTTAGTTTAAGTTTAAGTTGTACATACACAAAACCAATAAATTAGAAAATGAAAAGATGAAAAAAGAAAACATTAAATTTAAAATATATAAATATAGCAATATTTAATGTATGTGTATGATCTATATTTTGAATTTAAATAATAATTTTAGTTTCAATTATATTAAGAATTCATATATATGAATATTCACAACCATAGAAATTGAGTCAAAAGGATGTAAAAGCTAGATAAAAAACCTAAATAATTAAACTAGAGTGGAAATATTACTATAAAAATTGGAGAAAAAGTGTTCTAATATTTGAAACTTGTACAAAATTATGATTTTCTTACACACATCAATATGAGAAATGTATAAAAGCATATAATTTCATGCATGCATACATAGATACATAAAAACATAATATGTTGGATCAAAATACAAATCGAATGTTTTCAAAATGACATACTAAAAAAACCATACTTTTTTTTTTTGAAAGGGCCGGATTTTTTCAACCTCCACATCATGAACAATCACTTGTTCATGTCATGCAGTACATTGGCTTTGTACGAATGTTTTGCAGCCCAACAGTGTGGTGCAGTGGCATGACCGACCGATCTGCTTGTCAAACATTAGCCAATTATAGATTCATCATGTCATCGTTAGACGTTGGCATTCGGACTAGAGGTAGTTGTAGTAGTCGGTACAGTAGTTTCAGTCATTTGAGTTTCTGGTGGAAGAGCATTAGGTTCTTCGTTTGTCTTCATCTCTCTGTTTGCTCTAGCCTCACCATAAAAGTAAGAAAGAAAGCCCCAAAGAGAGAGTCCAAGAGAGACAGCTTTCTCAGCTTGGAATTTTTCATGGAAGAAAACAACAGCCAGTACCTCCACTATTGGAAGAAAGCAGGAATTCATTATACCGCCAAGCATAGATGAGCCACAGAAGATGACTCCCGACATTCCTAATATTAAAAAATGATACGATACTGATGCCCAAAATAGAACATGACAATACTTAGCTTTTCCAAGTCCAAAATTCCTTGCTTCTCCAACAATATCCTGAGTTCATAAATAATCAACCGCGTAAGTTACTAATAAACTAACAAATTGAATTGAAATAAAATTCTTCTTTTTCTCATCAATTTTAGTGTCTTAAATAATAAATATTACTTAACTTAGAACAGTTCATTATATATATACTGATAAAATTTAGAAATATATTCCTATAAATTTGGTTTATTCTTTATAATATATTTATCTAGGGATCAACTACATGATCATTATTTAATATTTTTTAAATAATTATTACTATTAAATAAAATATTTTTATAGTTTTAAAACAAAATGTTAAATAATAAATTAATTAAGAAGGAAAAGCACTGCAAAAGAGAAGGAAACCTTGTAGTCTTTAGAAGCGATCATCCCGATTGCGGAGAAGATGGTAGCGACAAAAAGAAACGCCATCTGAATCTCAATAACAAGAGTGTATGTAACGTGTTGCTTGGACTTTTTGAATATCAATTCAAGCAAGGGCATCAAAAGTCCGAACAGGATTGCCGCTAATACTGCCATAACAAACCCTAGAGCATATTGTTTTCGAGTTTCACCTTTTGGTTTGTCATTACTGGTATGCATAGCCAAAACTCCAGCTCCTACCGTCAACAGAAAGATGGCGTTTATGGAGTATGGAGTGAACTTTTGTCTGACCAAGATGAAAGCAAATAATGCAACAAAAGTCAACTGACTGCAAAGGATCAAAGTAGCTGTTGAAACGGGAAGACTACCCAAACCATAAGAGTAGAGATAGTTCGATGAACCATTGATAAGCCCAGCCAAACAGGCAGCTAGGAATAGAGGACGATCAATGTAGAAGATTGGAGTGTTGGGGTTTTTGGATCGTCGATGGAGGTATGAAATTGCGAGTGGGATCAGATTGAGAGGCCAGCCTACTGACTGAAGCAAACTGTTAAGCCAGATGCTTGCACCACCATGTAGGTAGTAGACTCGAAGAACCAACGGGCCCCCGCAAGAACCGACTGTGAAAAGAATGCAGTTCAGTAGTAGGAGGAGTCTTTTCGTGACGGGGTTCATTTTACTAGGTTCCTTTTCCACCACTTGAATAGTTGATGGATTGACAGCTTCATTCATATCCCCTGCCATATCTCGTCAACGAACTTAATTCCCACTTGGAAATCAGTCAAAAAAAGATGAAATCTCAGTGAATATAAATACATGTATTTTCTCAAGTACAAAATAGATCAACAATCACCATACCTTTAACAAGGTGACAGATCACACGATAGACTTCCGTAACTTTGGAAACAATACGCTACAGACTGCAGATTTTATGGTTAAAACTTAAAAGAAGTTAGCGAAGCCTGTGCACGAGGCTGAGAAGGGAAGAGAAAAAAGAGGTTAATGCGTTTGAGCTTGCTACGAGCCTACGACAGTCCAAAACCCACATTTATATATCCGACGGAAAGCTATTATTGCTTGCATAACAGCTGACGCAGTAGATCAAAACCCTAGTAGCAGTGACCTAGCTACATGGAGCTACATGGGGGCATTGGGTCCCAAAGTTTTTTAAAATAATTATTTTTAATATATATATATATAAAAGGACATAGTTATTTAAGGATTAGTGAAGTATTGAGCCCCTTAAAATTTTTAAAAATAAATATTTGAACCCTCCTATATTAAATTTTTGGCTCCGTCACTGCCCAGCAGGTAACAGTCAATGGGAAAGATTCATCTCAGCTTAATGATTACCACTTAAGCTATCTTACCAAGTGAGCTCCAATGATTATACTTTGAAACTTAAACTCTGGTCTTTTACTTCCAGTAGGCTTCGTAACTAGATCACGTCCACAGGTGTGCTTGCCTCCATTACTGTCAAAAAATTTTCAACAAAAATGACCCTGTCCTGACAACTAGACTTCCCCCGATAGTTTAGTATAACGGAATTTCAACACAGTCTTCTGGTTTAGGAATTACGATACCGGAATTTCAAAGTGTTGTGCGTTTATTTGACCTCTACCAGTCAATGACTCTTTACGTATATCATTCTACGATATTGGGTTTTTCTATTTTTCTTTTTCCCTTCTTAAAAGAAATGGGTGAGGTGAGGAGTGAGCTCGAATTTATGAACATTTTAGATAATTTATTCCTAATAATTAGCCAAAGGAAAACTATATAAGCTAAAGTAAAGTAATTGAGAAGTGTTGGAGTATAAGTGGGAGTTTGTCTCGCATGAAAATAATATATGACCTTGAGCATGTATGTAAATCTAGTGAGTTACTCTTGCTGTTACTAATTGATTTTAGAATGGAACTTCATTTGGGCTTGTACATGGTCAGTTTATTTAGACTCAATCTTACAAAATTTAACATGATATCAGAGTAGGTTACTCTTAGGTTAGTCGTCACCACCTCGACACGATAGACTGTATCAAGTGTTGGGTTTTAAATTAGCCCACACGTGAGAGGGGCGTGTTATATATAAATGGGAGTTTGTCCCATATAGAAAGAATATATGACTTTAAACATGCATATAAACCTAGTAAGTTGCTTCTTCTAACATCAATTAATTTTATGATGAAATCTCATTTGAGGTTATATGTGTTCAGTTTATTTGGACTAAATCTTACAAAATTTAACAAAAAAGCTTTGTTCATATTTTTAAAATTTTACCAATACGAGATGTTTATTTTTTAAATTAAAATCGTGAATTTTAATAGTTGTATAAAATATAGTTTTAAAATAATATATCATTAAATTAGAATGATATATTATAATGAAGTAAAACACTAATGAAATTAGATTGAGAACCATATAAGTCAAATAATGAAATGTGTCACTTTATGCGTTAAATTTTTAAATTTCCTTATTTTATTATAATGAAAGAAAAAACAACTTAATTGGAGCTATTTTTTCTCAATATTAAAAAGATAAAAACACAAATTTAATTTAATATTTTATTAATTTTATTTTGCACCAGTCGACAAAATAAAGTTTATTACATCAAAATGTTCATTATTAAATTTGATCCCACCCAACTAAATTTATAGCTCCAACCCCGCGTGTAATGAGTTCATGATAGAGAATTGCCCACGAGTTGAATTTTTCTATCAATATCTCGTAATTAATTGAATGGACATGCCCCATACTCCTAGTTACGTTATTAAATTAGCGACTTCATTAAACCAAGTTGATAATTACAAATACGTATTAACTGCCAAATTATAAGATGTGAAATGATTAGATTTCAAGTGGGATAATCATAAGCAAAAAGAAAAAGATGTATATATACAAATGAAGGTATGCACGTAAAAGTTTACTATTTAGTTAGTAATTAAGATTAATTAACCGGTAGGTTAATTTACTTTCATAGCCCATCTAACTTATTGATTAAGACTGATGAGATTTTCGAATTAATTAAAGATGAAAATCTTAAATACTCACATTATTCTAAGTACCTAAGAATCCTTCGTTGCAAACGTGGTAGACCTAATAAAGCAAATAAAAGGTATTGTCAAAAGAGAGAAGAAAAATATGTGTATGTCCATGGGCATGACGACCACATGCTCAATTGGTTTTTTTTTAATGGATTTATACATCTCAGATATGGCGTTTGTTTTTTTTGGGGGTATCATATTGTATATTAAGAAGCTTCTCTTACCAGTCGTTTCATGCATTATTGCCATGAAAACAAAAGGATGCGATCAAATTTCTACCAGTCAGTCAAAGGCTCAAAAATGTAAAAGCTGTCACGCTTGTCACTAGCAATTTGGTTTCTGACTTCAGCCAAATCGTCTGATCTGTGCATGCGATTCACACTCCACTCTCTTTTATAAAGAAATATGCATGAATTGAGCTAGCATTTCTTTAAACGCGATGCACCGACCAACCACAACAACAATCATCGCCAACCCCTGTTACTAATTAACTCACGGGTTCAATTAGTAAGAGCTCTATAAAGTGTAATTATCATCCGCAAATTGAGGAAAAAAGGGTATAAATTTATACATAAGTTGAAATTTTCTGCACTTTAAGGTGTCATGTATTGAATTTTTTAATATGGGCAGAATGTAGAGTTCACTAATAAGAATTGAGCTTGGGTCAACCATTGTCCAAATAACTAGAACTAGTTGTTTGGATGGTTGACCCTTACTACTTATAAACCCTTTAACATTTTCATGTCTAGGCAATATGAGACACTCTAACACTCCCCCTTAAGTGCAACTGGGGCTGGACATCCAGTTGTCACTTGAAATATACGCAGTGATAATCGGACCAGGCCCCTGAAACTGGACATCCAGACGGACAACCGGAAAATTAATAATCTGGACTAAACCTAATGTATCCATCAATCCGTCAGACTTTATTATCTGAAAACAGCTCTTCATACAAGAATCTTCTGGTGTTCTAAAGAGACTGCAGTCTAGTACAAACATACACTGTTAAATACTTCACCTTATTAACAATGAGAGGGTTTTGAGAGATTTAAGAAGAAATTACACTAGGTTCATATTTTAAATTAAAACATTAAAATAATGAATTTTATATTATCTGTATCTCTTCTTTAATGTAGAATAATTTTATTTGTAGATTTTTAAAATTTTCTACTTGCAAGTGAATATATCTACATCTAATTAGCTCCTTCAAATTATAATTAATACTAATTCATTTGAGTTATTTTATAAATCATTAAATTCAAATCTATAAATCTATATTTACGGAAATTTCCAACCTAACCCCAAAACTAATATTAGATAAAAGAAAAAGTAATTCAAATAAATTAATAATCCAATTTAGATATTCTTTTAATTAACTTAAAATATTTAAGAGTAAGTTATTAAACTTATTATGGATGTTCTGAACTCTTGCCACAAATAAAATGATAAGGTAGAAGAAGGATGATAATCCATACGGGCAACAGAACAAATACGGATAAGAAGTGGATATGCCTAACTGATAAATTTCAATCCAAGTTGACAACTGCGTTCTAAATCAGATTCCAACATGCACATGATCACGCGAGACGTCCAAATCTACTTATATACTTAAAACTCAATCCCTATATCTCCCATTCCCGCTAAAATGCCAAGGCTTTTATTCCATTAAGCATTAAATGGTTCTGAATTACTCCCCCTAAAATGCCAATGCTTTCATTTCATAAAGCATTAAATCTACTTATATACTTAAAACTCAATCCCTATCTCTCCCATTCCCGCTAAAATGCCAAGGCTTTTATTCCATTAAGCATTAAATGGTTCTGAATTATTCCCGCTAAAATGCCAATGCTTTCATTTCATAAAGCATTAAATGGTTCTGAACTCATTTAATGTCAGAACCATTAAATGCTTACAGAATGTCAATGTCAAAGCTTTTAAAAACCAAGAACATTTAAGGCTTCTTCGTCGATTCTTAATAAAAGAACCATTAAA
>JAOSBL010000002.1:4882351-4896975 GCA_027568915.1 Erythroxylum roraimae
ACTATTCCGACACTTCTCCACTCTCATTATCATTAATCCACATGTGCGATCTTCTGCCTTTAAAAAAAAAAAAAACACTGCCGTCCTTCTTAAATAATAATTTTCTCATACCCCAATCACGCAGCCATTATTCCTTTTTTCTGAGATGATAAAACGCTGGAACAAAGTACTGAGCCTTAGGACATAGTTCTTACATTACTGAGTTGTTGGTGTGGGATAATGGGAGAAGAAGAAGAGAAATCTCTGCTGCTTACACACTCCACAGGAAATGGACAAGAACAACAGCTACTTCAATCAAATCGTGCTGCTTCTTTGATAAAGGAAACGTGGCTAGAATCATGTAAAATTTGGCAAATTGCGGGTCCCTCAATCTTCACTCGACTCGCCATGTTCTCGATGACCATTATTACTCAAGCATTCGCTGGCCATCTGGGTGATCTCAATCTCGCCGCCATTTCCATTGCCACCACTGTCATTATCTCCATCAGTTTCGGTTTCCTGGTAATAATTGTATAGGAAAACCCAAGTTACCTCATCAATCTTGTTCTTCGTTTTCGTACTTTTAACTTTTCGATTTCACTGAAAAGAACAAATCTTTAGATGAAAGGAAGAATTTTGAGTGAGATTTCTTGTTATTCAGCTGGGAATGGCGAGTGCTTTGGAAACATTTTGTGGACAAGCTTATGGAGCAAAGCAGTACCACCTTTTGGGCATATATCTGCAACGTTCTTGGATTGTCTTGTTTTTATGCTCCATGTTGTTGCTGCCCATGTTTTTTTTCGCAGCTCCCATATTGAAGCTAATTGGACAGCCTACAGAGGTAGCAGAGCAGACAGGTTTAGTGGCTATGTGGCTGATACCATTTCACCTTAGTTTTCCATTTCAGTTCACTTTGCAAAGGTTCTTGCAGAGCCAGTTAAAGACAGGAATCGTTGCGTTGATCAGCGGAGTTGCTTTAGCTATCCATGCTCTTGTGAGTTGGGTTTTCGTTTACAAGTTAAGAGTAGGGATTGTTGGGACAGCACTCACTCTTGATTTCTCGTGGTGGGTTTCGATCTTTGGGATGTTTGGATACTGTCTTTGTGGTGGATGTCCTCTGACTTGGTCTGGTTTCTCTTCTCAAGCTTTCGTAGGCCTTTGGGAGTTCTTCAAAATCTCTTTGGCTTCTGGGATCATGCTTTTGTATGTGCAACTTTCTCTGAATTAATCATATATCTGTTTACCAATTCTGAGTATACTGTGAAAGTTGAAGGTGATTGAAATGAGTGCGCTTTTGATCCTTTTTTTCCTTCCTAAGGTTGGAGAATTTCTATTTCAGAGTGTTGATTATAGTTTCAGGATATATGCACAAAACTGAGGTTGCTGTTGATGCTCTTTCCATCTGGTTAGTCACATCCTCAATAATTGAATCGGTTAAGCTCTGTTTAATTTCTTGGTTCAATGCCTTGCTCCTGCTTAAATATTCCACTATTTTGGCCAGTATATCTATCTACGCCTGGGAATCCATGATTACGCTTGGATTTTTGGCGGCAGCGGGGTAAGTATTGCTATAAATGTCCGTTCCTCTCATTCTCAATTTGGAAGGCAAAATGGGATATGGTTAGTAGGAAGACAATTATGACAACATCACTTGGGAATTAGAACTCAGGGGAAGGAAGCATATAAAGAGAGGCAAAATTATTAGTTCTGAAAAACAAAAATCCTGTTGAGCGATACATAGAAAGTTATAATCCCATATGATCCTCACAAATTACTTTAAAAAGGTTTAGAATGACATAGAAGTTGCAATCTTAGGCGCATACATAAGCTCGAGGTGGGTTGAATGCACATGCAAATGAAATTTCAAATCAAGTACATGACACTAGTATGACTACTAATCCAAGCTTTTGTTTCTTGTATGGTTTGATCTGTTCACTTACTTAGTTTAATTATCCAGGATATTTATTGGTTAGTTGGCTTCTTTATACATCTTTAGAGAATGACAATTTTCAAATTCATAAGATGGAAAAAATGATCCAGAGAAGCCTTACATTAGAAATTCAATGAAATCAATCATTCCAGACCTTTCCTAAAGTTCTCCAGATTTTGAATTGAGAGCAAGATTTCTTAACAGCTACAGTCCTTGTCTAAAGTTTAACATTTTCCCGTTTAGTACCTGAAATTATTCTCTCCATGATTGGAACAGTTCCTATAAAAAACTAAAATTTTCCTCGTGTGGCCATACATTTTTTACGTTGGGAATTGCTGTTTGTTTTTCTTGCATTGATGTAGTGGCGTAAATGCACATCATTAGCATATTTGTTCTAGTCTCCTGTAATAAGTATTGTCAATGCCACTATTTCTTAAAGGATTCATTCTTCCATAATAAGTTGTTCCAGAAAAAGATTATACTAATTGCATCTTACCTTCCTGATCAACTGAGCTGCTTTTTAGTTTTTCCTAGGGTACGTGTTTCAAATCAGCTTGGTGCCAACAATGCAAAAGGTGCAAAATTTTCAGCAACGATTTCAGTATTAACCTCCCTTGTGGTTGGTTTATGCTTTTGGTCAATCATCATAGAGTTTCCTGAGAACCTTGCAGCGATCTTCACCTCAAACTCCGCTGTTATTGCAATGGTAAATGAATTGGAAGTCATACTGTCATTAACCGTTCTCCTCAATTGCATCCAACCTGTTCTTTCAGGTAAGAATAATAGGAATATGGTTCTTGGAATTTTAAACCAAAGTCCATATAGTCTGATTTGATGGTTATATGTTCCTCTTCAGGTGTGGCTGTTGGTTCTGGTTGGCAGGCATTAGTTGCAGTTGTAAACATTGGTAGTTATTACATTGTCGGGTTGCCTCTTGGTATCTTTTTGGGATGGTTGCTCGACCTCGGTATTAAAGTGAGTTTCATCTATTTTTCTTTTTTTTGGGTATAATTGGTGTCAAGGCTAGCTTATGCTTAGCTCTGCTGGTCTACTTTCCCAGACCGGTGAAAGGTATAGAATCATGTTGGGTGTGGCGAATAAATTCTCCTCCCATCAACAAAAGGATGAAATTAATATGGGGATTCAAAGAAGAAAAGACTATGAATATCATCTGAAACCTTCTGTAATCTTTTGGTGATTACTTTCAAATATCTTTTACAGCATCTCAAATGCCTACTTACTAGACCTATAATATAGCATTTGATAGATTTGTGAATAACACTGGACTGAGAACTTTAACTAAAACCTGCGGTTAGAGGAATTCTCTTTGTAAAAATTTACGTTTTTTGGTGAATGCACAGGGTATTTGGGCTGGAATGTTGACTGGCACAGTAGTTCAGACGTTCATACTGACAATCATCACCATCGGATGTGAATGGGAGAAAGAGGTGAGTATCTTATATAATTTTTCATTGAAGTTATGACCTTCAATGTTCTGGATTCAAGCAATTCATAGTTTCTAATACAAATGTGTTTGCAGGCAGAAAAAGCTCACATCCACCTGGCAAATGAATCATCTTCTTTTCTATAGCACTTTCCACATTTATAACTAATAAACCGTTAAGGAACAAGTTCTACAGTTGACCGTTTTTTCTCTGATCTGAACCGCCCCTGTTGCCCCCCAACTCGACAAACCGTTCCCGACACTAACTAAACCGTCCGTATTTCTTATTTTAACCAAAGCTTTGGTCTCTTTCTCAATCGTTTCAATTGTCTTAAACTTTGACCGGTTAATCAACTCCCACAGCTCATCGTGTCTCCTCCTGTTAGCAAATAACATGAACAGCCTTTCTTTACAACTTTCTAACTTTCTCAATATACTCAGTAACTGACTCAACTCCTCGGGGCTCAAGTTCGGGACTCTGTCACCCAGTTCCGTCGCGCGTAGATAGATTTCTCGCTGAACTAACCTGTAATCCTCGCCCACCAATCTGACCACCTCGTATACTAAATTGTTCCTCTGAAGATGCAATGACTCTGGAGCCTCGCATGTTCTTTCGACGAAATCTACAAGAATATCTAACTGCCTCAGCAAATCTTTACTCGATAAAGCTAGAATCTTTTCTTCTTTAACGTTTTTCCCAGCATCAGAGCACAAGTAGTATCCTAAAAATCTTGAAGCCATTAGGTTTTGTTCTATAACAGCTGCGTACCATCTGACCCATGATGATAATTCCCAGGATTCAGAGTCCGAATCTCTGCGAAACTGTGACAGGTTAAGGAAATTTCTGCCACCAAAAGAGGGATAAACGGAGAGCTGGTCTTTAAGGATAGGAGAACCATTTATAATGATGTAATGGATCGTGAAAAGGGATTTTAATGCAACGGACGCATCCTTTGTCCCATGCAACCGGTCCATGAGAGCTCCAATACAAGTGGATGCAGTGAGATGAGAGCCGAAGCCAAAGGAGAGGACGGAAGCTACTCGCTTATCAGACGGTGGAGCAGACACGCCGTGTGGGGCGGCGCGTACGACGGCGATGTGTAATCTTGCCTTGGCCCTTTTTGTGGACAGATTTGCCTTGATAATTGAGGCCGTGTCCTTCAGGATGCCCACCAAAGCTCTCGGTTTCTTCCTTTGGCCCATGGCAATGGGTATACACTAGAGATAGAGAGAGAGAGAGTGAACAGCGACGAGTGCAATAAACCTATGGAAATGAACGTTAATTAAGAATGTAATTTTGGGTTTTATTAGACAATGATTGTTCCTATTCATAACCAAACATACATGGGAAGCATGTCTCAGTAATTATATATAGTTAGTTGTGATACTACAAGGTTGGAGCGTCAATCGGTTTATGGTCAGCCACGCGTCGTTTACGCTTGGTCGAGCCCAAGATTGCTATTCAATGCGTGTTTAGTTTATAGTCCATGCTAAGAAAAGTCTCTCCAATCGTAATCTTAAAAGAGTCCAAGGGAGAATCAAAATATGCGTGTTTAGTATATGGTCCACCCTAAGTAGAGTCTCTTATGTCTCATAATCCTATATACGCTCAAACGAGGTTACGTGTATATCGTCTGTAACTTGAGAGGCAAGAGATGAGTATAGACTTTTCTCCGTTGTATAGGTATTTTGTAAAGGTGTGTTTTTTTTTTTGATACAAAGGACCAAAACAAAAAACAACAAAAGGGAAGCTAACGTAGCGAGCTGCGGTACACAGCTCCGTGTTGATCTCGGTGGAGGAGTCCCATGATCGACATCGGTGGCTCCTGTAGGTAATGCAACCCTGGGTCAGTAAGGGCAGCAAGAGCAGAGAGGTAGTCCGCACACTAGTTTCTTTCACGTAGCACGTGCTGAATTATGATCTCCCAATCTTGTTGGAGCAGCGCCCGGGTGCCTGTCAACAAAACAAAATTTACAGAAAGCATAGTATTAGAAGAGGAGAGAAGATTAACAACCTCTAAAAAATCCACTTCGAGGATAACACGGCGGTACCCAAGCGATCAAACCAATTGAGGCCCCAAATGGATACCCCAGAGTTCAGCCTCAAGCGGAGATACCCTTCCGATGTGCTGCAGAAACCCCCCACACCACTGGCCGCTCCAGTCTCGAAGTAAGCCCCCAGCTGTTGCAGAGGAGGTTCCTCGTGGAGCCGAGCTGTCGGTGTTGAGTTTGACCCAGTTTGTCGGCGATTTGGACCACTCCACTAGGCTCCCCATTGGTAGGCTTTGTGCCGGAAACACACAGCTCTCAACCAGACTAGCTCGGAGAATCCATTCCACATACTCCAGAACTACACGCGTACCGTCTTCCGGCCAAACGAAGCCGGCTTCAAACAGACTTTTGTTACACCAATTCCAAAACATCCAGCATGCTACTCCAAAGAGGATTGACCAATGCTGTTGCGCCACTTGATGATGTTTTAGAAGGTTGGATTGCACCCACTCCTCCACCTCCTGCTGATAGAAAGCTGTATCCACTATGCTCGAGGGACATTTTTGCCAGATAGCCTGAACTCGCGGGCAATCACGAAGGGCATGGAGAATGGTCTCCTCCTATCCACAGGCATGGCATGAACTGTCCATTGCGGTATGGCGAATGACTCTCTGACTATTAGTGAGGAGTTTTTCCTTGCTCAGTAACTAAAGAAAAGTCCTGATCTACTGAGGCCCCACCCATTTTCAAATTAGGGTCCAAAGACTAGTGGTATGTGCCTGGGTATTCCCTTTGATCAAGTTGTAAGCTAACGCCACAGTGAAACGACCATTGGCCGTTGGACCCCACTGAATTTTATCTACAACGGTGCCTTCAGCAGGAAACGTTATGTCAGCGATATCTAGGCAAACTAGGGAAGGGAGGTAGGGGTGGATTAAGTTCCACTTCCAGTAGCCATCTATCGTTATCATGTTCGCTATCGTCAAATGCAGATATGGCTCCGAAATTGGTGATGTTGCCACTCCTAAAAGGGGGGCCCACTTCTTCACCCAGTTATCCAACCAAAAGGAGATATGTCGACCATTGCTCAGTCGCCGTTTAATGCCCTGTTTAACATATTGCCAAACAACTGAGATACCTTTCCAAGTGCGCGACGCTCCGCTTCTATCTATGCTGGGAGGGATATAGTGTAGGTCTATTCGATATTTTGCCCGAACGATCCGGACCTAGAAGGTTGATGGTTGGGTGATCAGAGCCCAGCCCAACTTAGTTAAAAGTGCATCGTTCGAAGAACGAATCCGTTTTGGGCCCAGGCCTCCCGCCTTCTTAGACTGGTAGATAATATCCCACTTAACGAGATGAGTTTTCTGCTGATCGCCTGAAGAACCCCATATAAACGACCGCATAATTTTCTCCAATTTGTCACAGAGTCGTCTAGGCAGTCGCACAGTTTGCATCGTGAAAATGGGTAAAGCCGAAATCATCGATTGCGTTAAAGTGATTCGACCTGCTATGGACAATTGCCTTGCACGCCACCCCGCTAATCATGTCTTTCAATCTAAGTATTCTTGATGTTATTTTATTATTCGTACATGATTTATCAGGATGCATATCATGTTATTGAACGATCGTGTAATTTGCTTCCATTGATAGATAGTTTCTATATATGGTACTAACCATGTTTCAATAGGTTATACTGTCCTTAAATAGGTTAAATTTTTGGATTAAAAATTATAGATTAAATATTTTAAGGTTTTAGAAGAATCCTCAAGTTTAATTTACATGACATCTTATGATTTTATATTGATTCTTGTGATTAAGTCATGCAGTTGGTTAATAATTGTGCTAAAGTGAGTTATTAATTGATTTTGTCACTTGTTAACGACTAAATCATCTTGTTTCATGTGAATACGTTATGAGATAAGAGAAAGTTATACCTATTAATGAATTTAGGGACAATGCGAAATTTAAAGTTATTGAAGTTTCCATAATTGGTTAATTCTTCACATTATATGGTACATCTAGGAATGTACTTGATACTCAATTGGTCATCTTTGTCAAAAAAACAAGTTGAATTTAGAGATTATATAATCACGAAGGTAAGGATTATTATAGTCAATATGTTTTGAACAACACTTATCAAATTTTAGGCAATCAAATTGTCTTAAACCAGGTCTGTACCATTCCTAGACAACTTCTATATCGACTTGTAATCTCATTTACGCGAGAGGGGAGAAATAATAGGATTGCAGTTTATAGCTACAATGTTACCTCTTAAATCATATTGTAGTCCATTAACTTCAACTTCCACACCAAATTCCTGCCTTCCCAATTATGGGACCTGACTGCCCATTGGTCATTTTCAGAATTAATTTACAGATGTGTCATAGGAACAACGTATCTTTTGTCTACAAAGGAAGCAGTTGGAAGGCGATTACAATCTCCGACTTCCATCACATTTGGAGCAGGGTGCCTCCCGAGTCCTTTAGAGATCTGTTTTGCTAAAACAGAAGAGGTATACCCACAAATCTGGACCAGATTGGTAGATAGTTTGTTAACCTTCTCTGTCAATATCTTAATTGCCTCCGCCATAAAAGTTGTATTAGACTTCGATTAAGGAACTAAGTTTGAAGGCGAGGTTACCTTTTTGAGATTCTCAATATCTGGGATACAAATACCTTCATTCCTTACTATTGTATGGACTTCTTCTTTTAGGGCTGAAAGCACAACAATCTCTTTTTCGTTCCTTATACATGGCATCAAGTCCTACTGAACATGCCAAAATGTTGGTGTCAATATAGAAGTAGGGCATATCTGGGATGAATTCTCCCATAATTTATGCCTGACTTATTCTCAACAATATAAGCGTGCTTCAAAAAACTTATAACATAAAATTCTAAGCTATCAAAATGCTAAAATATATTAAAATAAGGGATGGACTAAAGCAACAATTTGATTTAAATAAAGAAAAAGTGTAAGTTTCAAAAGGAATTTAGGACAATAAAAAAATGAATACACAACGTAAAAAAATTGAATAATAACATGGGATTTTGATCGTCTAGATATTAGAGGTTGTCTTTTACGGAGATTATGTGTGTATTTCTTGTTGTTAGCCCTTAGCATATGAAGGCACTTCACAACTAATTGGAGACGGACCTTAAGTTGAAGATTGATCACATGCATGAGGGAAGCATCTGAAAGCTCGAACGTAACTTAGCAAGTTAGATCAAGCATGGTGCAGTTTTGGTAGAGTTTCAAACCTGTGCAAATTGACTTGGCTAAGGTTGAGTTTTTAATAAACTGTAGATTTAGTATATACTCAATGAATAGACTATGACTAATGGACTTGACATAAGTAAGTATGTGATCATACCAGTGTGTTATAAAAAGCTTAGACTTAGATAACTCATCATCAACAGATAGAGATTATAGGGAGATCTTGGATGATGCAGGAGGATCGTTTGAAGATAGTAGAGATTTTTGTGGATATGGATGTTTCTTTCCTAATTCAATGTAATTTCTTGTTTTGCTAGTCGGGATATAGCTTTATCTTACCAAATAGTCATATTTGGACGGTGTCATTAAATTGGTTAATGTAATGTAATCTGATAAGTTAAGATTTTAACTTTGATTTCTAATTTGACCATCGAGCCAAAGATGCTCATATATAGCTCATTTAAGTCTTGTTTCTCATCACATTAAGATAGAACAATCTTTTGTATACTTTGAAGGAAAGCAATAAAAGTTGATTTTGTCGTATCTCTTGAGTTCTTTTATTGTTGCCTTTGATTACTTGTTGCTTTCGTAATATTCTTACTCAAATATGAAAGTTAAATACTTGGAGGGTCGTGAAGAGTTCGATAATAAGTTTTGTTAGTCGAAGATCACATAGGAAAGGCCAAGTCTTATTTAAATAGACCTAAGCAAGATCGTCATGAGATCGTCATGCAAAGGTATAGATGCAACTTCGGCATAAGTAAAGTGTCTAAATGGCCTTTGTAACACTTGCCATGGTGCTGGTAAATTAATATAATTTTCTAAACTTTAGGTAGTTTTCCCCACTTCCCACTTTGTTGACTTCTTTTCATTATTCTCTTGACTTTAGCCGCCTTAAGAATCTCTCCTATAATTTTCTAACTTCTAGCCCTCTTTACACATTATTCATTGTGTCCGTTACCCCTTCCCAACACATTCATCATCCATGTTTAGGACTTCTGCTATCCACAAATTCTTTTGTTCAATATTTAGTTATTTACTAAGCTTTTATATTTTGAGCTCATTTTACTTATGGGTTAGAATTTATTTTAGCCTATCAACAATTTAAAAATAATATTTTTATTATTTATAATATTGATAACTATACTTACCAACTTCTTCAATATAACCATCCTACGTATGTTTTTTAATGAAGACATAATGAAAATCTACTCCCTTCTTCCTTTTTTCCCCATGTTTTTGTTTGCTACATGAAATGAAAATGAGCCCGCGTGAAATGTAACATTATGACATGCCTCCTCTTTTATTATAGTTATCTTATAAGCTTTAAAAGTTGTAATAAAAAAAAAATTCCTTCTCCTCCTCATCATTAACCTCTACTTGTGATGAAAAATTAAATCCGTATCTAAGCCATCCATTTACATCTGACGAAACAATTAATAATACAAAAACCTGACAATGAGAAATAAAATGTTTGAAAATGAAATAATTTACACAAGCCTCTCAAAGCTGCCAATTCCCTAAACGTGACTAACAGGTTTTAACGGGTCCGTGGATCGCTCACCGTCGTGTTCATTGGTTTCCAATCCAAGAAATAAACGGTCAAACGGTGATGATCTGATGGACCTTGATAAAGATTTCAATGGATGACTACTAGTATTAACATTTACCCCATCTTGGTCACCTACCCTTTTCGAGGAGGACCGGCCTGAACCGATTCTTGATATGAAAGCCGGCCTTCTTGAATTCCGGTCGCGTTGCCTTTCCTGGTCGAGCAGCTCAAAGTTCTTACTCCGTTCAACCCCGACACTCTTACTTCGATAACTCATTCTAGAGCTACTCACCCTAGGAAACGCTACGCAACTTTTTGCTCGATTCAAGTGGTTGTTCAGTAACTGGTTACGTACCTCCTCAGGTAATATCAACGTAAACCGGTCCAAGTTTTCTCCTGGCTGGACCAAGGAGTGTCCGGTTGAGTGAGACCTCGGAAAGAGTCTACCAATCCGCCATCCTGTCGACCATGAACGAAGTGACCGGTTCGGATTTGCCGGATTCAGTAAGTTCACATCTTGGGATTGTGTTGACGGCGCTGGTTCTTCCCTATTCTGATTATTAACATCAGCAACTTGAATTACAACACCGTCTAGTGCTTGTTCACCGATATCGGGTCGCTGTTCTGGTCGAATCGAGCCGTTTTCCGGTTCGAAGTTGAGAATTAAACCGACCTGTGAATCTCCCGGTTTAGGAAGTAAATTGGCACGGCAAACAGGGCAGGTGGTGTGCGAGGCCAGCCATTCACCGATGCAATCCGGGTGAAAAACGTGATTGCACTTGGGGATTAAACGCAAGGTTTCGCTATCTTCAAACTCGTTTAAACACACAGCACACTCTAGCGACCCCTTGCCTATCTTGAGTCCTTTAACTGATGAGTATTGGAAGGTAGGAAAAGTATCGATGACCGCTGCCTCCAGCCCCGGGCCCGCCCTACGGGACCTCCGAGCTCCGCCGAGTATCAAATTCGCAGAAGAGTCGACACTGCCTCTGATTCTGCAGTGCCGAAAGTAAACGGTGACAAACCCCAGTAGAAAGAAAACGGATACTACAACCACCGTGAGAATAGCCATTGGAGGCTTGAAATTCTGGCCCAAAGCAAACGGAACGGGTGATGGCGGCTGTTGGGTTGGCGGCATGATCTTTTGTGCAATCGTAGAGGTTAACGATGAAAGAAAGAGAATTAATATTCTGAAAATGCCATGGTTGACGTTTACGAGATGGAGAGATGAAGAACCACCGGTACTTAACGCCTTAATTGTCATCGCCGATTACTTCTTCAAATATCAGTCACTTCCTTCTCACGATAATCGGAATATTAGAACTGATGCCAATTACAGTTACTATAGAGGTTAAGGATATAAATGTTTGCTTGGCTTGTTTACCAAAAAGCAAAGCACGGTATAAAGATGAGAAAGCTAGGAGACGTGAATCAGAAAGTAGAAATAAATACAAAGGGTGTAGGATTAGGTTAGCTTCTCTCAACGTCAAGTAGAAATGGAGGAGGAGTGGTTGAGCCTGATCAGTGAAAGAGCGTCAGCTCCTTTGTGGCGTCGGGTTTTTGACTCTTAGAAATATTGAGAATCGCAAGTAACAGGACAATGATTTGGTACCACGTAGCATCCAAATAGTCGGTAACTGGGTGGATGATTTTGAATTTAGAGTTTGGACAAATAAGAGTTTTGGGTTCGTCTTCGAAACTGACATTATGCCGTACACGGTCAAAGAATGGCTTCACTTAAGTGCCAGTCTAGGATGGTGTTCGGTCTTACAATATGATACATGTGGAAGCATCAAGCACGACTCACGAGTATATGTAAGGGACAACTAACTTGATAACGTTCACTGATTTAATTATTATAATTAAAAGTTATTTTTAATATATAAAAAATATTTAAATTGATAATAATTATTATATAAGGTCCCATATTCATGATTTTTTATGTATTCTGTTGGGAAAAAATGTTTACAGTGAACGTCTGGACCCTGGTTCTGGCTATCTAGTCTAGGAAAATGGATTGCGGTCAATTTCATATACTTATCCCATAGTTCTTATCTTGTAGCCTGTGGCTAGTCAACTTTGCCTTATTTCTACCCAGAAATGCTATTTCTCCGCCGACTAGTTTGATCTTTCTCTGTACAAGCTCCAATTTTCCTTTCTCCGGACTAGAATGTCTTCTTCTGATTTTTCTTTTTCAAACTATTCTCAATGTAAAACGAATAATCAAATCTGGTCGATCAGGTTTCGGTATTTTCGACCTATTATTTAATACATTAAAATCCTATAGCAACTAGCGTAAAGTCATCTATCAAATTCGATAAGATAACCATCACATTACAAATACTGTATATGCCTACAGAGTTTACCGCTAAATCTCCATGATAAGGAATGGTTTATCAGATTCCTCCCGCAACGTTTTCACATTAAAATTAAAAGAAGGATAACTTGTGTATATAATTGTTATGTGATAGTGACCAATGATCAGTTATAAACTCTATCAATGTATCAGTTAGTAAGACTTGTAATAACTTAAGCACCTCGAATATATTATAATGGCGAAAAGGTACCCATAATTTTCGGGCATGTATACCAATTAATATTAAATATAAGAAAAGCCCGCCATTCTAGAATATAATTGAATAGAAACAGAGCTAAAGATGACCAATGGACTAACTTGGGTCAAGAAGCAGGAAAATGTTTTCCAATAAAGGATAGATTGAAATAAAAGAGAAAGTACAACATCACAAGTGGTTTCTGATCACGTGTACATTAGGAAGTACTAAAGAGTATCAGAAGGCATAAACCGGGGATCGTTGTTTTGGTAGAGACTAGAATTAGTGAAGATCGCGCTTTGAAGGTTCTTAGTAAATTGGGCTTTTACAACTCTTTCCGAGTTGAAGCTGCAAGTTGTTCCGGGGGCATCTAGTTACTTTGGAAGCAAGATATTAGGGGTCCGAATTTTACTAGCCCACCGCCAATTTGTCCATGTCAGTATTGATTGGGACCATAGGTCTTTTGATTTCACTGCTGTGTATGTTAGCCCCATGTACTCGCTGCAAAAGTATCTATGGCACCATCTCCAACACATTGCTCGGATCACCTGCAACCTCTAGTTGGTGGGCGAGGACTTCAACGCTAAACTGGAACGCGACGACAAACAAGGAGGCTCCCCTCTTCAACCTACTATCAATTCTCACTTCCACAATTGTGTGCATTGTGGTCAACTACACAATCTTGGGTTCTCTGGGCCTCACTTAACGTGGAGAAGAGGCCAACTTTTAGCTTGGCTAGACCACGCTTTCTGCTCCAACACGTGGATTTCTACGTTTCCCCAAACCTCCGTTACCCACCTCCCTTTCCTTAAATCAGACCACCGGCCTCTACTGATCAATCTTCAAGATGACCCTCCCTCTCCCACGCCGAGTAAACCGTTTCGCTTTCAATCCGCTTGGCTCACTCACGACTGCTTTGGCCAATTCGTGGCCGATAATTGGACTCCTACCCCTCCGAATATTAGTGGCACTGTCCGAAACTTCTCGAAAAAATTACAGCACTGGAATACTACCACTTTGGGAAATATTTTTCACAGGAAGAAACGTCTTATGGCATGGCTAGGCGGTATCCAGAAAATTCTTGAAGAGACGGATTCGGCCTCTCTGCAAGACCTTGAAGCTTTCCTTCGATTTGAGTTGGAGACGGTCCTTTACCAAAAAGAGCTATACTGGCATCAAAAATCCAGAAGTCAATGGTTGGAGCAAGCCGACTGTAACACCAAATATTACCATGCTATTACTACGCACAGACAATGACAAGCAAGGATGCATGATCTCCACGATGATAATGGCAATGTGATCTCTGACTCCCACAACATTCTTCAACGTGCACACAACTACTTCGAGAAATCATATCTGGGCGATGATCAACAGTGTACTCCTTGGACATTCCACGGACAATTCCCTCCCCTTCTTCTCCTAGCCCGTGAAGAGTTGGAATTTCCCCTCAACCCAGAGGAAGCTAAGTCAGAGTTCTTTAGCAGGTCCCCAACAAGGCTCTCGGCTCGTTGGTTTCATAGCTTTATTCTACCAATCTTAATGGAACACGATTGGCCCTTCTCTGACTACCTTCCTTTAACGTATTTTTTGCCATGAGCTATGGGATTCGGACATCAATCGAACCATCATGGTTCTCATACCGAAGGCACAGTCCCCCACTCCTTTACGCAATTTAGGCCCATTGCGTTATGCTCGGTACTATACAAAGCCCTTACCAAGATTATCATGAATAAACTGAGACCCTTTCTTACTGAATTGGTAGCATCAACCCAATGTAGCTTCGTGCCAGGGTGGTTGATCACGGATAACATCATTATAACCCAGGAGGTGATCCATTCGATGAAGAAGAAAACGGGCCCGTGACAAATTATGACCATCAAGGTTGTAAGTGTAAGTCGTGTACAAGTCGACTTGTACAAGGGATAAGTCGACTTACACGCATTCGGTACCGATAAGTCG
>JAOSBL010000002.1:4918180-4929028 GCA_027568915.1 Erythroxylum roraimae
CATCAATATTTGAGTACCAATTTTTGCAAATCAATCAAAATTAATACCAAAACACATGCATTTTAAATGACTTATCACGAACACAATTAAATGTTAGATAATATGCACATCCAAAGCTCTTTTTTTAATGAACAAAATCTATCTTCCGAAAGTGTCTTAGTAAAGATATCAACTACTTGATTTTTAGTATTAACATGCAAAAGATAAATGGTTCCTTCTAAAACATGATCTCTAAGAAAATGATGCTTGATTTCTGTATACTTAGTCCTAGAATGATGCACAAGATTTCTCGAAAGATTTATTACACTAGTATTATAAGATAATATAGGAATATGATTGAAGTTCAGAGAGAAATCCTGAAGTTGATGATTCATCCATGAGATTTGAGTACAATAGCTAACAGCTACTATATATTCTGCTTTGATTGTTGAAAGTGCTGTGCAATTTTGTTTCTTGCAAGACCAAGAAACTAAACATCTTCCAAAAAGCTTATCTTTTTGAAAGTATATTGAATTTTTTGTTACACATAATTCACCCCCTCTTACATGTGTTTGCTTTATCAGTTAGACCCAAAGGTTCTAAAATTTGTTTTTATAGGTTATTTTTCGACTCAAAAAGGGTACAAATATTGCCATCCTCTATTTAAAAAGTTTTTATGTCTCGGTAAATATTACTTTTAATAAACAAGATCTTTATTTTATCACTCGACCTTGTTTGGTAAATGGGTTATCAACTATTTTTTAAGGGAATGAAAGTTTTTTAGTTGTTTGACCATGTCAAATCGCTGATAATTATATGTGCAAACTCAATCAACTAATTTTGAAAATGCTCATATTTTCTTCTAGTGTCTGAGAAATTAAGGGACTAAAAGACTATACATCCAAAGTTATTACAAATTACTTAAAGAGATAGAGATTGAGAAACAGATAGAGATAGTAAGTTTATCATTTAAATTTCATATTTTTAATTTTTGAAGTTGAATTAATATCAATTTTGAGTTAGAATATACAAAGAGTTATCATCCCGTTATATACCTCTTCCTTTAACGTTTTGTTTGAAAAAAATTGTTTTCTAAAAAAGTCTTCTTTTAACTTTGAAAGTAAACATAAAGACAATTAAAATGATCGACTAAATTTCATGGACAAGGAATTGAGAAACGCCCAATATAATATTCATATCCTTATAAATTCTTTTTTTAAAGTCATACCCTTATAAGTCATTATACACAAAACAACTAACATTAAATAATTAATTTTATCAAACACCTTTAAATAAACAGTTAATATTATCTACTGATCAATTCAACTATATTAATCCATAGTCAGCTAACTGCTAATAAAATCAACTAACAACTAATGCAATCTGCTGATTGCCAAACTGGCCCTCTTCTTCAAAAGGAAAAGGTATGAATAAAGAGATCTCAAGGATTTTTTCCTACTTAACTTGCCATCTTCCTCAAATTTTGTGTCTGAACCTATACCTTAAAATTAATAAGAAAAGGTCTTTTTTTTTCCTTAGAATGCGAGATTTGACAATGTGTATTGGACAGTTATTCTTAACTTTACACAAGTCTAAAACTCCAATGTAAATGCTAATAATGAGATAACAATTTCTGGACCTTCTCTTAGTTAGGCAATAATGATCAAGATTTTCTCATTGCTACTAGTAAAAGAACTAGGAACTATACCAAACTACTATTATATCCTCTTGGTCATTTCCTTTTTTTTTTCCCAATAAACTCTTCTTTGTTTGCTTAAACACCACTGTAATCCCTATATCCCTATTTGCTACTTTAACCAATGAGAAAAGGAAACAAGCTATGAATGTGAAAATGAAGGCATTAGAAAAATAAATAAAATTTGGGAGTTAACGAAGCAGAAGAAACCTATACGCTGTAAATATATTTATAGAGTAAAGTATGAGGTAGATGGTTTCATTGAAAGATATAATATAAGATTACGGCCAAAGCTATACTCAAACATACATAATTGATTACTTAGAGACTTTTGCTCCCCATACAAAGGTGAATATTTTTAAAGTTTTCTTATCTTTGACAGATAACTATAATTGAAAATTAAAGAAACTCGTTATTAATAATGCATTTTTTTCAGAAAAACTTGAGGAAGAAATCTACTTAGAAATGCAACAAGTTATAGGAATGATTTGGCTTCCCAGACTATTTATAAGCTGAAGAAGGCATTGTATATCCTGAAACAATTGCTACAGGTATATTTTGGAGACTTGAAAGAGTAATATATACTAGCTGTGGGGTATAGACAAAGTCAAGGGGATCATATGCTATTTATCAAACACTCACCTTTACAAGGAATCACAATGTTTTAGTGTATGTTAATGATATAATAGTGAGAATGAATGACAAGAAGGAAAGACAATTTTTAAGTTAATGTTTGGCTAAGCAGTTTGAGATTAATGTGTTAGAAATGCTGATAATTAAAGAGAGTGATTTTATTATAAGTTATTTTAATAATAATAATAACAACAAATTATAATAATTGATATGTAATAGAATTTGAAATTAAAGACTCAATTTTAATTTCATTGAATATAAGAATAAATTTGAATTTAATAAAATTTTATAAGTACATTTAACTATGAAAAATTAGACTAGATAACCAAAAAAAAGGGGCTAAATTGTGTTTTACTGGACTTAGACCCGAATTATTTTTGATCTAAGATCCTGACTATATGTACATATATATTTATCAGTAGGGTCACTATACTTTAGATGGGTCATATCGATTGTCAGATCCAGCCTAATAGCGACAGCAGCTGTTCCTGCACGTTTGACACATTGTACACTTGTGGCCCGTTTAACTCAGGAATAGTATTCTTTTAGTAAGTTAAACAAATTAAAGTTATCCACGCTTATGACGATTACGTTAGATTTATGAAAACAAAATGTTTTCGTTTTTTTTATAAAAATAAAGTTTACGGTTATAAAAAAACGATCAATCTTAATCCAGAACAGATCAGTAGCCAATCATGTCGCTGTAGCCATGCAATCAGACCTTTCCATTTGCATGCGTTGTTGTGTTGTGGTGTCGAGTCTTGTAGACTTTTCGTTGGCAGTAGCTTCCAGCAATAATATCGCAATACTGTCCCACATCGTTTGGAACTTAGTTCCTAGTAAATCCTCATACTCGTCAAATTATTGCACGGAAATTCTCGTCCTCGTGCTAATTGAAAACCACAAACGATGTTTTTGTTGCGACTTTTGAATGTGTGCTAACAAGAGAAGACGTGTACCCGTACGTGAAAATGCATTATTCATCATATTCCATTAGAAAACTATTGACTTAGTCAACCTCAGCATCATCTAGCTTCCGACCATTTACCTGGAACGTGTTACCTCAGATTCTTCCTTCAAAACGACGCAGGTTCCTCAAAGCATTAGTCTTATCGATCGGGGAATTCTGCAATCGCGCTACTTTCTGTCGGAAGTTGATATGTCGATAACAAGATCACTTGTTCTCACTTATGTCACTACTCCTGTCGTCGGGATCTTTCAGAGATACGAAGCTGCTAATCCACATCTCTGGTTTCCTTTAGTAACCAGGTCTGACAGACGCAAATTACAACTTAATGGGAATCAGATGTTCCAACCAGGCACCTCTATCCTGGATCTGCGACATACCTGCAAGAAAAGGTTTAAAAGATTCTGCCTAAATGAATTCTTGAGAATACAATTATACATCCTCTGATGGTTTGGCAGTTGTTACCGTGAATGTAATATGCTGCAGGAACACGGTTGTGTACGGTGGTGTTGAACCGGATTCTGCGCCTCTTCCTTCAGATCGCTCTCCTGCTCCTTGGTAACTCTAAATTCACGAGTGTCTTTATATATCGGATTATTAATTTATATATGTTTTGTCTCATAAACACTAGTATAAAATGTAACAAAAATGTGTGCTTGCTCTTGTTACTGGCAGGAACGGTTGGATTTTGGGGATAGTAGTAACAATAATCCTACCCTTCACGAGAAACAGATGGGGACCATTACTGAAGATAAAAGGTGTAGTTATGGGACTCAAAAGCTTCTTCAATCTCAATAAAAGGGAAACTTCGCAGAGTTCTTGTCCTTAAATCGTAACTGAGTCCAACATTGTCCTTATAGTTAATCTGAAAACTTTGATTTGCAGAGCAATTTGATTCAGTTGTGGAGACAGCAGAACAAGTCACAGAACTGGTAGAAGACGTAGCCGAGGCAGTGGATAAGGTGTCGGAAGAGATTGGTGAACATGTGCCGGAAGATAGTGCACTTGATAAAGCGGCAGAATTTGTGGAAGATATAGCCGAAGAAACAGTAAAGAACGCCAAATTAGCAGACGCTTTCCTTGATAAGGTACTTATATTGATCGCCCTTCATTCTGACAAAACTTTTAAGGTGTTTTATGATTAAATTCAGGTACAACTCCCAAGAAATGTGTCAATTTGTCCGATGAAAGTTGTTTTCCAACTGGAAGACCATTTCATAACCTGTTCCTACAGATATATAATTGCGTCTTTGTTTAGCCGACTCATAAATCTCTAATGTTAATAATTTGAACCGAAAAATGCAGGTAGAAGAGGTCGAAAAAGAGGTGTTTTCTGCAATAGATTCAGACATTGATAAAGCCAGTGGGACTGGCAAAGAAGCAAAACCCTGAGCCTGCAGTTACAACTTTAGGTGGTAGGATAAATATCTTAGTAAGAAGCACATTTCATAACATTCACGTGCGAGTTTAGCCTTGAAAATACAAGTCCTGTACGTATGTCCTCAATTTTCTGCAGATTTTTCGAGTCTATGTTCCATTTTTCAACTTGATCGTGCACGAGCATAACAGCCAACAAAATAGTAGAAAAAGGATATTGATAAATTTATTTACTGGTCAACAGTTAAATATTGAAAATTGTTTAAACTGTACATCTTAGAATAATTGTGTTCTTGTTTCTCTTTGCTTTAATTCCATGGAGGGTAATGAAAGACTAAATGGGTTGGGCTCAAGCCCATGAGCCTATCTAATCTCACAATCCATCCGTGCCCAGATTTTGCCATGTGTACCCTATTTAATAAGAATATCACATAGTACAACGGCTAGTCCCAATGCGAATAGTATACCAAATTTAGTATTGAATTGAGTTTTGATACGATACTATGCTGATATTGGTTAATATCAGGTACTATTTTGAGTAATTTTTTAAATTTACGAAATAGTTCTTGAATTTTTTAAAAATTGCAAAATAATCAATTGCAATTGCTATATTGTATAGTTGTAATGTATATTTTATAAGTTTACATCAACCATGTCACCAGAAATTATAATAATAAATAATAATCACAATTAATATGAAATAATAATAATATTTAAATATTTTACATATACATAATAATTATAATTAATATGAAAAAAGACAGTCATCATCATATAAATATAAAAATAAGAATAATACAAAGTACTTAAAATATTACAATTTCATCATATAATAAATAATAATTACATCAAAACATCCAATAAAAAGAACAATAAATATCTTTAACTCTTAAACTATTATAATTTATAACAAGAGTTCGTAATGAGGAAACAATTAAGTAGAAGTTAAACTTGAAACAAAAACATTTACAATTACATTACATTTATATAATTTAACATATACATCAAATATAAGTAAAATTAAAAGAAGAGGACAAACAAAAACCTGGAACAAAATTTAATCATCTACTGGAGGATACCTGCTATAACTGCACTGACCTCAATTATCATTTGGTACAAAATTTTCATTATTGAGAGGAGCTTTATCATCATTATCATTCAAATTCAATGCACCAAATGACATGTCCATGTTTTCCCATCCAAGATTATTTTCTAAGTCATTGATATCTACCAAGTTCAGTTTTTCAGAAACTCAATCTGCCAAAAGATAAATGTTATTAATGAAAATTGGATCAGTTGAACTATTTGTGCTATTAAGACTCCTAGTAAACAATAAAATTTAATTATTGGAAATTGTAAGAAATTATGCCGAAATTAATAATGATAATAACATATATTTATCGAAACTTTAAATTGTAACGAACAAAAACCAAGTCATTCAACCTCTTACGCTCCAATCTATTCCTTTTCTTGAAGTGGATAAATTCAAATATGCTACAGTTTCATTTACAACCTGTTGCATTTATACATTGACTTAAAATCTAAATCGCAAAGCTTTTCAATCTAGAACACCATTTCCGAATTGATACCACCAAGAAACTGTAAGTCGTAAGATAATAAAAGTAGCGTTATAAACAAAATAAAGTAATAATTAATTTTCAACAAATAAGAAAAAGTAAACAACTAATATCTGGAGAAAGTTTTCCTCTTTGTCGAATAACAATCGGCATTCCAAAATTCTCATAAGACAACTTATAAAGCTCAATTTGTGAGCTTAAGAGATCTTGCATCACGTCAATGCTAACAATTATTGTAATAGTTAAAAGCATTTAACGCGCACACATGGAATTGAAGGATTGAAAAGTTCGGATTCAAGGAAACAAGAAGAGGGTAGATTCGAATTAACTAAAATTAAATCTGATACGCAGGATTTCAAATTTACCTACTAGACCTCACGAAGAACTTGTCTCGAGCAACCTAGATAACGGGTAAAGAACAAACCAAGAAAGTTGTTTAGGATCAAAATTACACCAAAATCTGATTCAGTTGATAAGTGATATTTAATTCCTAAGTTGAAAAGAACAAGAGGGGTTTCTTCTCTCAATATTGCCGACAGCACAAGAAAATAATCTGAGCAAAAGTTGTCTTTCCCTAACCCTAAAGTGGGTATTTATATCTAGGTCAAATAATAAAAGACTTGGCTAAATAATACATGGAAGCCCAAATAAATATAACTTAAAACAAGTCCAAAATAGAATAATAAAAACACGACTAGGCCTGGTCCAACGGGCTCCCAAGTCTGATCATAGGCGTGTCTCTCCTCTTGGGCTTAAGTGATGATGTGCAGCCTAATACAATGGTCTTCAAGTCCCAAGTGAGTCCAATTCAAGGATTTGAGATCATAGACGCGCCTCTCCTATTGGGCTTAAGTGATGATGCGCAGCCCAATACAATAGCCTTCAAGTCCCAAGTGAGTTCAATCCAAGGATTTGAGATAAACGAATCAATTTGGGCTATGATTTAGATAACTCTCCCCCAATAGGCTTGGTGTACTCCATCCTCTCCACAAATTGGCCCATATGCACATAGAGAGCCTCCCTGAGTCTCTCAGTCCTAGCTCTGGACATAGGTCCAACTGGAATGACAAGCTCAACCCTATCACGCACGCCATCTCCATGGTGATCCTTGCTCCTGCTCACATCAATCCCTCCCTCCTAAAAAAGATTCATCCTCGATTCTGAATCCATATCGAAAGGAGAAAGGTCAGTAACATTAAAGGTAGCAGAAACATTGTACTCACTTGGCAGATCAATCTTGTAGGTATTGTCATTGATCCGTTCCAACACCTGAAATGGACCATCACCCTTAGGATCTAACTTGGACTTCATTTGGGCAGGAAACCATTCCTTTCTCAGATGCACCCAAACCCAATCACCAGGTTCAAAAGTCGCTAACTTTCGCCCCTTGTTGGCTTGCTTCGCAAACACCCTGTTTCTATGCTTAATGTACTATGTCGCCTTCACATGCAAGTCCCTAACCATCTCAGCTTTCCTCTTGCCATCTGTACTAGATAACTCATGCAAGGGTAAAGACACCAAATCCAAGACAGTCAAAGGATTAAAACCATATATAAGCTCAAAAGGTGAATAACCTGTGGTGGAATGCACACATCTATTATATACAAACTCAATAAATGGCAAACAATCACCCCAAGTTTTCAAAATTTTACCAATTACAGCACGCAACAAGGTACCTAAGGTTCTACTAACAACCTCAGTCTGTCCATCTGTTTGTGGATGACAAGTAGCAGAATAAAGCAATTTAGTACCCAACTTTTCCCATAGAACAAAAAATGGCTCAAAAATTTAACATCTATATCCGAAACAATAAACCTAGAAATACCATGCAATCTAACAATATCCCTAAAGAATAAATCAACAACATGTACAGCATCATCAGTCTTATGGCATGCAATAAAATGTGCCATCTTACTAAATTGATCAACAACAACAAAGATGTTATCATACCCCTTCTTTGTTCTAGGTAGTCTTAAAATAAAATCCATAGAAATATCAACCCAAGGTTCAGTAGGTACAGGTAAAAGGGTATACAATCCATGGGATTTAACAATAGATGTTACCTGTTTACATGCAATGCATTTAGCATATACCCGCTCAACATCCCTACGCATACCTGGCTAATAGAAATGTTCGTGCAAAATATCCAGTGTCTTAGCAACCCCAAAATGACCCATCAATTTACCACTATGGGCCTCATGCACAAATAAAGCACGCAATGAACAATTAGGCACACACAGTTGGCTATCCTTAAACAAATAGCCCTCATGCCTATAGAATTTCTGAAAGGCAGTATACTCACAAGCATTATACACAGTAGCAAAATCATCATTAGAAGTATACATATCCTTAAGTTGCTCAAAACCTAACAGTTTAGAAGTAAGAGTAGAAACTAAGGAATACCTCCAAGATAGTGCATCGGCCACCACATTTTCCTTTCCTTACTTGCACTTCAAGATATAGGAGAATGTCTCTAGAAACTCCACCCAAGTGGCATGTCTCCAGAAACTCCACCCAAGTGGCATGTCTTTTGCTCAGCTTACCCTGTCCCTTCAAGTGCTTCAAGGACTTATGATCCGTCCTGATAACAAAATCTCTGGGATGGAGGTAGTGTTGCCACACCTCCAACGCTCTCACAACAGCATAGAACTCCTTGTCATAGGTCGGGTAGTTGAGTTGTGCACCACTCAACTTTTCACTGAAATATGCTACTGGTTTGTTTTTCTGCAAAAACACATTACCTATGCCAATTCCAGAAGCATCACATTCAATTTCAAAAGCCTTATCAAAATTAGGCAAACACAAAATAGGAGCAGAACATAATTTTTCCTTCAACAATGCAAATGCTTGCTCTTATTCCTTACCCCATGCAAACCCTTTCTCCTTCTTGACTATGTCAGTTAAAAGAGCAGCAATGGTAAAGAAATCTTTCACAATGTTTCTATAAAAACTAGCAAGTCCATGAAAACTTCTCACCTGCTGGACCCTGCTTCCAGAGCCCAACATTCGGAGTCCTAAGATGTGAGCAAACTCATTTCTTCAACTCATACCCTTACTTTGATTCAATCAATCTTTTTCAAATCGACACCAAAAGCTATAAATTCTTATGGAGAGATAGAGGAATGTGTTAGGAAACTGTTGCTTTAAAAATCAAGTCATTCGGAGGTCAGACGGAGAAGTTATGGCCAAAAGAATCAAACATGATTTTGCCCTTAATCACATTGTACCTGTTTCGGGGAAAAATTAGCATCACTTTCAATAGAGATATCAGATTAAGGATATCTTTAGACGGTTTCGAAGAGGACTTCGAGATCTACAACTTTTGTGAAGACCTTGAAGAGAGATTTTGCTATCTAGAGGGTCAAAATCTTGAATTTCCAAAAGTGTAGATGGATCAGACGAAGTGATTCAGTCTAAGACGAAGGGACTCAGTCTCAGACGAAGGGATTCAGTCAAAGCTGAATCAGACGAAGGGATTCAATCAAAACTGAATCAGACGAAGGGATTCTATGGGGTCTTCCTCACATCACCAAAAGTTCTAAGTCACTTCATTTACTATAGTTGTTTCGTATATACATCTTCCGCGACATCCAAACTTGTAATGGTCATAACTTTCGACTCTGATATCCAAAAATCGTATACTTTACACTGTTGGAAAGCTAAACCGATAAAATACAACTTTTTAAAGGATAACTTTGTCTAATTCTGCCTAGATTATTCCATATTTTTCTTGGAAGTCAAAACATAATTTCTACACCTATGAAAATATTGAAAATGCAATGTAAAGACTTAGAAAGTCATATGAAAGAAGCAATCATATTTCATTAACAAATCCAAACACAATTTGAGCCTAGCTTTAATTACATATCAACATACACATCAATAGCTTAATACAAATACAAATGGATGCTCAATGTTTGATATGCTTATAAAGCTATCCAAAAGTCACTAACTTAGTTACAAAAGTCTCTAACTATCTTGGAGTTTCCGATGCCTTGCAAGGATTGCTAACCTTCTCGTTCTGCACCTCAAGAGTGGAAAATATTAGGTTGAGCTACAACAATCAGTAGCTAATATATTTATAGCCATCGGCAATTTACCACAAATTCAAGCGTATGTATATATATATATCTAGCAATTCAATCATTCACCAATTTAGCTCAAAAACTCATAATTAAGCAGTTAATTCATAACACATAACCTAGACTTTAGCCATTAAGCAAATAACTCAAATGCATCATACTTGACAATTCAAAGATGCAATGCACAAACAAATGGCTCGAGGGGTCACATGGGTACGAAATAGAGAAATCGAAGTTTACACCATGAACAAAATAAGTCTATTTTCGGAGCTCATATGCCACAAGCGGGCAACCGGGAGAAGGCCCTTGTCTACGTGCAAGTGACGAATGAAATGGTTCCTCTCTCGCCCAAACAAATACACATATTCATTTTATCATATGCTCATACTTTCATGCTTTTTCCTTCTTTTCATTTAATTCAAAATGTTATAATCTCTTTCAAGGTATAACATAATCACAGTGCATCATGCATTTCCAATCAAGTCACAACAATTCAATTTCAAGCAATCAACATACACACACATAGGCAAGAATTTG
>JAOSBL010000002.1:4933577-4977046 GCA_027568915.1 Erythroxylum roraimae
TTTATGATAGCCCACACATATATATTACCAAATCATGCAACATATTTTATACTCAATTAATTATTTACCCAAAGCCAATATCCAAATACCATTAACTATAACTGAATTATTATTAATTTACAATAGTATAATTTTATACTCAATTAATTATTTACCTAAAGCCAATACCCAAATACTAAAATAAAAATACCATTCTACAAATTTTAAGAATGTGTCAGTTAATTATTTAAGTCTTTGCATTCTTGGTTTTAATTTAAGTTGTTTCAAACTTTCAATTCACATAATGGCAAATTCACATGCCGTGCATTTCAATCATCAAAAAACTTAAACATAAATCTCACATAAACTAATCCAAAATCAATGAACCAAACCAGAAATAAACCAAAACAAAAGCGTGAATCATTTCATTCAACTCCAATATCCGATCCAATGTCCAACCTATCTCAAATCACAAATCCAATTCATAATTTAATTCCAACTTTCAAGTTCCAAGTTCTAACTGATTCACAATCAAAAATGCAATTAAACAAAAAAAATCAATTGAAAAGTCAAAACACACCAAAAAAAACATCCACAACTTCGAGTTTTTAGGTTGGGTCGGGTTTAGATCTGGTATTATTCCAGATCTGGCAACTACAGACGCGTGGAGGAGAGCAGCTGATGACACTATGACAGTGGCATGGAGGAGGTTCAGTGGTGGCGACGGTGTGGTGCGGTGGTCCTTGTGGAGGAGGGATGAACATGGTGTCGTGTTGTGTGGAGGAGCCGAGGAGGGCTGAAAATGGTGTGATACTGGCGTGGACCGGGGAGGAATATGTCAGTCACTAGAGAGGGAGCAGTATCGTCGGAGATGGAGAGGAGAACGAGAGAGAGAATGGAGGTGAGTGAGAGGTCGTGAGAGAGTGTGAAAAAAATTAAAAGGTAAGCAGAGTATCGGGTGTGTAGAGGTAGGGGTGGGTTTTAGTTTTCGGTTAAAAAATTTTCATATTTGCAAAACAGTCCTTGCTTTTTAAAAAACTTACGGTCCGGCCGATATCGGCCGGTACCAAACGAAAACTCTCGGTATCAATGGTATCGAAGACCGGTACTAAAAACTTTAATAGCATTCTATTTTTTGGCCAATACGGTACATTCCGATAAGTATCGGCCGGTACGAAACGGTATTCATACCATTGCTAATCCCTCTTCGAGTTTTTGACTTTAGAAGACAAACTCCGAAATACCATAAGCAAAAACTAAGTGCGATTCATACGCTGAGAGCACAGACATGAAGGACAGTTTACTTGAGTCGTCTCTGACAACCTTGGTAAATAAAGACCAAATTGAATTAGATCATGCATTTTTGGAGGCAAACAGTGAATTATTAGATTAAGCAAGGCTTAAATTGTAGGACTCTATCTGATAAAAACAACAAACTGGATGAGGAGAACAAAAAATTGTTGAGGCATCACCAGGGAGAACGAAGCCTCGATGGCCCTGGTGGAAATCATACAAATAGTACATCTTTCAAGGTAACAAAGTAAAGGGGAGAATATTAACCTTCGTTTTGCTTTACATTTGTAGCCAACAAGTTCGTACAGATTCACACACAAGTTCGTACAATTATATAGATGTATGCATTTGTGAGGTAATTTTCTGCTACAGAGAATCTCGATCGTAGGAATATACTTTTGCTTTGTGCATATGCTCTCTAGTTGCGTGGGCCGTTGAAGTGTGTGTGAAAAAGTTGACTCTCCTGACGATAGGATGCAAAATCTTTTATAACAATGCATAGTTTATACAGAAATGAAAGATATATTTTCTCTTTTCTCTTCTCACAGGCATATATCTTCCTGTATGCGACTCGGATAATTTTCGTTTATATTTGTATTTTTATAAAAAAGTTATTTCTGTAAATTAAACCAGTATCATAAAGGATTAGCCTTATCTGATTTTTCCGAGAGTAACTTTTTCATGTTACCTAATTTTACTTGCAGAAACGTTGTTGACTTGTGTGCCACCTTTTTATTTCTCTGGTTTGTAGATGTACAGAGGATATGGTGTTGCCTTCTGAAAATACAATTCAAGAAAATGTTAAAGAGTAATTGCATTAGTTCTCAGTCTCACTCTCCATTGACAACATGTCGTGTCTGTGCACAGATAAAAATAACTAAAGATACAAGATAGAGACACTCTTTCATTTGCACATTTCACTTTTAGATGTTGAAATTTTGCCTAAAATATTAGGTATAGCTCTAATGATTTTGACAATCTTTTACAGTTTGCAGGATCCAGTTTCGGTCAGAAGTTGAATGATGCAGGTTCTTAGCCCTTCTATCTTACCTGTTTCTTACGTTTTTGGCATAAGGACAGGCACCTAACAGAGAAGACACGAAACAAATGTCTCTATCTGCAAAATTCTGAACCGAGAAAAGATGAGAATGCCCCAAATAACCACCCTTTCTTTATTCTAATTTCCATGTCCTTAAAGTCCAATGAAGCTTTAAAAAGAAGTAATGATGATATTCCCTCCAATGCTTATGGTCACTGTCTAAAGATAACACTCCTCTAAAAGCAGGGACAAAAGGGTACATCCATCACGTTTTAAGGATTGACTTGTCCTTTCAGTTGATAGGAATGAAGAGAGAAGCAATAAATATAATAGAAACAGGCACAAGGATATGTCAATTGGAGGTGGAGCTGTGCCCTTTTTAAGTGGGTCAAACACGGCGTGGATGGTAACACTACACACAGAAACAATATAGTTGTTGGCCTGAACACAAATGGAACTCATACAGCTCAACCAAGTTAAAAGTCACCGAAACCCATGTCTCAAAAAGCTCACATGGCCTTTTGGCATTTGGTGGAATGAAGTTGTTTAAATTTGACAATCATGCCAGTGGTCCTGATTAAGTTTAATGGCAATCATGTGAATTGTGACCCTATTCGCTTCTTAAGGTTCACTGCTTTGATCAACAAAACGACACTCCATCTTTCCACAAGTCGTTATCTTCCCAATTATCTGATGAGAAAAATGTAATATGAGGGTCCAATCTTGCCGGCACTATTCAACACCCTGTTTTAACATTATCCTGCGCCAAAAACGACACTCAAAATGACATTATTTTTAGCGCGGAACAGAATTGAAACATGGTGTTGGGTATAGAGGATAAGAACCCAATCTTGCTTGAAATATCACCGTTCCTGATTGTTATGAAAGAACCACCTGCTCCTCTGTTGATTTTGGACAGACACGTCAGTTGAAACTCTCTCTTCACATTGAAGATGGAACGTTCTGATTGTTGTAAAGCACACTGGACTCTTGTTTAGACCTGAGGAGGAATCTTTTTGACAATTAAGCAAGCGACAACACCTGTATTTTTTCCAAATAACCTGCTTTTAGATTTAAGCAAAGAATTCTGTGGAACTGGATACTTCATACGGTTTAGAATCAGGATTCAGGTGTTGCACGCAAGACCATCTTGGTTTTAATGACTAGTGAGCACAGTTCTTGTTATGTATAGGATGTAGAACAACTCTAGAAAACCAATCACAACTAGCCTATCTTTCGTCTAGTCTAGACTTCTAATTGGCCTTGAGTATGTCTTAAGTATGTTCTTTTACTTTCTCACCTTTTCCTATCTCAAGTTACCTACCATACAAACTTCTCAAGATGTGGACTAGACGATCGCATCACTCTCAGAAGAAGTACACTTATTTTGGGGAATTGACATATGCTATAATTTGTTCCATTCATGACAATGGTAGAAAGAAACATTTAAACCAATAATTACCTGTTATCTTTAAAGAGAAATAACTCTGCCTTTCCATCGATGGTTGAACTGGCTTTTAATTTTATTCAACACATAATAATAATAGACCCTCAGCTAACAAATTAATATGCCAAACTTAAGCATACCCCATTTTCTCAAGCATTAGGTGAGGAGTATGTCGCAAGTCACCAACATGGAACTAGTCCGTCTAGCAATCTCACAGTTCAGAGATATCAAGTTGACCTAACTCTACTTACTCCATTAACACTCACACTCCTATATAAGGAACCACCACAAGGACTGGTCTAAAGCCAGCATAACAACCATCCCATTAGAGCATCTTCTCTTACTCTTTTCCTCTCAAAAATGGCAACCTTAGTACTTAGAGGAGTTGTTTGTGCGGTACTAGCCATGTGTATGGTGCTGCCGAGTTTGGCTACAGTTTACACAGTAGGAGACACCGGAGGCTGGACAATGGGCAATGATTATAGCACATGGACGAGTGGAAAAACCTTTGCAGTTGGAGATAGCCTCGGTGAGTCCTCATCTTTTATTAACTTCGGCGATAAAAAAAGTATAGTTTTTCTAATAACCACCTAGCTTAACTCATTAGTCTCCGTTCTGATACGACAGTATTTAACTATGGAGGAGGCCACACTGTTGATGAAGTGAGCGGAAGTGACTATAACACATGTACAATTGGCAATTCGATCACTTCAGATCAGAGCAGTCCCACCACCATCTCCCTGAAGACCGCTGGTACTCACTACTACATCTGCGGTGTTCCTGGTCATTGTGGAAGTGGCATGAAGCTTGCAGTCACGGTTGCCGCTGCAGGGTCTTCAACGCCGCCGTCAAGCTCATCAGGCACTCCATCTTCCAGCGCCGGAACTGGTACCACCACCAGTCCATCAACTTCCAGTAGTAATACCACAAGCATCTATAGACCAGCATCTAACATCCCTGAATCCTCTGCAGGTGCTGTTTCACCATTTGTAGCTGTAGTGGCTACATGGCTTGCCTTCTGTTTGATGTTTTTCTTTTAAGTTTGGTGCAGTGCTTGGCCACGATAGCCAGGATAGAGGCAGTGCTTGTTTTCATTTCAAAATTTTCCTTAAAATCATTTGTACTGTTTCTGGTATGTGAGTTCAGGATGAGGGGTATTCCTGCTTTCCTAGGAAAAGTAGTTACTGTTGTTATGATCGACATTTGATGTATAAACATTAGTTTATGTTGGCGTCAGTATCATGCATATTTATTCATTTGGATCTGGATTCTGGAAGCGACATAAGAACAACATCTCGATCCCGACGTAGTTGCATACAAGGTTTTGTTATCCAAAGAAAGTACATTTGTTATCTAGCAGGCTTCAAGAAGACCATTAGAGGTTATGGATTGGACTGGTAAAGCATTATGAGAAAGACTGGGTGTGAAGGATTTCCTTCCAAATCCCAGACAAATGGTTCCAACGTTCACTCTTGTTCTACATAGCCCAGTTCTTTTATTCTTTTAATAGCCTATTGAATTGGGCCTTTTTAATTAAGCCATAATTCGTACTTAAAGGCCAGTCTTAATGCTCGCACAGGCACAAGATGGCAAGAACTGCTTTTCCAAAGTAAAGTAGGATTCTTTTATACGCTATTAAGATGTGTAGGAATGGGCAGCTTTTCTTCAGACCAAACTCCTGAGTCATTTTGTTATTTTAGTTCTAGTTCTTTACAATTTCCGTATTAACGGAAAACCGATCACACACTGCAGATTTTTCATGCATGCACGAAAAAGGAAAATAGAACTTCATAATTGGTCCTGTCATGGTCGCAGGGTAAGAGTTGATATAACATCAACATCCTACTCCTGCGGATTGTATTATTCAACCAGGCAAGGCAAAGTTTTAGGGACCACTGCTTTGTCCGATGGCCTCGTTCCTGCATTCTTATCAAGTAAGTTCTGCGCAGAGGGTCGCCGAATGGACTTGACCAAGAAGACCACACCAACTAAGAAAAAAATAAACACATAATTATAGTGCCAACCTTTCCATGATAAATATTCCACTTTGCAAAAGTTGCCGTCCCACACACACACTACTACTGTAACATCTATTCTTCCAGCAGGTAAAGCCCACTTTGTGGAGGGAGAAAGTGTCAAAAGACAAATGGGGTACGTGGCCACCAACTATGTTAACAAAAAGTTTGAATTTTATCATCTTTTGTTACCATCACATTTTACTGAATTAATAATAAAAGATTGATGTCTGTTATGTGCAATTTCCTGTTTGTGGGCGTGACCACTCTTTCTTACAAAACTTATGTTTGCTTCAGATAAAACTACTAACCAACAACTGAGGCCGATAATATGGAAGCTTTACAGATTCAAACCTCACCCCGAGAAACGTATGTATTTAAAGCATCTCTTCTTGTCGTCTTCTTTTAGTCCTCTCTCTCTCTCTCTCTCCCGTGTAGTGCTGTCGAGAAAGCACATGGATGTCTGAAACCTCTAGGCTTAGTTTTACAGCTGTGACCACGTGACATCCATCGTACAACCGCATTCCCCGTGGCCTAAGGCTGATACCAAAGTTTTTCAGTGTCTAATATTACATTATCTTATTCTGTTAAGTAAATTTTAGCCATTTATTTATGTAAATTACATAAAACCTGCGACTTCTTCTTCAATTATTTAGTTATTTCTTATTTCTTGAAGTATTTAAGCAATGCGATTGATAGAGAGTGAGTTATATCATTTTCAATAAGAATATTTCATCGCTTCAGAATCAGGTCGAAACAAGACATTCACTAGATAATAACAAGAATGGCATAAATAATTATAGAGTGAATATAATTAAATAATAATCAAATTCTCAACAGTCAAAATAACGCAAAAGTCACTCATCACTGTCCATAGACACCCAATAAAATGTGAAAAAGCAAGAGACTCATAAGCCTAATGTAATGCAAAGTTTTTAAAAAATGAACTGCTGATGATAAGCATCAGACATCAGATCTACATCAACAAAGTCCACGAAAGAGCTGCTCCGACAACTGTCAATACCGCCACGTCTCTGTTCAAAACAGCACCGCTCCCAGGAGTTGAGGTCGGAGATGCTCCAGGAGATGCTCCAGGAGATGAAGCTGCGCTTGGAGTAACAGCCACCGAGGGGGCTGAGCTTGGAGCCTTGGGAGCAGGCGGAGAGCTGGTAGGAGAGCCGGTCGGAGAGGCTGCGGGAACTGTCGAGGGAGTAGGAGGGGACGCCGCTGGAGGAGTAGAAGTTGTTGGAGCTGGAGTGGGAGGAGCAGTCTTAGGAGAAGGAGCCGACGGTGGCGATTTCGACGGTGCGACGGTTGGAGCGGCTCCTGGAGCCTGGCCCAAGGCAGAGACGGCGAATAAAGCGAGAACCATCAAAGTCACGAAGCTCTTGGACGCCATTGATGAGGAGAAAGTGAGAGAGCAAGAAGCCAAAATGACAGACAGACAGACAGACCGACCGAGCGAGCGAGAGAGAGAGAGAGAGAGAGAGAGGCAACAGAACAGAAACACTTGACTAGGGATTGATGAGGCTGGGGTATTTATGGTAGGAGGTTTTAAGGATTTGAGTTGAGTCGTCTGTCCGAGTTCTTTCCTGAAATTACGACTACAGCCCTATTCAGTAAAACGCTTAGTGACACGTGGTTCTCGTAAAGCATCTGGACTGTACGATTTGCTCCTCATCAACGGTCATCTTTATAACGCGTTGATTTTATGCTCCTTCGTTTCCGTCGTTCGATCACTCCTTCCTTTTTCTGTACTTTTATGTATTTAAATTGATTTTTTAATTTTATTATTGTTTTTCCTGTCGAGTCTTTTATATAAAGAAGCAGTACAGACAGACTACATAAGATGGAAGCGTGTAATAGATCAAGACAGCTACCAATTAACAACGGAACAAAGATTCTACTAACCGTTGTGATCGACACGTTGTTGGGTTTCAAATTTCTAAGTTTTACGTTGCTCAAAAAGATATATTTCTTTTTATAGCGATAGTTTGATCCAACTCAGCAACGTCGATATGGTTACAGGTCAATCATAGCCAGCCTGACTTTTGGATTGTTTACATCAACGTTCCAATCCCACAAATGTTTTCATTTGTACTATTCCAATCTTACAATTCTTATTTATGTCAATAGATACATTTAGCTGTGTATTAGTTAAGACACATCATAATGTAGAATCGCTAACTTTATGATTTGATAAAATTTTAATGATGGAAGGAATCATTTACAATCGACAACTACAAGCATAGAGGATTTGATTGATGACAGAATAGTGGGAAGATTCCCTACTAACATGCGATGCCCATAAACTCACCAAAATGCATTATTCCTACCAAATGCATTCTGTATGCTGTTAATAGAAGATTTTGGGGTATTCCATCTATGTGCATATGCGAGATTGCGTTGTGTGAACATGAGATATAAGATGTGGTCAAATGTTATGTAACGCGTTTTATGGACTTCACAAAGTAAGCTGAGCCTGTAAATGGTAACGGGTGGAGTTGGCTCCGACTCAGTGTTCCCCTTTTTATTTTATTTTTCATTAAATTTAAAATATTTTGTTCTATTTCATTTATTTAATAAAACATTTCGAGTTGGTAATTGCTATTCTATCTTTTTCACTTATTGATAAATTAAAATTTAATCAAAAACTTGAGAAATTTTTAAATTTCGGTTTATTTTATTTTATTTATTTAATAAAATAATAGTATTTTTATTAATTGAATTTAATTATTTCAAACCGAATCAAATTATAAAATTAGTATACAACTTAATTTAGAATTAAAAAATTAATTTAAAAATTGATAAATTTAAACTTCCATAAAAATAATTAGTTATTTTTATTTGAGTTTAATTAGATTTAAGTTATTTTCTTAGTTAAAAAATCTACTTTAAGATTTTCATTACAGGGAAAGCAAAATATTGCTTTTTTCTTAAATTAAAACACTACCCTCATCGAATAGTGACTTTCAAGCGATATAAGTTATAGAGATAGCCTTTTTATAAAAATTAAAAAAGAAAGACTGTCGTCCTCTCCAAATCCTCACTTGATAAAGGCTAGGTTGGTGAGCTGGGCCTTTTCCTTTGAGGTAAAGTGTAGGCTCAACTCAATGATACTGATAGTGGTCAAGAAAATAGAAAAAGGAAAAAAAAAGTTAATTGGGACAGGAGGAGAAGTGATGGGTCAATGTGGGTTTGTACTTTTGAGGTTTCTCGACACACAACACCTGTCGTCGGGAGAACGACTTTCCCCACTAAACGTCCGATGAGGACCGCACCGCAGGCTAATGGCGGTGACTTCGTTCTCAGAATCAATTACCCCGGGACTCGTTTCCATACGCTATTAGTGGTTCTAATGTATTAAAAATCTAACAGAAGTAAATTAATAAGATAAAATTTTAAAAAATTAATCAATTGTTAAAAAATCAATATAATTAAAAGATAATCTCTTTTAATTATATTTAATTTTTAATTAAATTATCTTTTAATTATTAATTGACTTAAAATTATTCTTAGTAAATTCTAAATTAATCTAGTGTTTTTAATCAAGTTTAATATGGTATTAAGCATTTAATAAATGCATTTGTTAAATTAGAAGATGCTGAGCATGAACATTGTGCACCGCACGCACTAGAAGACGGACCACTAGTTTTCTTACTTTCAGTTTTGCGCAAAATCGGATGACGTAATTACGACAACACATTTGTCGGTCGCTTACTCTAACTACCACCAGCTTAGAGCCAATCTTCAGGGTCCAAGTTCAACCAACCTTCGAACGGTCCTATGAGCTTGGAACTGGTGGCAGGTTTGGTGCCAGCTGTATACACCATATTCATGGTACTGGGGTTTTACCATTTCCGGCAATATATCATCCAGCCTGTAGCGCCAATTATAATCTTCTAGTTTTTATACCAACTATTGATAATTAGGGAGTGAATTTTCCTGAAATTTCATCAAATTAAGCACCGATATTTTAGGAAAATGAAAAATGTTCATATGGGCTTAGCACCATTGCTAATACTGTAATACAATCTCATGTTCAGGACATAACCTTAGTAGTCCGTTTAAAACTGAAACTAAATCACCCACTACTACACCGACAACTATGTTCTACATGCACTGGACCCTGGCGCTTTATTTGGTTTAAGTGACTAGCACTCCAGGTCCAAGTTATTGGAAGTGCTAATTTGTACGGAGGTGGAACTCATACAAGTTTAGCTTCAAGAAGAATGGACGAGTATGGAGCCACATTGTAAGTGCTTCTAATGCCTGGGACGCCTTCCGGGACGATGTCATCCGGAGATTCCAGATTGGTGTCCACCTGCAATGTAATGAGAGTTTATTCGCAGAATCAGTCAGAAGAAACTTGGAAGTATCAAAATATAGTATTTTATATAACAACAATCATTTTGTTCTACAAGATGATTGTAAAAATGTCAACACTATATACGTGGTGAGGAAGCTGATATTAGACCGACTAAAAGCATCTTTTACAGATTTGAGCAAAGGAGGTTAAAAGTAAAAAGCAGTAAGTGGCAACTTTGAGATCCACCAGAAATGTAAAAGAAACTTTACCACACGAAGCCATCGCCTCTTGTATGGTGGTTTGGGTATAGAAGCTTTAACAAAATAGTCATGAGCGTTGAATGCTAAAAAGATATCTTCCCCATCACTGTCATGAAGCCTGTACGGGAGAAAAACAGAGTAATTCAACGCGGGGAAGTGGATCAAATGCATTACCAGAGAGGTATATTGACACTATCTTCATAACAAAGGAAACTAACTACAGTTCACCGTGATCCTATCAAATTCAGTTTCGTGTGATGAAGGAAAATGGAAGGCATCAACATTTTCTTTAAAAAGTTTTAATTTTGAAAGGTACAGTAAACGAAAGGTAGATGCATCTTTAGAATAAACAGTAATTTTGAAAGAACTGTCATAACCAAATCGGTGATAAAATAAATTTTTTTACATGAAATTGCTATCTTCATGAAACTAAAGTCCACAAAGGCAGGTACATATTTACCAACTAAATTTTAGAGGGAAGACGGGTATGGTTTCTTACGTAAATGCAAGGAATCTGCTTTCTGTGTTGTCCCAGTCATCCTCATGCCATGTAACATCATACTGTACGGAATAGACAACTTCAGGGACTCCTTACCAAGATAAAAAATATGAGAAGTTCATAACATGAATGCAGTACTGAAAACAGAGATTGTTAAGGAAAGACTTACTCGGGTGAGAAAACTTTCATGTCTGAATACTCTATGTGTTAGTCGGAACTTTATCAACTCAGAAAAAAACCTGAAGTGACTACTCCTCCTTGTGTCCAACTGTCATACGACAACCGTGCATTAGCCAAGTAGATGGAGGCATCAAAATGAAAGAAATGGAATGGAACTTACAATCTCCCACTGGAAATTATTAATAGATGTGTCATGTCCATAGCTGTTGTTATTTCCATAGCGAGTATGGCCATATTCATCTCCCATTAGCATCATTGGGGTTCCCTGGTGATATGAATTCCACATTTACACCATTGCTGCAAGAGCATTGGTACTATATACAAATACAAGCATGCATATGTAGTCAAATTATCATTTGTGGAGTTGAGATGAAGAAGAGGGTGGCAGTAGACCCAAATCTTCCAACAGGAGGAAACTGAGTTACTATCTTGATAAAGATGCAAAGCAACAATCCGAAATCATCTCATTTACCATGATTCGCCATGATAAATCCACATCACTTAAGCGTCAGTGTAAACACCTTTCATTAACAGAATTTTAAAAACAATTCGTACCTGAGATATCATCAAAGCCAAATGGAAGTTTTTCATTTGCCTAGACCGTAGGGCTTTAATATTACATTCATCCGTTTCTCCTGTCAAAGAAATAAAATGGATAAATGCATAAACGCATCATCGGTGATTTTTTGTGAGTAATCACAGAAAAATAGAAGACCAAAGGCCCTAATTGATAAGAGATTTGACGCTGCAGGCCCCAAGATTATTTTTGACCCATGTTTAGCTTCCATTTTGGCAGATTAAATTATTTTCCTCGACTACCATAAATCCTATAAAATTATTTGTCCTTGACTATAATGGATTTTATTGCATAGCTGCTATTTACTGCCAAGATAATCGATTTCTCACTTATAAGGTTATTCACAGTAAAAGATGGGGCTACACGTTTAGATAAGTATCAGTTCAAATGCAACCAAACTTGCAAAGCCAAAGGAATTATGAATTATAGTTGAAGCACAGTAAACATGAAAACTTACCTTCAAAGCCACAATTCCAGCTTAAATTGTCATTGCTTCCATCGTATCCACCTTCTCCATTAGCATCATTGTGCTATAAAACCAACAATCAAGTCAGCCACTTGATGCAGCTTTTCAAGTGAAAACAGACTAATTCATTTTTGAAGTCTGCTTTTACCTTAAAATTGTAGGAAACTAGATCATACAGTGTGAACCCATCATGCGCAATAACAAAATTAACACTATGAAAAGGCTTGCGATTATTTACCTGAAGAAGGAGAAGAACTCCAAGTCAGTAGTGTTAAATGAACGAGCAACAGTATACAATGTCTATATGAAAGAAGGCATCTCAGAAGATAACCAAGGAAAGACAGCAGGCAACAAACATGCTGATGAAGATATGAATAATTCTTACCCTGTAGAGATCAGCAGATCCTGAAACACGAGTGGCAAAGGAGCCTTTCATCCCACAATCACCCTATAGATGGTAAATCAGTAAAGTGAGGATAAATGGTAAATCAGTATACTGAGGCAACCTCTATCAATCTTAAAAGAACAAATATAAAGAGGAATAGCTGATGAAGAAACTAAGAAGAAAATAAAAGGTCAAAGCAACCTCTATCAATCTTAAAAGAACGAATATAAAGAGGAATAGATGATGAAGCAGCTAAGAAGAAAATAAAATGTCAAGAAAACACCAACTTTATGAAGCGAAAGGATACTAATTGGCTCGCCGAGATGGAATATTAAAGAAAGATATCGAAAATGAGAATCTTCAGCAAGCAAGATCCAAAAATCTAATTTATGTTAGTACTAGAACTCCTGTTCTAAACAATTGGTTAAATAACAATTATTGAACCAATAACCGGCAATCGTGAAAACTGTTACCTGCTTACCTTTAAACTCATTTGAGGACAAAAGGCTGAGCGGCAAATTTCAGATAAAAGAGATGCCATTATGTTATCAGTAGATATATCATGTTTGTTAAGCAACCTTTAAATTGCGGAGAACGTATAGGAACACATTACCTTGATAAATCTTCTTATGTCATCACGATACTTCCCATTCCATTCCGCCCACCTACAAAAAAATACTACTAAGAGTTGATGCCCGATGTTTGCTTTTGCAAAAAGTAATGAACTTCTCACAAACTGGCTAAACTATAAAGCACACAAATCATCAATATTGAAATTGCAGGAGATGGTGACATGTTTTGAGATGGAATCCACCAAGCTATTAGAAACTAGATGGGACAACCATAGTACAAAAGAGTTACCTGTCCCAATTTGGAAATTTTCCAACCAGATAAAGACCCCCACAATCCCAAGGCTCTGCAATGATTTTACATCTCGACAGAACAGCATCTTTTGCAATTGCCTGGTTTGTCAAAGAATTGCAGATCAATATACTAGCTGTTCTATCCATCACTGATATCAAGCTGATGCAATGTGGCATTTCAACTCACTCTAATAACTGGAGGAGAGTTGAGTGGAGAACCATCTGTTCCTCGGCAGAGAACACTGGCTAGGTCAAAGCGAAATCCGTCCACATGATACTCAGTGACCCTGATTTCCAGTCAAAGAAGATGGCATAAATGATGATCGAACCGAAAGAATAGGTCTAAATCATAAACAACGAAATGATCTGTTATTGGAACATAATGTGTACTGGAACCTGTCTGTGCAGAATGGATTACATCATATTAGCACAAATGATGTATGCTGGCCTTACCAATGTCTTAAGCTATCAAGGATGAGCTCCATGACCACTGGATGATTGCAATTCAATGTGTTACCTGGAAATTTTAATCATTGCAACTTAAAAATCTTCAAATATGCAGTGCTAGAACACCTTAACAAAGCATGCCTGATATACATTTAGTTTAAGAATAAAAATCATGTAGGTGATTTATAATTGGAGATCCTAATCACGAAAACTTTGGCATCAGATCATATTCGTTTCATTAGTCATCTTGTCACATAAGACAAGAATATTGATGTTTATTTCCCCTTCTCTAATCTAGTTGACGCAATGGAAAACAAAAGAATAAAACTTATGGATGGAAATAATAAATTTTATGCTTTACTTGGACAAAATATGTGCTAAAGAACTTGCAAATAAACACGAAAACAAGTGGATGTAAGACATCAATCTTTGTATAGAAGACTGTTTCTTATGTGGCCTAGTTACAATAATTCCTTCTAATACAGCTGAATGGAGAACAAAATGGGCCATGTAATTCCTCACAACTAGTAAGGAATAATCTAGGCCAGGTGAAATCCTGTATCTCGTTTTCTCGTTTTACATCAAGTCTTAATGTCATGAGGAGAGCAGAAAACTTCATTCAAAACGGAAATCCAGCAGAATAGGAAGGCAAGATCAGGAACATTCCAACATAAAGGGGAAAATTAAAGCACAATGATTAGAATTACCGCATCCAGCAAAGTTTAGCAACTGGCCCTTGTTGTTTAGGTCAACCATGTAATAAACCTGCAGATGATTTTGAGATGTATAATTGACTAGCAAGGAAAATTCCACATCATGGTAGCAAATGTAGCTAAGGAGAATAGAAAAGCTCCCAAGTAAAGTGCGGCTAGTGACCTTTTCCATTCTTGAACTTACATTTCCGACTTTAGCATTCTTTAAAGGATTAATAAGGAAACCCCCTAATATTATTTAGTGTTTTCTGAAAACATTGCCTAAGAACTAAGTTAACAATAATAAGAAGAAACCAGGATATCAGTAATTAGAATGCCATTCACTTGGATGATTAATTTCATTCTAGCAGATCCCATTTGAAAACCTCCAATGAAGTGAACAAGTAGGAACTCCAAAATGCAACAACAACAAAGGTGAGAAGCGCAAAGCACCTTATTATCTATGCCACGAAATGATGTGGTATAGGGATTTTCATCATCAGCCTCATTTGTATGATTATAAACAACGTCCAAAATAACCTGCAGAATGAAGAATGATATGCTGAAGGCTTAATAAGTTCAGGTTTTGTACAATATAATCACAAATACAAGCACAAAATAACCAACATGAACACACACAAGCACAGATACATGAAGGCAGTGCATCTCACATTTACAACTTGCAACAGAGGACAATTGAAGCAGGAAATGTAAAATTTAAGATATTCATTACCTCAATGCCAGCATTATGCAAGGCTTTAACCATTTGTTTCAATTCATGAGATGCATTAAGAGGCCCTCCTCCATCACTAGCATACCGACTCATTGGAGCAAAGAAGTTGATTGTTGAGTAGCCCCATGTATTGATCTTCAAGAGAAAGGTAAGAAGAAAAATTAACTGCTTATCATTTGTTACATTTAGTTATGCACCAAAACAAGAGGTGCATAAGAAGTTTGACACAAAAATCTTCAGTACTATGATGCATCTCCAGTTTGATAACAGTATCTGTTGGGCTACCAGTAATGTGTTCGGGGTATTTCCTTCTCTTTGAGTAATGTAATAAGTTAAGTTTTATACCTTATGTCAACCATATTTCTCTAAAAAATATTTAAGCCAAATGATTCGCGATTTTCTATGGACCCAAGAGTTGATCGTATCAAGTAGAGAGACAGGACTTCAAAATACCCGATGCTTTTACTCCATTTCGATGGCTAGAAGAGAATACATAAGCAAACCTAAACATACTATGCACCTTAAGTTATCCATATTTCATTGTCCGTTAGCGTGCAGTTATGTTAAATTAAAATATGCCTTATCTATTAGAAATTGTTTATAATCGAAGAAGAAGCAAAATTCCTCTGATGAAATGTATTCAAATATTCACTAGTGCAACTAGTTATAAGGCATAATATGCAAAACGGCAAAGTGCACGAAATCTGAGCAAACAAGTATATAAACAGATGAAGTTTTAGAACAAAATAACAACAAACATAATATACCATGTGGTCTCTGGGGTTTGGGCGCCTTTGGAACTCAAACTCATCAAATTCAAAAACAGGAAGCAGCTCTACTGCATTGACTCCAAGCTCTAGAAGATGGGGGATCTTGATATACAGAAGTAACAGTCAACAAAACGTGTTATGTAAGAAAAATCACATAGCTACATATTAACAAAATGTGAAAAGTAATTTTACAAGAAAAAAATAAAAGTGAAGAGTCATATATGGTCTAAATCAACAAAAAGATAACAAGTGATTTGTAATCAAGATATTAACTTTTTTCCAATACTATGTGTACGATTCATGATCAAGATATTGTTAACTTTTTTCCAATACTATGTGTGCTTAGAAGAAGCCTTCAATTCTACATATCCCTCCATAATTATTACAATTATGGGATCAACAAGACAACTTCAAACTTGAATAGTAATCTATGAGACCACAAAATTATCAGTACTACAACAATGACCTGATGACAAATAAGGTGAGACTGACAATGACAGTGAAATGGGTCCGGGCGTATGATCTAGTCACAGGACGATCCACCAAGGAGTCCTCTTGATTTCCCTTGTTGGAGTTCTTCCCTTTCCTAGAAGACCCTATGTTTCTACACAAGAGGTAGACCTATCCATAACAAGGTCTCTTCCTCTCAAGCAACATTTCTATGATAAATTGTCTGATGCTTTATTCATATATAGCGTAGCCTTATATAGAGGCTAATTATATCAATTTATTTAGGAAGAACCATAAATAGGACCCTATGTTTCCTAGAAGACCCTATGTTTCTACGCAAGAGGTAGACCTATTCATAACAAGGTCTCTTCGTCTCAAGCAATATTTCTATGATAAATTGTCTGATGCTTTATTCATATATAGCGTAGTCTTATGTAGAGGCTAATTATATCAATTTATTTAGGAAGAACCATAAATAGGACTTCTTACAAGAATAGGAATGACTAACGTAGAAATAGGATGCTGACTTACTAGTTATCATACTAAATATCTAAATAGACTCCTTCTAAGGTAAGATGTTGCAAATCTCCTATTATAAAGGGATGTTGCAAATCTTCTATTTTAAAGGGCTAATCCTTTTCTTGCTATATTTCGTACCCACAAATGCATCCTTATCTATATCATTACTTTCCTCCTCGACAAGGAGCTTGTCCTCAAGCTCAAAGTGTGGATGAGCTTGTTGGAAATCTGAAACATTTTCCCACGTAGCTTCTTCGGCAGGCAATCCAGGCCACTGCACCAAAATCTCGCCTACTCCACGGTTCAGGTGGGACCGAAGGACCATATATGGTGTAGGGACAACCTTGCCATCAAAAAGAGGTGGAAGGGGGGAATAGAAATGGGCCCTTAAAGCTTTAAGATGAGAGACATGGAACACATCATGAATTTTGCTGCCCGGAGGCAAGGCGAGCTGATAAGCCACCTGTCCAAGCCGCTTCACCAACTGAAACTACCTTGAAGGAGATAGTTCACAAAGAAGAATGAAAGGAGGTTTTATAACAATCCTCTGCCCATGCAATCCAATCCACCCAACTTTTAGGACGATCCCCAACAAAGCACCTAAGATACATGTCGACGGTGCAATTGACCACCTCGGCCTGTCCATTTGTCTAAGAATGATAAGCAGAGGAGTGAGCCAACCGAGTCCCACACAGGCAAAAGAGCTCCTTCCAAAACATGCTAGTAAAATCCACATCACGATCACTAATAATAGACTCAAGCAAGCCATGCAAACGAAACACTTGATCAAAGAACACCTGAGTTTAACTCCCGATAGTCAATGTAGAATCTCCACGACTCATCGTGCTCTTTGACTAAAAGTACGGGTGAAGAGAACGGTGAGCAACTAGCTTGAATAATACCTTGTTGTAGCATATCAGCGCATTGTCTCTCAATTTCATCCTTCTAAAGGTTGGGGTACTGATATGGCTGAACTACAACTAGGCCAGAACCCAGTTGAAGAGTGATTCGGTAATCACAATGTCTAGTGGGGGGTAGCCTAGTTGGTTTTTAAAAGAGATTCGGAAATTCTGCCAAGATTTTCTCCAATGCTATGGCCCGCTGCTCCTGAATCTGCACAGCATGCACCCGGATGCGTCTTTGCACCTTCAGGTCATACCACTGCACTCTTTTCCCTGCTAGCTCAAAGCTCATGGACAAGGACATAAAATCCCACAGAATTGGACCTAATGTACGCAACCATTTCACACCCAACACCGCATCAAATCCTTGTAATGGAATAACCAATAAATCAGTTAAGAAGGAGTAACGATGAACCTGAAGTAACACGGCTTCGCATATGCCTGAGCTAGGCAACCGCTCCCCGTTAGCTACAGAAACTTGTATACCCAATTGTTGCTGAACCTTTAATCCAATTTGTAGGGCAATCGTTGTGCGTGCTCCCTGAATCCACCAGTACTAGCATCGGATTTCCTGCCACAATTGCCTCCAGTTGCATAGTCTGGGCGTTCTTGATTCTAGTGACCGCATGGAGGGAAATTTCGGCTTCCCCAGAATCTGCTTGATCATCTTCATCCTCCAGTTCTGCCACTTCAAGCCAAAACAGCCGCTTACACTTGTGTCCCCCTAAGTATGGCTCATCACAATTAAAACAAAGTCCCTTTGCTTGCCTTTCATCCATCTCCTTCCTTGACAAACGTTTGAAAAATGGGGTTGGGCTACTTCCCATGCTGGAGACCGATGTTGGGGAACCTCCCTGGGGGTTGCTGTCTCGGTTGTTAACAGCCACAGGGTTGGCCCGAGAGCTTTTGGCTGTTGTCCAAGTTGAAGCATTGCTTATGGTTGCTGCCTAAGCAAAAGTATGTCGAGCTCCCCCTCCCTGGTCAATCAATTGCTTCCTTTCAAAAACCCCTTCCCATGTTCATGGCTGTGCCTAGCGTGTTCGGCCTCTTCATCTCCACATCTATCCGTATCCCATCAACTAATCCTGCTATAAATAGGGCCACTTGTTGCTCGGGTTGGAGTCCAGTGGTGCATGCCAATAAGGTTTGAAATTGACGTTGGTACTCCTCAACAATACTTGTCTGTTTGAGATTGGCTAATTCTCCTAGCAGGTTAGTGCTTAAGGGGGGACCAAATCTTATGTTGCATTGTGACTTGAAGTCCTCCCACGACATTCCTGGTATCTCCTATTCTACCTGCTAATACCAGAGTTAGGCCTCCCCTATCAAGTGAAATGCAGCCACGCCTACTCAGTCCTCTTTTGCCATCCGTTGGCTATGAAAAAACTGATTGCAATGATGCAGCCAAACCAGAGGATCCTTCAAACCATTGTAGGTGGAGAATTCCAATTTCGAGTAACGTGGTACCATCTGGGGCTCGGGATACCCTTTGTTCGGCCTCTCCCCTCGACTAGCCGAAGCATGGCTGCCGCTCGCCCCACCGCCATGCCCCTCACGATTAGGTTCCCATCCTAGCTCCCTAAACTAGTGACTCATCTCTTCGAATTGGGCAGTCGAGTTCCTTTACCGGAGCTCCTCCATTTGCTAAAAATGCTGCTCAACCCTTTGCATAAATACCCTGAGCTTATTCTGGATATTCCCTAAGTCGTCCATCATGCATGACTCTAATACCAAATTGATGTGGGTCCGGCGTAGGATGACAGGACGATCTGTTACGGTCTAATTGGCCCACATCGGTAATAAAAGAGACTAATGTGAGGTTTATAAGCTTATGGGCTCTCACACCCTTCAAGCTAGCTTTTGAGGTTAGTTCCCCAATAAGACATATAACAATTGGTATCAGAGCTAACACCACTCCTTTAAGTCCTCGTGCCACATCCACAGGTGGTGACGCCGGCATTGCAGTGTTCGCTGAGGGCTAGGAAAGTTCTAGCACACAACCAGCCTATGGGTACGTGGGTGGTGACGCCGGTATAGCAGTGTTCGCCCAGGGCTAGAAAAGGTCTAGTACATAGTCAGCCCGCCGGTGCCTGGGCTACGAAGCGTGGTGGGATGTTACGGTCTAATTGTCACACATCGGTAATAAAAGAGACCGAGATGGGGTTTATAGGCTTATGGGCTTTCCCTCCCTTCAAGCTAGCTTTTGAGGTTGGTTCTCCCATAAGACCTGTAGCACGATCCACCAAGGAATCCTCTTGATTTCCCTTGTTGGAGTTCTTCCCTTTCCTAGAAGACCCTATGTTTCTATGCAAGAGGGAGACTTGTCCATGACAAGGTCTCTTCCTCTCAAGCAATATTTCTATGATAAATTGTTTGATGTTTTATTCATAAATAGCGTAGCCTTATATCGAGGCCAGTTACATCAATTTATTTAGGAAGATCCATAAATAGAACTTCTAACAAGAATAGGGATGACTAACATAGAAATAGGAATGCTAACCTACTAGTTACATACTAAATATTTAAATAGACTCCTTCTAAGGTAAGATGTTGCAAATATCCTCTTTTAAAGGGATGTTGCAAATCTCCTATCAAATATCCTATTTTAAAGGGTTGATCCTCTTCCTGCTATAATTCGTACCCACAAATGTATCCTTATTCATATCAGATAGTAATTCTAAGAAATCAAATCACTCCGCATAGATTACTTTAACTTGCATCTATGGTTAGAATATTTTTAAACAAGTTTCTAACTATGACATCTGTAGCTGCTATAAACTCTTAAGCAATTGATCAGGATAAGTGTCTGCCTCGAGGCAATGTATTTACTTGAACTCAATTAGATAAGCCATTACCTTTTCAATTACACCAAGATAACTGCCCCGGATGCTTGGATCTAAGCCACTAGATTTATCAGCTGTAAATGCACGGACATTTATTTCATATATTACAAGATCTTTCTGCAAAGACACAAAAGATGTATAAAAGAAACAAAATTTGAAATTTGAAAAGATTAACGTCAGGTATGAATGAGACAAAATTTGAATTTAGAAGACATGCATATATCAACAGACAAAGATTGACAGAAAGAAAGTGAGGTGGAGAAGTGTGTGGAGACATGTAAAAAAGAAAAATGAAATGTATACACAATGTTAAGCAACTCTACGTACCTGAGGTATGTTAGGAAGCTTGTAGTTATCTCCCCAGTCAAAAGGCAAGCTATCAAAATTATAAGTCCCAAGGAACTTAGTCAACTTCTTGTTGACATCTCCAAAATATCTTCGGCCCTCAACTAACTTAGCATAAGGATCTATAAGCACTTTTTTTTTCTCAAATCGATGTCCTTGATGCCAATCACAAGGACCATCTATACGATAACCATAAAGAACATTAGTCCGTGGCAAATCCTACAATTACAACAAAAGGGTACAAAAGATCAATACCAGTCTATCGAATAGGAAAAGTCATAGGAGCACAAAGCATAGCAATGCTTGCAACTTATTGCATATGTTTAAAATCCAAAGTTACTGTAAGAAGCCAAAAGTAGCAGGATCTGAAGACAAAGGGGAAAATGAAACATCAATGTGCTTCACTGTTATCAATGTTTAGATGTTTCACTGATTAGTTAATACTTTTTCTTATGTTGTCATCAATGGCACTAATTCTTAGCCCAAGAGTCAAATACGTGATGAAATGGTATAGGACTATTTACTCAGGTAGTATATCAATGACAAGTTAAATGAGTCCTTGAATGGCAGGAAATCTATCTCCAAATGGAAGGTATATCTTGAATGCACAATGACATACAAAAATGCATGTCATAACTTGCCAAGGGGACATTCAAATTAGTAAACAGTGCACATAAAAAATTCCAAATGGTAAACACAAATATGTATCTATGGCAAGATAAAGTATACTGAGAAAGGTGCTGGTTCCACCAACCAAATAGCATCAACACCTCAATACGTACCTCAATGCATATGTGCCATATGTCTCCTGTTTTATTGACATGAGGATTCAGAGGCAGCTCAATCATTTCATCATCCAACCCTGCAGGCTTTCCCCTAAAGAATTTTATATCAGCAAAAGTGTATCAACTTTGACACAGCATTGTATAGCAAAAACTTAAGAGAGTAGTCACTGGAAAAAAATTGTTTAGTTCGTAGCCAATTAGGTGCATATGCGCATATTAACGCCATAAATTCAAACAAGGAAATCAAATTTTGGGTATACGAAAGTTCTAGCTGAATTAATCTTCTTTCTAACTCTGGAAAATGTGAAAGAGCACATGCAGTCAAGAACATATGTGATCTAGGCAGCAGTTATAGGTGAAGGGAATTGTTACCTTAGAGGCAGTGATAAGCAGAGAGTAACAGAAGTGGCATGCTGTGAAAAGATAGCGAAATTGATCCCACTTTCCACTTCTGAAACTCCGAGTGGAAATGCCTGACCTGCAAAAGTTCTAAACGACGAGGCATTCTCGGGCATTTCAAGGGCATCTTCCTAAAATCCCAAAAAGAAAAGAAAGTGTGCGTCATAGGGAGAGAGATCATATGAATTATGATTGTCTTTTGCAAAAGACCAAAATGAAAAGGACAGGGACAGGGGGGGGGAGGGGAGGGGTGGAAAGAGAGAAGCAGGCTTTGCATCAAAAATAGCATCACGATCACATAAACAGCTTAAGTACCTTGTCAGGGACACGTTCTTGAGTACCAGGAGCATAAACGTTCAAATTTCCAATTCTCTATTGTACAGCAGATGTAAGACATATTAGTTACTAGTTGAAAAGAAACACATCAAAAGGTGGCGCGCGCAAGGAAGTTATTACCTTTGGGGAAATTGGTAGGCCGAAGGAAATCGATGAAGCTTGTTTAGTAAACTTTAATCTAGAAAGACACTAACCAATGTCAAAAGCATCCATTATCCAACTCAACTCGAATATCCCAATAAAAAATATAAAAAAGAATAGCCCAAATCGATATATAACGGTATAAGATAAGAGTAGTAGTACCCCATGCTGCGGAGAACACGAGAAGAGCCATTTGAGAAAGGCAAAGCAAAGAGAGGAATGCGATCAGAGACACGTGTAGGAGGTGGTGGTTGAAGAAGCATTTGTCTTCTTCTTCTTCTTCTTCTTCTTCTTATTGTAGAAACTGAACACAGAGTGGCGAGAGCGAGTGATTTTGTTGAAGCAAACGCAAGCTTAAAGCTGTGAGAGGACTGGTCATGTATGGATCTCTGGGGATGGCCACATCAACAATGGACACTCAGGCAGCTGGAAGTTCTTTCAACACGTGGCTTATGCCTTTTCCCGATATAGCAATTTTGAGATTTGCGAAGACTAGAATAAAATAAATAAATATCTTCCACTGGAAACTCGAAAGTTCTTATTTTAGATTTTTCCTTTAAACAAATGCTTAATTATTATTTTGTAGTGAGAATTATTGAGCGCTGAGAAAATGAGAGCAGTAACAATTAAGAACACAATACTTGTGTAACCCTCTCTTTGGCCAACTGGGGGTAAAATAGCAATAAATGATTTGTGGCAGAACTCAGCACGTCGTTTTGCCTTTTTTTTTTCTTTTTGTGTTGACTTTAAGGGTAATATTTTTGTTTGACATTCGTAATTGTCTTTGAATATACAATTGAAATTATAAAATTTTTATATAATTAATTAATTAACAATTTAATTTAAGTAAAATTTACAAAATTTAACTATCATTGTTGGGTTCTTTGTAGTCTACTGTTGTCTTTTCAATAAAGACTGATAAAGAATATTTGATTTTGTAGGAATTAAAACGAGCAGAAAAATAAAGAACACAAATTTTGCTTGGTTCGATAGTTTAAATGCTATCTACGTATGAGGATTTCACACTTATAATTCTACTAATAATAAGAAAAAGAATAAGTTTACAAAGATTGAGTGTTTTCTAAAACACTTGCAAAGAGTCCATGAACTCTCCTCGGTATCCTCAAAGAAGTACTCTAACATCTCTCAAACTTTCACTCTATTCTATTACACTCAGATTTTGATTACAATGAATGTGTTCAGTGAATCTTCTGTCTTATGATTGATGCTTGAGTCTGTCTTATATAGGAGTTAGAAGCAGTTGCTTTCGGTTCTATCTCTATAAAATCAGGCATGAGTCACATGCCCCTCACATGTTCAACTTATGCATTATACTCTGTGTTTTGAATGTGTTGAATACGACTGCGTTTTTGTTGATAAAGTTTCTGACTAATTCTTCTCATGTGAGTGTCACATGTCTTCACTTAGGCACATTCTTTTCATGTGAGTGTCACATGTCTTCACTTAGGCACAGCTTTACTCTTCTGTTCCTAGTTCGAAAGCCTCTCCTTTCTTCTTCGATGTTCATGTACTTATCCTCCACACCACATTGAATCTTCTGTTTATTGTATCTCCGTTGAAGATTGACGGAGAATTGGTAAATATCACTACAACCATTCATAAGTCATTTTTAAAATTAAAATAAATTATTATTCTTCTCATCGCGAATTTAACTTTTAATTTAAATTATTTAAAGCAGGACCCCATCTTAAATTTCACAATATTGAGCTGATAAGAAATTACTAAATCAAAATCAAAGTAATAGAATTTTAAATTGAGGACCAAACCTGAGAGCTAACTCGAAACTATTTCAAAAGGCTCAAACCGGCCTAAGCAAGACCAGGTTGCATATAAGGAGATCGAACCAAACCCCAACTAATTCCAATCTGTCCTAACTAGATTCATTGTCAACTCTAAAATTATTCTATTGACAGTGAATTGTCTGCCATGTTAAGCTCAGGTGACGCAGAAGGAAGAAGGTTTGGCACAGAACATCATCAGTCAACTGATTACTATGATGCGAGAATAGAATCGTAATCGTATATTCAGTCTACTCAAATAATCATCTGTACTGAGGTTGGGAAAAAGTTTCACAAAATTTTACACTTAAAATTCAACACAAGAGCATTAAAGTGTGGAGCTTCAGGAAAAGTGACGCATTTCCAACTTATACATGCTTCTCGTTTTGGATAGGAATAAGCATCAAGTATCAGTTAGTGTTGTCAAGTATTGAATGAAGACATTTTATAAATCATCATCTGAATGGACAAACATCCCAGAACCCATGATTCCTTGCATCGTGTCACATAGACTAAGCAGGAGCAAGCAGGTTTGGCCAAACCACACGCAACCTGCGCGATATTTAACAGAAAGGAAATACCGTTTCAGTGGACCCTTGCTAAAACAGTTTGTGTAAGCTGGAGAACAACATAAGATTCAAGCATGAAAGGAAATCTTAAAATAGCGAGCAGTAGGGAACCATTAATAGCAGCCATTTCCAGCCAGAAGCCCAAGAAGCAAAAAAATAGAGGAATGAGTCAAATAGAATATTCATTTTAGTCAATATTAATATATCCAAAAGACGGAGCCCAACAGTGAGATCACAAAAAACAGTCAAAAGTATATCAGCCCAGGAGGTGATATTCAAATATTGTTCTAAACCTCTTCTAGACAGGCTTGATCTCCAGTTCATCCATATTTTTCACCAGCAGCAACTAATTTTTTCTTGTCTATTTCACATACAAGGAAGCAAAATCTCCACGGCACATATTCACTATACTATTGACATGATAATTGATAGAAATGACACCAACAATTTAAACATGAGTAATTTCCAGAAAACAACTTTATCATGAGTCTCCAGTTAAGATTGCATTCAAATGCATGAAGTAAACGCTAATAGCCTAACTTTGTCTTATTCTCTAAAGAGAAAATAAAGCCACCTAAATTCTCATCACAGTATACACATCATGAGGAAAAGAACTGGAGATCTAATTCCGTCATTTTGATATTCATACTTAAAAGAAGTGAAGCCACTTCTCAAGGAGTAATTAATATCAGCGAGCATGCAATTATTTTTGTAAAGGAAACCTAGTCATTACCTCCAACACAAGCCTGAGCTGTTGTACAAGTAGCTTCAAAGATAACAGTGGCGAAGCAAACAATTAAGCTAAAGCTTTTATGAACAACCCAATGCTTGGAAACTGCCATGGATAGCAGACAGACAGGATCTTCTACCTAGTTCCCAGGAAAATCTCCCTTAGAAAGCCTATCTGATTGCAACAGAAGCTGAAACTGCTGTTGCCTCTGCAATTAAAGAAACTGGTTGGCGAGCCTGAAGGCAGGCACCTATGTCAAAGGGGTGCAGTTCAGATCCATCAAAGATCAGGTTGAGACCAGGAAGAACTACTTCTCTACTATCAGTTTCATCGGGATCAACTTTGGCAGTATTGACCACAGATACTTCTTCAATGGGCCTTGTAGCAGCTTCATATACCGGAGCTACAGCATATGATCTGCCATATTAATACATTCATGGTCATTAAGGCTCTTAACAAAATGAATTCTAAAGCATTAAACATACTGGAACAAGAACAAATTTCTTGATTCTCAATTTCAACGGAAGTCCCAACAGAATAAACTTGCTTCTTAAACAGAGCAATCCCAAGTGTTCATCTATATAGATTTACGCCAATAAACTTTCAAGTTTGTAACTGATAATTGTTTTTTTTTCCTCTTCTCTTCTCCTTTTGGCAGCTTTTACAGCTATGCCAAACTTTTATGCTCAGTTTAAGAATTTATAACATGAGGACGCTTGTGTACAATAAGGAGAAAATTCCCAATAATTAGAGCACAACAATCAGCATAAAGGAAGCGGACTAATGGAAACGTTAAGATTTATAGAGACAGACCTAAGAGTGCTACCATCAAAACTCAGAACTTCGGTCCGACAACGTTGTCGATTAGCAAGTTTTAGTCTCTGATGCTCACTCATGGCTCCAGATATGGGCGAAGAAGGATCAACAAGGGGATTCCATCTTCCACTAGCATAGTTCATGACTAGTCGAGACGAATTCTTTGATTGCTCTTTCTGGTAAAGAAGTCTAGCAGCTGGACCTGTTGCTTGATACTCCAAACAGATATCACGTAATCTTTTTCTTAATCCTTGCATTGCATCATGATAAGCATCCAGTGAATCTGACTGAAGTAACCCTGATGCAACGACCCTTTTACATATATTCTTGCATAATTTTGGACTGAAAAGAGGCATCCCGAATTCTATACTCAATGGTACCCATTCATACTGCTGATCATCTGATGCAAAAAGTTCAGTTTCCCTTTCAATAAAAAGTTTCAACATCCGAATATAACCTGTCGTTGGCAGCTCTATCTTTGATGTCAGATTGGTTAACAAAGAATTCAATTTCAAACTTTCTGCTTCACTTAGGCCGAATTCATTTCCTATGCAAAAAATGGAACCATCAGCATTCTTGATAGGCAATGGTACATCCACAGTAGTGCATTTTCCAGATTTATCAAGATCATACCTACTGAGGGGCTGCACAAGTATAGCTGAATATTTAAGAAGTGAATTCAAACAATGTAAAAGTACACGACCCTTAACCAAAGTCCCTTCAAATTTACCCCCTAACCCTCCAATGGTGGAGCCATCCCAAGACCATATAAGAGCTTTCTCACAGCCAAAAAGTGGTGCAGGAAGCAACCGTAAACATTGGCCTTTCATCAGCACAACTGACAAGGGGCCACTAGCAACAGTTGAATATAACATCAATTTCATCCATGGTGTCAACGATGAATGAGAGGGAGGACCAAAGTGGATGGGACCTTTTGGTCCAGGAATAACCGCTGAATGAGGAAGTGGGATTATGGATATAACAATATCATAATCACGAAGAAACAATCGATCCAAAGTTGCTGGTGCTAAAGCAGCCAGGCTTTCACAGCGAAGTATATCCACACTGTACTTCCTTTCCCTTCTTAAAGTTTCCTTCACAACATCAGATCCTTCAATTGGAATAAGCTTCTCATTTTCATTCACATTTTTGTCCAACTTACACATCTGATTCACATAAATACTTTCATCAGATAAAGGAAATCCTGGGTTATTATGCAGGCTCCCTTCAGAGACATGATCAGTGAAAACAGGATCATTTTCAAAATTTGTTTCTCTTGTGGAGTCCTCTGTTTGGACTTCAGATCTATTGCAATCAAAGTTATCTAACTTTCTGCTCAGAGTTATCTTGGCTGCAGCCTCGTCAACATTTGAAGATAATTTGACAATCTTACGAAAAGCTTCATCATCTTCCAAATCCAATGCAACTCCACCAGATAACAAACATTCCAGCACACAACGTAGGCTAAAAGCATGATTTGCAAATTCCTGCAATTCACCCTCATATTTTACACCCTCTAATGAACCCAGATCCTTGCAAAGATCTGCAATACTAGCATGACCCAATTTCCCTGCTTCGTATAATGTTACAGCATGAGACTTCAGTCCTGCAAACAAAAGAAGCAACAGAATCAGATACAGAAGAAAACATACGTTCTAAGGGAATGTGGATAAATAGGCATATCGAACTCTTTCAAACCCAGTAGCAAATCCCCTCAAGTTTTCATTCAGAAACTTTCAATTCCCGGGTATGATGCTGGCAAGTCAGTGATTAATGTCTCAGAAAGACACCTAGTCATCAGCCAGTCAGCATGTGAGGCCATTGCTTGGAATTCTCTCATTCAATTTTTTTCCAAATTTAGGGACTCTGGAATTTTCAGATTCCTGACTACATGATAGGCATGTCTATTTTACTCTTCAGTGAAGGGTAAAGAAGAAACACCTGGTGAAACAGATCCCATCATAAGATAGGATGTTATAGTAGCATCAACAACAAAAGCAACACGAGTATGGCTGGTTCGCGGTACATGGTCTTCCATCCCAAAAACATCTTCATGCTGACCAATGATGCCATCAGTGGACATGTGCACAGAGCTTATACTGGCACGAGCATCTTCATCATCACTGAGAATATTTTTTGGAGAACCAGGTATTCCTGAGTCTTGGAGAACAGATCCAGGATCAATCAATTTCACAGCCCATCCCAGTCGACAAGCAAAAGATGAAGCAGATTGCAGCTGTGAAAGGTCAGCCTGTAAGGTTGTTGAAAGTTCAGCGACAGTAGAGTTTTCGCTTGAAACCACAAAAACTGCATACAGTAACCTGGATAATGGGATTAATTTGCATCAGATCGTAATCTCATTGCTAGTGAATCTAACAAAATGAACAGGGGACATCTATCTATGACAATGGTTGCCTTACTCCTCAATAGGATCTTCATAAGATTGTTCCCTATTAGAAACAAATCCTTCAAGCCTAGAAACTGCAACATCAAGAATATGATTAGTGCAATCCAGAAATGAAAGTAGACTAGTGGAATGATATTGGATAACACTTAATCGTTTTCACATCCTTATTATTGAAACAGCCATTTTATGCCTAAATCAAGGAAAAAATTGAACTGATATTTATAAGATTAATGCAATTTACAAGTCCAGGAAGGTCAAAACATTAAGTTTAAAAACTTTCAGTACATGAATTGCAATGCGAGTATACAGAAGGAAATAACCTTTAAAACGATCATCAGGATAGACAGGGACATCAAAGTATACCAATCCTCGTCGATATAAACCCCTTATAATTTCAGAATCGAACAGAATATATGAATTAGCTTCTTCCTTGCAGATTTTATCTATTGTTGCCATCTCTTCTTCAGAGAGTTTCTGAAACAGAATAACAAGGATTTAGATCCAAGTGCACAAAAGTTAATCTCTAAGCATCTGGAAATACATTTATTTAGTTTAATTGATTTGTGCATAAAGCAATAGCGGCTTTGTGACTAAAGAATGTATTCTTGAAAAAAAAGAAAGAGTAGGAAATTGGACCTTAAATTCCTCAAGTGTAAAGTTGACAAGACAAACTCCCCACCATGGGTCAATTGCAAAGTCAACAGGTTCCGTAGGCAAAAGTTCTTTAGCAATTGACTTGTTCAGCTTCCACATAATTTTCTGAATAGCTCCAGATGTGTAAATGATGGGTAAGATAACATCGTTTACTTAATATCAGAATACAATATGCAAATAGCACTGAAGAGAAAAGGACTTGCAATTTTATGTTCAAGAAGGTCACATAAAACTATTAGAAATTTTGCACTAAAATTTCATGAACTCGATATATAATTTAATAACATAAGGTAATGTCCGATGAAGAACTTTTCTACTTATAAAACGATAGTTATTAAGTAGAAGGAAAAACATTAACTCAAATAAGCTAATGAAACAAATATCATGTACATAAGCAAGAAGTACTGAGGACAGTAAATGGTTGTCTTCCTTATGTTTTTCTTTTTCGATGAATTGATTCCTCTTTTCTTTTGTGGTGGAGTGGATATTGGTTTTGAGGTAAGAAACAGGGCTCAATTTCAGAGCTGTATAGTTAACTGAATAACATGCTGGGGAGTTTATGTGGAATCCCAAATAGTAAAACACAAGCATGAATTCTGAAAAATATACATGAGTTACATGTTTAAATGCCAAGATTTTGAAACTCTTAATCAGGTCAATCCGGTACCTTAGATCTGCACTTGTTCATAATGTCAATAAATTCATTTCTACCAATTCCAGTAAGACGCAAGGCATCAGCAGCACTAAAATTTGGGATGCTGTCGTAAGGTTGCTCTGCAAGATTCAGAAATTACATGAGAATGACTGAGGAATTGACATATTGTGCACAAATAAGTTTACTGCCATGCTAGATGAGTAGACAATACAAATTGCAAGCTTCAGCAACCATTTCAGATTTTGTTAAAGAAGTGACATATTACCGTTTCTCATGACCTCGAAAAGCATATCACAGTAATATCTGAAAGGAGATACCCTCATCACACGGCAAACATATTCTGCAAGGTGATATGGAAATAACTGCAAAAATAAAGTCAGAAAGTTAAATAAGCAGTATGCAGATACCCTCATAGAAGGTAAAAGCTAATAAATTTCCTCAATAAGTTGACAATTAGATCAACTATCTCATAAGCTCTATTCCACAAAGTATAGTAACAAATTTAACAAAACAATTAAAGTACAAATAGAGATAGGTTATAATTCAGCCAACCATAGAAGCAAATAAGAAGTGAAAAAAGGTGGTCAAACAATATGACAGAATGTGTTAGAACATCATACCAACATAACATCTAGCAGTCTTTTTCCTCAAGAACCTGTAGAGCTCTTTCTCAGGCTGGTATTTTATGGAATTGTTTGCTACTAGTATTGCTCAAAAAGAAAAACAAAAACAAAAATTTACCCATCCAATGGATGGATAGAAATTCTTCTTCCTTGAAACCAATTAATTTCTGATTTACCTCCAAAGCAAGTATGAAGGTGATGCTTTTTTAAGTAACAACACACAAGTATGATCATTTCTTGCATGCATTGCACCCACATCGGTGGACAATGCTGTGTATATTTTATGAGTGTATTATTTGAACTGAGTATAAATAACTCACCGCTAGATTTCTGCGCAAGCAACGCATCATATCTTCATAGTATTCGCTTTCTTTGCAGACTTTGCGGGCAAAACATTTATTCCATTGCAACCTTTTCTTAATGCAATGTTCGATTATCCTGTAAGAAGTCAACTTTTAATCAAAAGATGTATTAAGTAGGAATGAATAGAAAATTGAGACCATTGTTTTCTTTTGCCTTCTTTTGCCTTATAGTAATAGAATATGCATCAAATTAGAGATCCAGCCATGCGCCCCTCCCTCTCTCTCTCTTCCACACACATACAAACAACTATGCACATATATGAAGATGTTAAGGATGTGATAACTTGATAGATTAAATCATGGGATATAGCAGTTGTCCCATGATTTACTCACAAATACACTTTTCTATTATAACTGCAACTCCTAATTATATATATATGATCAGCCTAACATAGTGAGGTTTAGGGTTTTCCCAAAATATTACTTGTTAACTTCATTAACATGGTATCAGAGCCCATGAAGAACTTGACCCATTGTTTGACCCAGAAGAGGGCCCGTCATTTAAGCAACTGGAGAAGGATTTGAAGTTTGTATGGAGCAAGTGGCCCAGCAATAATGTTTGCCCAAGGAGGGGGCCTATTTGACCTTAATCAGAAGTTCAGCCCTAATGAGGATTGTTTACGTACCTCTCCAGATTGCTCAAGTTAAAAAGAGATTTACATGTGAGGGGGCGTATTGAGAATGCCCATATGTGAGTATCCCACATCGAAGAAAGAGGAGAAAGAAGACTATTTGACCTCAATCAGAAGTTTAGCCCTAAGGAGGATTGTTTACGTGCCTCTCCAAATTGCTTAAGTTAAAAAGAGACCCACATGTGAGGGGGAGTATTGAGAATACCCACATGTGAGTATCCCACATCGAAGAAAGAGGAGAAAGAAAACTCACAGATGTAAGGTATTGATTATATGGAAACCTTCTCTGCAGTTACCTTTTCTCCAGTTGCCAAAATGTCTTTTGTTCATCTACTTATTTCCTTAGGTGCATCTTCCCATTGGCCTTTAATCTAACTTGATGTCAATAATGCTTTTTTTCATGGTGAGCTAGAAGAAGAGGTTTTTATGAAGCAACCACCTGGTTATGGATGTGATAACTTGATAGAGTAAATCATGGGATATAGCAGTTATCCCATGATTTACTCACAGATACACTTTCCTATTATAACTGCAACTCCTAATTATATATGTATGATCAGCCTAACATAGGTTTAGGCTTTTCCCAAAATATTACTAGTTAACTTCATTAATAGAAGACAAATAGATAAATAAGTAGATACATATTTATATAGTATGTGTGCGCATGAGTGTAGTATGAGCGTGAGTGTGAATGTCAACACAGAAAGTTGGAATTCTTCTGAAGGTTATACTTTTTATTTCTTTTCAATGGAAGGGGAAATTCACAAATTTATGCCACTTCTACATTCTTAGGCCCCACCAAATCACATTTTAGAAATCATAACTGCTCCACATACGGAAATGCCAAGTTTACTACATCTATTGCAACTAAACCTCAATAACCTTATCCAAATTTAGATTCAGTCTAGATGTGTTTCCTTGATAAAGCACATTGCCCGCAATCTCTTATTCATCAAGTCCTGTCCCACAACAAAGCACTTTTAGGCAGGTGACACTATATACCTAGCACAGACCAGATGTCATCCTCTTTCATTGGAATGTGGCATTAAAAATATAGAATGCTAAAAGCTGGTAAAATCACCTTTTATAAAACCAACATTTTTATTTTTATTTTCTTTTAACTTCTTTCAAGCGAATGATGGTTTTCAATGATGAAAACTTTGAACACGAAAGTGGGTCCAGTAAGTCTTGATTATAACAGTTTCAGACATGCACTAGTGCGTTAGTCCACCAGGCATTAATTATCACAAACTCTTCAAAATTTTACCATTACCTTTCAAGCCTCTAAGCACCAAGACCAATGCAAATTAAGTCACGTAAAGAAACAAAGTATAACTGGTTTTTCAAATGCAGACAAGACCAAAATTTTGATTTCCTAGAGGAAGGCACCAGGGAGCAGATGCTCTACATAAGCAAGTTCACTAAATGAAGAAACCACTCTAACCTCCTGTGCCATTCCTCCTTAGAAGCTAGAGTTGCCTGAAGCCTTTTGGGGAGATTCTCCCATGGGCATTCCTCCCTTATCGCTTTTAAAATTAGTTGTTCTTCGATTGTAACCACACCGTGCTGCATGTTACCAAATTAATTCAATCCACTCCCTGTAGATCACAAGATTATGCACAATAAGCAGCTATCCAAATAAAATCAGTTTAAAACCAGCCACTTCAATCTGCTCCAAAAACCAAACATAAGAATAAAGGTTAATAAAAACACCATGCTAGTGATAGAACCTCAACACAATCAAACATCTGCATCCAATCTACTGACACCAAGCCAAAAATCCCACGTAAATCACCAGTCAGTAATAACAAAACCACAACATAAGCTGAATTACAAAGTAAAACATCAACATAGTAATGCCTCAAACGCACTAACATCACAAACCTATTACACTAACCAACCATCAGAAGTAAACGTATCAGAAAGTCGAAGTGTAATCGAAATGAGCGACCGTTTAAAAGAGAGCCTAACACTGATCAGAATCAGAGCTAATAATATACTGGCAAAGCGGAAAGAAAATGTAGCAAAAGGTACCTGAGAGCGTCGGAGAGGAGCGGATCGGGTAAGTGTCGAAAGCGGTGAAGAGATCTGAGAGTGAGGATTGAGAATTGGAACTTGTAAAATTAAAGCGCGTAACAATTTTATAATTGTTCACAGAGCATTAATTAATCGTGTCGAGTGCGTGAGCAAATGACCTTTTACTTAACTTTGATCCTACTTATATGAAATCTTTCAAAGGGCATTTTTTTAGATGGGTCATACTCTCTATTTAACTTTGCCCGATGTTTTCTCCGCCTGTCTTAAAGAGTAGACGCCGATTCTACCTTTAGACAAAACAGTACAATGGACTTGTAATGTAATTGTGCAAGCGCAAAATATTATCACAGCTTCCGGCACCAACTGTTTAATATCTTTTTGTGCCGATTGAGGACTTTTTATTACTTTTTTTTATTAAGGGTTAATTATATCAGAATTCGTTTTTTATGTTAATTCTTTAATTTTTAAAAAATTATTATATACTTTCTTAATCTTGATTTTTATTTTATTTATATCTCTTAATATTAGTTTTATTTAAAATTTTAATAAAAATAGATAATTAATTAATATTATATAACTTAATTACATAGTATATGACATGCATATTATGGTTGTATAACATATTAACATAACACATAATTTTAATTATTTTTATCTTTTAAAGTCACAATGTCTTCTATATACAAGATGAATTTATGTTGATATTACACCTAAGTATTGATAAATAGTGACTTAATTTAAAATTAATAAACTTTGTTTGAATTAATTAAAATTTTGACTCCAATTTAAGGAACTGTTTGGTTCCTTTTTTTCCGTTTTCGTAAAAAATTAAATAGCCCCAAAAACTTGTTTGGTTTAAGTTGTTTTTGTTTTTTGTTGTTAAAAATTAAAAATCAGCAACAATTTTTTGAAAACGTAAAAAAGACGTTTTCATGCGTTTCTAAAACAAGTTTTTATATGGTGCAAAAAAGAGTTTCCTACGCTGATTATAGTTCTACATCCTCTTCTGCTATTTCTCCAATTATACTTGTTTTGTTATTTCTGTCGCTTGCGTTAAAAGGTCTCTGCACATAGAAATCAACGAAAAATTTATCATCTTCATCGCCTTCTCATTCCCTGTGTCTTTTGTCGCCGTTTTAGTCTCTGCCTCTTCTATCATCTATGATTTCCAGGTTTGTTTTCGTATCAGCCTTATGTGTGTTTTCTAACCCATTGCTTGACAAATATTGTTGTTGTTTGTGTTAAAACATGAACTTGTTACTTGCCCATCACCTTCTCTTCTTTGTATTCACGCATGAGAAGTGGAAGTTATGCTACAGTAACATGCACATGTTACTATAGCATAATTAAAATTAATTCATTAATTCAACACTTTTGTTTCATGAGAGAGACCTTTCTTGTGTTGCTTATGAGAGGGCAGGCTTGGTTGGTCATGCTAAGCGTCTACTTCTCGAGAACATAGTTAGGGAAATAAGCTGGAAATTTCGTCAAGTTTTGTTTTTTAAAAAGATAGTTTTTTTTGTCTCTTATTGCAATTTTTGTCTCTTATTGCAACAATAAAACCACCTTCTTCTTATTTTCTAGTATTCTTTTATCACCAATCCTTTCTTTTCCACTTACATTTAATGTCTTTAAGGCTTGGACATGATAAAGCAAACACACGTAAGAAGGAGGTAAATTGTGTGTAAAAAAAATTGCAAGGTATTTTAAATCTTTAAAATCCTTCTTAAACAAAATGGGTTGATAAATGGAAAGGTCCTATTAAACTTCGAAAGGAACTGTTAACATTTAAAAATAAATGATCTTGTTAGTTATTTAAAATATGAAAGAAGTTTATTAATCGAAAGGATCATATTCGCATTCAGAAAGAAAGGAGCCTGTTAATCGATAGGAGCCTGCTAAAGCTCAAATAGAAATAAGCATGTTAATTGATAGGAGATTGTTGATACTTAAAGCAAAAAGAGCCTCTTGCTTTGTAGAAACAGAAAGAGCCTATTGACAAACTGAAAGAATCTCTTGAAAATACGAACTTATAACGCAAAAATTTAAAGGTCAGGAAGAGAGAGAGAATGACATAGTAGATTTATACTAATTCGGCTAACAACCAAGCATATGTCCGGTCTCCAAGTATCCAACTTGAGTATTTCATTATAAGATTACAAGTATTAAATTTAATGAGCCTCTACAAGCTCACAAGTGCATATTTTTCAAGGTTCTCTAACCTTCCACACTCGAAGTGTATAACAAGCTTCTAAAAGCTCACAGAAAATAAAATGTAAAATCAAAAGTAAGTTCTCAAATAACAATTTCTTTCTTGATAGAGTGATTTTACTTTCTAAGGCATAATAGGAATGATATGACTCTCAAGAATATAGATGTTGTTCAAATATTTCGAAAGTTTGTGTATGTTCATTACTTCACAACTATTATTGCTCTTCTTTAAATAGTTAATTTCTTAAACTAGTCGTTGCTTTATCTTAATTATGAGTTGACTTTGGATTTTCAATAACATCTTTGCTGGAACAAAAATTCCAAAGTAATTGTTCGAAAAGTAAGATCCTCCAGATGTTAATAAGGAAAGTTTACTAAGAAGGTTCCTGCAAGAAGGAAGTAATGTTCCTATAATTTTATTTCCTTTAAAAAAACCGTTATCTATACAAAGAAATAGATCCAATTTGAATTTTAAAATATTATATAGTTATCATAAAAATCGTTAAATATACACCTTGAGCTAACAATCTCCCCCTTTTTGATTATGACAAGAAATAACAGATATATTTTTCAAAATTCAAAGAGATAATAGATGATTTCGAAAGATATCTGTGACTTTTATATGTTTAGACATAATTAAAAGGAGCCTATCTCTTAAGAAAGGAACCTATCTTTATATATCACATATTTTCATAAGTTCAACAGCATAATCAATCACATATATAATCGAGGTAGCATTGAGAAATATATCATCATATATGCAGAAATATGTAAAAAATATATCAACATAAACTCTCCCCCTTTGTCATTATTAAAAATAATAAAAAAAGTATAGGGAGGAAGTGAAATAAAACAAAATGAAATATGATGAAAAGGTAAAAATAAATTGACACAGTCAGTGAAGAATTTTCCTAAGGAGAATTTGCAAATCCAAGAATTGGTTTTGGAGGCTGTTAATTTGTTCACGCATTTGATCCTGATTAGCGCAAATGTCCCTCAGTTGTTGCAAGATTAGGTCATTCATGCTTTGGAGTGGAACAGAGGCTCACTTTTGTGGGATTGGACTCATGATACCTACAGCTCTTTCTGACTTCTTTTCAACTAACATGTTGTCCTTCATCTTGTAACCAAATTGGTAAGGAATGGAAGAATGAAACTTTGTTGATTCATACCAATTCAGGTTATCAAACGATACTCTAAAGTATGCAAAAATCTTAGTCAACAACATTCCATAAGGTAGACCACCAGTTGAATTCTTATGACTTCCCTTGTCTACCATAAACTTCAGGATCATTGCTGAGAGATTCATCTTATTGCCCTTTAACAAATTGTAAACCATATACGTATCTAGGAGACTACACCTCTCTACTGAACTACTCCTTGGAAAAATGAAGGTAGTCGAAATGGATGCAAGGCATGTTGGCAGAAGCTCTAAGTGTTTGCACCAGGTTCTCCCTTCATAGGCATTTTCAGTATTCATACAAATGAAGTTCATTACTTCTCCCAGATTAATGTCAGCAATGTCCCACTTATGACAAGGAAGGTTTTTCCTACCTTCATGAATTACACTCAGAATGTTTCCTAAGATTTTCTCTGTAACCAGAACTCGCAATCACGTACCCAAGAGGTGACTGCCAGCTTCCCATCAATTTCTTCCTTTCTCATATGTGTGTAAAAACATTTGACCGGTTCTTCACACACAGTCGTCTAATCTTAAGAAATTCTCCCACCCAACAACAAGAAAATAGGGAGTGATGGGAATACCTACATCATTGAATAAATAGGGAGGCAAGATGTGTCCAACTACCACTTTTCTCTTCTTGTAGCGCATCTTGTATCTTGCTTCAACCTCCATTGATTGGAATAACTTCACTGGTGCTGAAGCCTCTCCCTTTTGAAGATTGATTAGTTTCTTCGATTTTGTTCTTTTGACTTAAGGGATTTCTTCCCTTTTCTTTTTCTTTTTCTTCTACCTCAGTAGTTTCTTTTTGTGGAGCTTGTTTTGTAACATTTCCTCTAGTCCATGGTCTCCTTTCCAACCAGGAAGGTTCTTCATCTGAGCCATTGTCATTTATTGCCCAGTGCACTTCAGGCGCTTTCTTCTCTTTGGGATCAGGTTTAGGATTTGCAGAAGTTTTTGGAGTAGGAATGGGTAAGGAGAGAATAGGTATATGGAATCTTAAATTTTTTAGTAACTCCCCTTATTGAAAGTCTCTTCTTGTTCTTCACTTTCTTCTTTCTTTTCTTCTCCCTTTTCTTCTTCTCCTTCTTCTTCTTCTTCTTCTTCTAAGTCAGAAGCATATTGTTTTTCAATCGTTTCTTCTTTTTCATCTGAAGAGGAATCAGGATAATCTAGAGACAACATAGCAATAATCTTCCTTTTCCTATCTTCTAGGGTCATTGATTGGGTATTTTTGAAGTTTGAAGCTTTAAGGAGACAGAAATAGGTTCGGTAGTAATGTCCAGAGAACCTATTATAGGAGACAAAGACGAGGAATCAAAAGCAAAGGTTTGTTTATGACGAGGCATTTCGCTATGGCTAAAAGTTGAAGCCAAAATTTTCTTTGTCCTTTTGATTTTATTATTGCCATTGTAGGTGAGCTTGGTGAAGTTTGAGAGACAAAACAAGAAGCAATAAGAATGCAGAGAGTTGGGGTGCAAAGATAATAAGCGGTACAGATGAGAATGACAAAGATGAGAAGATGAGAGAAGTTTGCTTAGGGTATACTAAGTGATTAATGAGCGTTGATCTCGTGAGAGGATGAGTAGACATACAGGCCAGAAGAGGAAGCGTGATTAATAGTGTATCTTTTGACAAACGAGTACGTACAATTGTTAGACTATGCGTGCGTTTTTTAACATGCTGAAAAGACGTCATGAATGACTTCCTATTTTTAGGACACGTGTCATTTAGAATGTCAATACTAGAGAAGTCTTCTAATCTAGAAGAAACCTACTAACCTAGGAGGAGGCTTCTAAACTAAGGGGCCCTTCTAAACTATAACGAGCCTACTAAACTAAGAGAGAGTTTCTAAGGAATCAAAATAGAAGGAGTCTGCTAAACGAAATGCAAAGACAAGTAATAGAGAATATTCATGCAGAAATAATATCAGAGAGCTTGCACATACCAAGCTCTTTTCTTAACATGCAAAATCTATCTTCAGAGAGTGGCTTGGTAAAAATATCAGCTACTTGATTCTTAGTATTAACATGCAAAAGATCATTAGTTCCTTCTAAAACATGATCTCTAAGAAAAATGATGTTTGATTTCTATATACTTAGCCCTAGAATAATGCAAACGATTTTTAGAAAGATTTATATCACTAGTATTATCACATAATATAGGAATGTGAGAAAAGTTTAGAGAAAAATCCTATAGTTGATGCTTCATCCATAAGATTTGAGCACAACAACTGGCAGTTGCTATGTATTCAGCTTAAGTCATCAAAAGCATTGTGCAACTTTGCTTCTTGCAAGACCAATAAACTGGACATCCTCCAAGAAATTGACAGTGACCACTTGTGCTTTTTCGATCGACTTTATCCATTTCATTTGATGAGTTACATGAGAAACTTATCACTGCTGAAGCCGATCGCCCTACACCTGGCACTCATCACTTCCCTGTCATAGCCAACTATACAACTAAATCAGGAGGTAAAAAGAATCACTCAACTCAGCAAAATCAGGAAGGGAATAGATGGAGCCATCAGCAGTATCAGAATAATCATCCTCATCACTTTCAGCCCAATCATCACTTTCAACCCAATCCTCAGACCAATTTCTAACCCAACTATGGACAGATGCAACCTTACAGCTCCTATCCTAGCAACAATAATGGACCTCAGTCCAATTCTCAACACCAACCAAGGCCATACCTAGGAAAATGCCAGATTTGTGGAGTCCAGGGTCACAGTGCCAAGCATTGTCCCTCCTTTCGCATTGTTTCTGCAGGTTCTTCTGTTCCCTCACCAAGAGCCAACTTTGTTGCTGCCTCCAATCAAGATCAGTGGATTCTCGACTCTGGAGCTTCTCAACATGTGACTACTGACTTGCAGAACCTTGCTATGCATACTCCCTACACAGATACTGAAGATATCATGATTGGAGATGGGTCAGGGCTTCCAATAAGTCATAAAGGCAGTGGTACATTACATGCAGATAACAGAACATTCAAATTGGATAGAGTTTTATGTGTGCCTGACATGAAACAAAATTTAATTTCAGTTTAAAAATTCTGTGTTTCCAACAATGTTTCTGTTCAGTTCTCACCTTTTTCTTTTCTTGTGAAGGACCTGACAATAGGAACACCTTTTCTCACGGGTGCACCTAAAAATGGCCTATATGCATGGCCAGCAACTTCATCACCAAAGGTTCCCTTCTCCACCACTCTTGCCACATTCACCGTTGGCACTCTAGGCTAGGACATCCTACAAAACCAATTGTTACTCACATTTTATCTAAGCTTAGTCCTCATTTCAACTTTTCTCTTAATTCCTCTAGTACTCATTGTAATGCATGTTTGAAAAATAAAAGTCACAAATTGTCTTTTTCAAAATCTACTATTGTGTCTCACAAGCCATTAGATGTCATCTTTTCGGATGTATGGACTGCTCCAATCTATTCTCATGACAATTGCAAATACTATGTCATTTTCATTGATCATTTCAGTAAATACACATGGATCTATCACTTACAAAGAAAATTTGATGTACATGTTGTTTTTGTCAAGTTCAAAGCTCTTGTTGAAAAGTTTTTTGACACATCTATTAAGACATTATACACTGATAATGGGGGAGAGTACATTGCTCTATCAGATTTTCTATCCAAACATGGTATTTCCTTCCGAACCACACTCCCTCACACACCTGAACATAATGGTATAGCAGAAAGGAAGCATCTACACATTGTTGAAACTGGTCTTACTCTCCTAAGTCATGCCTCAATGCCTTCATCCTACTGGCCACAAGCCTTTTCTACAGCAGTGTATCTCATTAACCGTATGCCTACAGCCACATACACATGTCTACTCCCTATTACTGTTTATTTCGCACAAATCCTAACTATTCTAAACTTTAGAATTTTTGGTTGTTTGTGCTATCCGTGGTTAAAACACTACACATCTACCAAACTAGAACTCAAATCCAAACCTTGTGTATTTGTTGGATACTCACCTTCTCAAAGTGCCTACCATTGTCTTGATCCTGCCACACCTCGAATCTACACCTCTCGCGTTGAATCAATCTTTCCCTTTGCCACTCTATCACGGTCTGCAGAACCACCATCAGCTGACCATTCTGCTACTTGGATTCCACCTACAGTGCATGTTTCACAAGCTTCTACTCCTCCACCTATAGACTCCTCTCCTTTGCTTGGTGCTGCCCCTGAGAATATGGCACTTCCTATTGTTAGTTCCTCTTCAAGAGAAGCCAATGAGACAGCACAAGTGCATCACCCTACCTCAGTCCTAAGTCATCCCATGCTCACTAGATGAAAGAACAATATCCGCAAACCTATTCAAAAGCTAAGTCTCACAGCTCAATTACAAGGAAATAAGGAATTTGAACCTACCTGTATTTCGCAGGCTCTAAAGGATTGTCATTGGCGCAAAGCTTGCTTAGAGGAATTCAATGCCTTAGTCAAGAATGGTACATGGGAGCTGGTCCTACTTGAGGCCTCGCAAAATCTTGTCGGTTGCAAATGGATCTTCAGAATTAAGTGCCACTCGGATGGGTCCATTGAGAAGTACAAAGCCCGCCTCGTTGCCAAAGGATTTCATCAACGTCCCAATATTGATTATGCTGAAACCTTCAGCTCTGTTGTGAAACCAACTACAATTAGACTCATTCTCAGCATAGCTATCACAAATGGATAGGATTTACGCCAACTAGATGTGAATAATGCATTCTTACAAGGCCCTTTAATAGACACAGTTTTCATGGCATAGCCTAAAGGCTTCATTGATTCGAACAAACCACATCATGTATGTCAACTGAAGAAGGCTATCTATGGTCTTAAACAAGCCCCTAAAGCATGGTATCAAGCCCTTAAACAGTTTTTGATTCAGTCTGGATTCACCAATTCACGCTCGGACACTTCCCTATTTCTCCATCACACATCCCATAGTATAACTATCCTTATGGTATATGTTGATGATATCATTGTAACAGGTAACAATGCAACTCTAATTAATCATTATGTCAACCTATTAGCTCGGAAGTTTTCTATTAAGGATTTGGGGCCTCTATCTTATTTTCTTGGCATTGTGGTTCTTCGGAACAATCAAGGAATATTACTTTCTCAGAGAAAGTACATCACTGATCTACTATATGATACCAAGATGCATGAAGCAAAAACTGTGCTCACACCTATGGCGAGTCACTAGACTCTGACTCTACACTCAAGTACAAAATTGGCAGATGCAAGTGAATATCGCAAGATCATTGGAAGTCTACAGTACCTATTACTCACCAGACCAGATATCGTCTTTGCTGTGAATAAACTGTCTCAGTTCACCCACTATCCCACCACCGAGCATTGGCTAGCAGTAAAACGCCTACTTCAGTATCTCGCCGGAACCATTGATGAAGGTTTACAATTTTTCCGTACCTCCAATTTGAATCTCCATGCCTTCACAGATCAACTTCATGGATCTTCACTTCATGCCTTTTCTGATGCTGATTGGGGAGGAGACAAGGATACCTATCGCTCAACTGGTGTATTTATCGTCTTTCTCGAACAAAACCCGGTGTCTTGGAGCTCAAAGAAGCAACGATCGCTGGCTAGGTCGTCCACTGAGGCCGAGTACAAAGCCGTCGCCAACACCGCTGCTGAGTTAACCTGGATACGCAATCTCCTTACTGAACTTCGGATCGGGCTACCACACACACCGGTGATTTATTGCCACAATGTTGGCGCCACCCAACTGAGTTCCAACCTGATCTTTCACTCCAGGATGAAACACGTTGCAATCAACTTCCACTTCATCAGGGATCTGGTTCAATCTAGAGCCCTCTACATCTTCCATGTCTCCGCTGCAGATCAGACGACCGACTGCCTCACCAAGCCTCTCTCCCGACAACAATTTCTCAGACAGAAGTTTAAGCTAGGTATTTGTCGAAGAATACCAGCTTGAGGGGCCGTATTAGGGTTATATCGCAAGCCCATCTCCCTCAACAACCCAAGTCCAACTCAAATGTAGATAAGAGCATAAGTTAACTTCAAACAGATTATTGTTATACACAATCATCATCCGAATATACATAGGATTAGATAAGATGTTGTTTTGAATATTCAAATATAC